>CM059835.1:46818288-46889570 GCA_030444775.1 Atalantia buxifolia | reverse complement strand
ACGAAAAGAATGTACAAATCCTCACCTCAACTTTTTCAGGCTTCTCCTTCTTGTCCTTCTTTTTGGAAAGCTTCTCAACATCTGCTGCTGTCCTTTCACCAAGTAATTCATACATTCTAGCATCTATGAGTTGCTGTAAAGGAAGACAAAAAAAATCAAAGAAACATCAGAAAGAAATATCTAAATTCACTTGAAAATCAATCAATCTGATTCTAACTACTAACTTTCACAGCAAAAAACAATTCACCTTGACAATCTTGGGATCAGCCCATGGAAGCCTCTTCCGGACATGTGCAAACAAATCACCCACTAGGAAATGATTGAATTTGAAGGAAAAATGTTCATCAGAATGGTAGAGAAGTCAGTAGAGTAGATGGGTGAGTTCAGAGGGAAAAGAATAATATAAAATCACAAAAGCATACAGTCACAGGAACGGAAAAAAATGAAACAAGTTATTAGCTTGTTAAGTACAAAAAAAGTTTGATTGGAGTAATTCACTATGGTACACATTCAACTGAAAACTAGAAAAAGAAAAAGGATAAGCAAAGGACCCTGCTTGCTGTGTGACGCATGGCTGTGTGTTTGTGCGAATATAAACTATAGTCTGCTTGTGTGCATGTGACTATGCCTGTCCACACTCATGTAAGCCAGAGAAGGAGGTTTACTATTTAAAAAGTAATTGCCCACAGCTCCACCCATCCACCTTCCCCGAACCTCCTTTGGTGTGTTTGTGACTGGAAGAAATATAACTTGTCTAAAATTGACCCCAAAAGAAAAAAAAAATTGCATCCCTATTTGCATCTTGCTTGTAGAAAGATTAATTGTTACGCTACCAAACAACATTATCAGACCTAAAAATGATGCTAGAAAACATGCACCAAGATCATGATCAAGCATACCATAATTAAAGTGAAGTTACTCCCAAAATAATTTAGAATCAAACACTGACCATTAGTTCGATAACGTAGCTCTAAAATCGTGTTCTTGTTCTCTTCAAATACTTCATTAACAGTCAGTTCGATATCTTCCGTGGAAACTTCAACCCCTGTTGAGTTCAAAATTACAATGAAGCAATCAATGACTAGAAATCTATAAGAAATGTTGGAAATAAGGTAAATGCAACAAACTTTTAAAGTGACAGTAAAATTAGGTTAAATAGAAAAATAGAGTTACAATTCTAAGAGACTATAGGCACATCATTCCATAAAACAATGCAGATGCAGAAATTGCAACACAGTAAATTACGATGCAATCCTAGTGCATTAAACATAGTGTGTCAGAAGAAGGGCTCATTTCATCATACCAACACCGCAGGCTTCTTCAAATTCATCCACTTCAAATTTTTCTGAACCAGTACTACTTAAAAAATGAGAATGCCGCTTCTAACTGGGCTGGGGTTTTAATCTGCAAACAAGAAATTGTAAGCCAAAAGATAACATCCAAAACCTTTTTCTAAAAGAAAAATCACCTCATTCTTATTCAAACTTTAATTCACAATGGAATAAAGAAAACTAACACATATAAGAAACCAATGACTCTAAGATGCGATTTTGTAGCAAACCTTTGAGGAGACAATGTACCACAGCAAAGTTGGACGATGTACAAGTGCGTTCGTCGGGTACTTCGTAGCAACCTTTCAAGCACGCGCACACACAAAAATAATAAAATAAAATAAATCAATGAGTAGTTTTATCTCATGACAGGGTGGGGACAAAATCCAGAGGTTAAAGCAAATTCAAAAGCACAAAAATTTCTCTCATTTAGGCTAGATAAACAAACATTAAGTTGATGTTTATATTCCAGCAACTTTTAATTCGAAGAAAAAGAAAAGACAATGCTTGGCTAAAGTGAATCACGTAATAAATAACATACCGTGTAAATCAAATTCCCAATCCTTCGTTCACATCCGTCGGTAACAGCGGCCTGGAATTAACAATAAGAAAATTAAAAGAAAAATTTCATGGGTATCAAAAACTAACAAAAACGAAACTGACTATGAATAAGAAATATCCATCAAAATTCAAAAGTGACTTGACCAAAGAACATGCAAAAATACCTCATGAATGACGGCAGTCAGATTGGCGGTAACTTTGTTATTAGCAATTGTGTTTTTGGCCGTTCGATCGTCGAGGCCGATCTTTAAGAACAGCTCCAGGATTTCCGATTTGTCGCCCTCAGAAACCCCAACCATTGTTGTTTTAGCGGCTCTACGGTATCGTTTTAGGGCGTGGGAGAGGGGAGTGAGGAGGTGACTGAAGAATGCGTGGGCTTTAAAACCCTAGTAAAGTAATTGTAGAAGAGGATTGTAAAGGAATCACGAATCAGGGTGCGTGCGGTTTACTTGCCGAGTGATTAACAGAATCTGCGTGAGGGAATCTATTGATTATTATTGAATTTATTTATATTATAAGAGTCCGTGTGCGTGGGAGGATAATTTACACTTGTATTTTTGTGATTGGGTCAGCTGTTGACCCACTGCTTAGTAACTTGGCCTTCAAGAAAAAGGATGCATGTTGGGATTTTTTTTTTTTTTTCGTACTTCTTTTAACTTTAAAATATTAGGAATTTATGCCCGTGATATTTCCACCTCCCATCACTCATCACATTCCCGTTCTTTATTTTCATTTAAAATAAAATAACATATTTTTAGGTTCGTATTGCAGTTTTTAAAATAATTATTGGGAAGTTAATTATATGTGTTTTGATAATTTTATTATTAAACTGATACGAGCATATGTGAACCCAACTAAAACTCCACAGAGACTTTATTCTTTTCTAAACCATTACTTTTGTTTTTAAATATACTCCAAGCGCCTTTTAAAAAAGGCTACGAAAAGAATTTGACCACATTTAAATTTAATACAATGTTTATAAATTAATGATAAGAGTTCTATTTTATGGTTTTTGAAGACCTTGGTTCAAATCTCTATAACTATATAATTTATTTGTTCTCCAAATTTACATTACATTTTTTGAACCAAGGCTCACTCCCCCCCCCCAAAATGGAATTAGTTGGATTCGCCAGTGGTCGTAAGATTGTAAATGACATAATAAGACATAATATTGAATAAAATTTATTTATATATTTATAAACATATATATAATACTTTTTATTAGGTATATACAATAATTAATAATGAAAATAAATATTTTATATTATTAATTTAATCATTTTTATTTTGTTATCTCAATATAATTGATCACATTAGTAATCTCTTAATAATTTTATTTCTTAATTAATGAGGATTTTAGACTTTTATAATACATATGAAGTTACATGATATTGTATTTGAGTATACAACTTATTCTCAAATGAGATTTTGAAAAATTATTCTCGCTCAACGCTATCCTATCAAAGTTTCATAGTTAGCGATACACTCACATTGGTCACCAGCCTAAATTTAAATACTCTTCATAGTTTGTGGAACATACCATTAAACGGAGCTTGCTACAAGATAATACACAGGCCGCTCATTGGACATTTTCAATAATAATATAAACTCCTTTTAACTTTTTAATATCTGAACTTATGCTGATGGTAATTAATGGGATTGAAAATTCTGAGAAAATATATCTGCAATTGCGATGAGGAAGAAAAAGATGGAGATGAGGCGGATATGCCAGTGCTACCCCCTCAGATTATTGATCAGTATGATGCAATAACGATTATGGGAAAGGGAATTATTTTTTGGGACCTTAATCTTTCTGTTGTCTCGTTGTATCTTCTTGTTGAGTATTTGAATGCTCACAACCCAGTTTTCCAGCCAGTGCTTTTGGAGACAATTTAGAGACGAAGTTTTGAGAATCGATGATGCTGAGAGGCCGAACATGGTGAAATCATTGAAGAATGTACCAAGTAGAATTGGGATTACAACTGCTGTGTGGATTTGCGAAAAACCAATATGACAAATTCATGGAGGTTACGGCAGAGCCGAAAAATGAGGTACAATGTTTATAACATTCAGCCAATTAGTGAGTGTAAGAAGTTGATATATTCTACGTATAATCTTTAGTTACATTGTCGATAATGCTATGATTTTATTCGACTGAATTCATTGTAATGCTATGGTTATGCACTTGGAGGAATTCCCAGAATATGAGGAGACACATGCTGATGCATTGACGGAGTGCTTTAATTTCGGGACTCGACTGATGACTGTAAGTTGTCTACTTTGACTCTAGGTAAATTGTATAAAATTTGACAAAAGTTCAAGATTTTATTGCATCGCTAACTCCTCTCTGTTTATTATGATACTTCGATATCTTTTCTGATCTGTAGGATTTTTTGTGATTTGTAGGTGAAACACGGCTGCCCCGCAGTGGAAACATGACCATTCGATGGGAGATGATTGTGACCATCCAATGCCAGTTGGCAGCAATGAGAATGATAATTCTGTAAATAACTACGAATGTCGTGAATGGTATGATGCTGAATAAGAAGTTAATGATACTGCTTTGAATATGATGAATGATATGCTAGCCCCATGGACGAATGATATGACAGCCCAACGTGTTTTTGATCCAAAAGTGTTCGAGGAAATTGAAGTCCGAGGCCATAATCTTGCATCAATTGCCGATTTCTATTGTTCATGCAGAACTTTATGGAAGCTATTTGACTACTCTAAATCCACTGTGGCAGCCAATGTCTGTGCAGACAATGAGAGATGAAATTTTGAAAGTCTATGCTGCTTTTGTTGAGAAAATTCAGAGTAGAATTGCAATCACAACTGATGTGTGGATATGTGACAACCAATAGTACAAATTTATGGCAATTACAGCATATTTTATAGAGGACTCTTGGATTTTGCAAAGCTGGATTCTGAGGTACAATGTTTATAGTTTTCATTGATCTAGTTAGTAGTTACAGTTGGTATGCTAGTAGTTGATGTATTCCATTATCTTCTGTTACATTTTAGATAATGCCGTGATCTAATTTGATTGTAAATTTTATCTTAATTCTACATGCTAGGCTGATGTATTTGGAAATCGCAGAATGTTAGAAGACATGTGCTGGGGCATTGATGGGGTGCTTTAGGTCTTGGAATGTTGACAGCATGTTGTTTACTTTGACTGTAGATGGTTACACCACTGATGATATGAAGATCCAAATTCTTCTTCATAAGCTTTTTCATACTTCACTTCTGTTGGGTGGAAAACAGATGCATTGCTTTACATGTACTGTAAATTTGACAGTGAAAGATTGGTTGGAAGTGCTTGGAGAAAGTACCGACAAGATTCATAATAGCATTTACTATTGGACATCAACAGAAAGAAGGAAAAAAATGATGATAATGCTCATCAATTATTCATTTCATATAATAAAAAGTTGATAGAAGAAATGTGTGACAAATTAAAATTTTTTGTTGCAGCTACTGAGATATTTTATAGAACTAAGTATGCTACACCAGCCTTTTTTTTTACCCACACTTTGTGGTATCAGATTACCAATGTCTAAGTGGTCACATCTAGGTATGATGAGATCCAAAAGATAGGAGGAGCAAACATGAAAACGGAGTTTGAGAAGTATTGGAATGAGACTTCTGAAGTAATGGTCATAGCAACTGTTTTGGACCCAAGATTTATTATGAAAATTTTTTGAGTATATATTTCCAGAAATTCATGGAGATGATTCTTCACTTGAGATTGAGAGAGTTCGTGGATTTTGTTACAAATTGATGAAGGAGTGCCAATTGAAATCTAGATCGCATAAAGGAACTCGTTATGTCGATGACTTCTCAAATTCTTTTCCCCTGTCAGGGTTGGTTCATTCTGGAAATGAGCTAGACCCTTTATTAAAATTTGATTTGTTTGTGTCTAGTACAGTAGTACTGCAACTGCTACCTTCACTGCTATTGAGAATCCTAACTCAGAGCTAGACAACTATTTGAAGGAAAAACTCCTAACCAGGACTCGTGACTTCAATATATTGACTTGGTGGAAGATAAATGGGATTAAGTATCCTAAGTGATGTAATAGTGCTAGAGATATTTTGGCCATTCCTAAGTCTTCAATAATCTCTGAGTTTGCTTTCTGTGTTGATGGTAAATTTTTGCATAAAAGTCAAATTGCACGGCTGAAGATATATAAGGCCATAAGGGATGCTCAAGATTGGCTATGGGCTGATAAGGAATGCATGTGGGCATAACCATGTCATGGATTTAATATTTGGTGCTTATTTTTACATTATCAACTTTTTTTTTCCTTTTCAGATTCATGCTCAACAAGATATTCTGGGGTTGCTGTTCTCACGGCAGTAATGAAGATGAAGAAGGCGATCGCGATGATGGAGAAGGAGAAGAAGAACCAAAACTCAAACAAGAAAATTATGAGATTAATGATATTGTTAATATTGCTCCTAAATATGACCGACACTGAATCAATGAAGATCAAAATGAATTTACTTTTTTCCTTTTTAACAATTAAAGGAATCGCGATGTACAGATTCTTAAGAAGGGATCCCATTGCATTGGTGATGATAAAAGCAAGAAAGACTGCTATTTTGTCTTTATAATTATATCGAGTGTATTATAATGATCCTGTTCATGACAATACAATTGAGCGGATTTTATATCAGTGAACTTTGTCATATTGGCTACTTTTATTTATATTATTATTATGATTTAGGAGAAAATGCTTTGCAGGGCTTAATGTTTTGTTTTACTAGATGCAAATCTTCATGTTTAAAGATTCTGATTACTTGATGGGGAATGAGGATGAGCAAGAATAATCATCATCTCATTAGTGTCGGCTTAGAGATAAAAATGTATTTGGATGGCCTCTATCTCCAACTCCAATTGTTTAAAATCACACTACTCTTTTGGGGGAAATTCATATTCACTTAAGAATAGCTCAAATTAAACAAAAGAATAAAAGCCGTAAAATTTGTGAAATACTAAGTTGGGATTATTAACAACTACTGGATGATATCCGAAAGACTGAAATTCTCTTCACTTCTATTCTTCTATATATTTCTAATTATTCATACTAAAATATAATCACAAAGCCTGAAAGAAACTGCTATTAACTCCAGCCCTGTACAGGTGCAACTCTTTTGATTGAGAAGTTATGGTAAACTCCATGTAGGCAGGCACAAACAAAACCTCACCCTCCTCAACTATCTGTTCTTTACAAAACCCTGCAGATAGTGTACCATTCCCAGAAATGAAGAGAAAAAGCGATGGTCCGGCCACTGAGGGAAAGACCACTGATGCAGCCTGAGGTATAACGCAGCAATCCACTTCAAATTCTTCGAATGGTGGTAGATACCTTGTTGTGTAAGGATTCAAGGAGATTCCTTTCAAGATTTATGGAAAACCCTGCAATGAGATACAAATAAGTGAATAACTCTTCAGATTGTACTATGGGGAGCCAAATTATAAATCACTCTTATCCAAAGGAATTTTAATGGTTTGGCTATGCAAAATTCAGGACATAAAGTTCACATGTCAAAGGGAAATGAAATAGTAACCTGCAAATGTATATAGCTGTAAATCATTAGGTAGGCTATCAACAGCAAATGCAGATCCCAAAAGGAATGAATACCAATCTAGCAAGTATCCGGCTTAAATATAAATATACATGCAAATGTTTTCTTCCTTAAATTTGGACTGATATGGGCATGCATATGCCTGCAGGCCCCCACTGACCCATTGGCCTATAATATGTATATGTTCAGGGAGATTTTTCGCACAAGGGGCCCATTACCTGTCGACGGTTTAGCATTGAAAGCAGCGTTTGGATATCCCTGTGTTTAGATGTAAGGCCAGCTCGAACAACATTGTCTGAGGTTGCCATACACTCTATGCATTCACCACGGATATAGGCATGAGGCTCATTTGCCCCTATGCACAATGCTTCACCATGATTCAGCTGAACGTAGTTGAGTAAAAATGCTGCTAGGACACCTGCATCATCAGGATATTGACCTTCTAGTCTCAGAACCAACATTTCCTTATCTGTCAACTGTCTTTTCTGATTCAACGAAGCACATAACGTGGTAAGAAAAGAAAACTTAGTACTGCATTGAACTTTAACATGGGTGAATGATGTGCTACAACATGAATATAAAGAATAAAACAGTTTAACCATGCCATTTGCCATCATTTCACAAATGAATAAGCCAAAATGGGGGAGAAATAATCAGTCAACTGATATGAAATGACTTTACATGTCAATCATGTCAACGATTCTACAAATTCTCCCTCTTGTTTTTATCATCTAGTTGATGGACTGCCTCTAATGTTTCCTCCTTTGTCCACCAGACTTGGAGTTGCATACTTTACTTTCTTTTCACTTCTGTCTTCTTAAAGATCTCCAAATCTGAACTTAAACCTATTTAATTCCATATTTACCATGAGTCATCCACCATTACACACTTCAGTTTTATTTCATAAGTACAGAACTGACACAATACACCAACTTTATGTGCAGGAATGCTCCTTAACCATGCAATTGTGCTTACAACCAATGGTTCGAAATTCAAATAGCAGAAATGAAATTTGAATTCACCTTTTTCTCCAGATTCAGACGCCATTTCAGTCTAGATATGATCTCACAAATTTCTTCTTTACTTGACAACAGAATTTGACTGAAGATAGACTCTACAATAGCTTTCACTTCTTGGCTCCTGCCCAATTCATTGACAGGAAAACACTGCGCTGCATCAGCACCTCCAACCAAATCTACAATCTCAGGAACAGTGCATAACACATTCCTAAGCTCCTGCAGAACAACCATACCATAAATAAAACCTAACCAATCTGAACATTGAAAGTACTCGATTCTATAAGAACATATAATTTTTAATTTCCTTTCCATATTTCTATCTTCAAATAGATCAGTTTACTACTGTATCTTCCATGTCTGTCTCTTAATTACATAGTTATTGTAAAGCTATCAGCAGATAACAACTAGAAAATTTCAATCTTTTTTCCCAATGATACTTTTTACCATCAACTTCATAATCAATCACACTCTAATGAGATGCAGATTCAGAATTTCCATCGAAGATCTAAATCATCAAAGGTTTGATTTCTTTTAATCATAGGCAACTTCATTTTATATTTCAATTAATTTTACCAGAAATCAAATGCTGCAAAGCCAGTAACAAATCCATACAATCAGAAAGAACAGTCAACCCAATACTAATGTCAGATATGAAACTGCGTGTCACCTTGAGGCTAATAAAGCCACACAAAGCCTCAAACTCAGTCAATGCCAATGCCATTTCAGGCTTGTGATTTTCATCACTGTACAAACTCGGCTGCGACTTATGAAGTGTCCTTGCCAATTCCTTGTCCGGATGCGCCTGTATCGACAATGCCTTCTCAACGGAAAGCACCTAAAACCCACAACCAAAACAAACCAAATCATCAAAATCAAACACTTGCAGAACAAAAGCAAAAGCAAAAACAATATCCCTTTTTCACTTGAACTCAAAAACTCAAAAGCCACAGACTAACCTTGAACAAAAAAGGAAGATCACTGCCCCATTTGTTCAAGACTCGATCCCCAAGGCATCAGGGTTCTTAGAGATCCATTCCTTGAGACTTAGACCTCCATGATCCAAAAAGGAGGCCCCTGATTCATGAGTCCCGATCCAGAACTCAGCATAATGCTCATTTGGGTTAATGTGGGTTCCTGAATTTAGACAAAACAGACGAGACACGTGAGACTTGTTGCCAATAATGCCCCAGTTGTAATTCTTGACAGCACATTGCAGTCTCAACGGCTTGTTGATCATCCTCTTTCTCTTTTTTATCTCCGCGTTATTGTTTTCTGCCATGTCTACATACTTGTTGCTAGAAGATAAATGACAAATGAAAAAGCAGAGAAACCAAAGGTTTTGTTATGGGTTCGGGGTTTGTTACGTGCACAAGAAGTTGAGAAAAATCTTCTTAAGGGGTTTTGGAAAGATGTGCTGCGAATCCGTTTTTTCTGGTTAAGTACAAGTGTTTCATGCACATTTAGCTTATATTCCTACACGGTTGTACCATGAGTAAAGGGTGCACACTTTTCCTTTCTCTTTCTCTCTCCCCCTCTTTTTAAATTTATTCAATCATTTTATTTATTTGATTCTCCTTTTCCTTTTTTGTTCTTTAATTTTTCTAGTCTTGTATGGTGCCAACCACCAAATGCCACCAATTATTCTCTCTTGTTGTTTGTTTATAAATTGTTAAGTGTACATGGAATTATTTGCATCCCTGACCACAAAAATTAATAACGATATATAATAAATTTTGATATGAATTATTTATCCTTTGAAAAGCTTAATATTATAAATTCAAAAGAAGGTATCAACTAATGGTGCAAAATTACACGAAATGTAGGTAGTAGGCTAGTAGTTATGATTAATGTGCATAAAATAAGGAATAGTGAGGGTGTTTCGTTGGGGATTTTTAGGGGCAAATCCTAGAGAGATCCACTCTCTCATGAATCTCTTCTGAATCCGAAATCTTTTGAATCAATTTTATTCCTATTTTTGAAATGGTACTTTTTGCTTTAAAATTAAATTTTGGGTTAGTCAAACTCCTGAAAATTTCTTTTTCTTTTCATGGAAGACTAGATTTGTAAAGAAAAAAGTCTTTTCCACCCATAAGATTTAATGCAATATTTCATTCATCTTTATTATTTAAATAATAGACTATTTTATCTCCTACTTTTTAAATAATAGTCCAGAACATTCTTTGGTTGATTTATTATTAGTTTCTGTATGATTAGTTGAGGACAAAAGGATTTTTGATTAAAGAGATATAGATCTTTTTAAAATAAAACTCTCAAATACAATTAAATATTATATAATTTTCTAGATAAATTTAAAATTTAAGGATAACTTAATAAATAAACAATAATAACTCTAAGTAATATGTCAAATATATATTTAGGACAAATTAAAAAATAGATTTCACAGACAAGTGTCTTTTTTTTTTTTTGGTTTTTAACTTATCCCCGATTTAATATGATGGAGATAAATAAATAAATAAGCAATCAATTAGTACTGTTATTTTTATATAAAAATATACACAGACTCCTTCATTTACTTAAAAAAAAAACCACTCCAAGACACCAAAGCAAAAATTTAATATACTGTAAGATAAAATACACAGCATTAGAGTGTACTTTTTTTTCATCTTTTGCTTTATTGCCAACTTTATTATCATAAGTGATCCCTAGTTGAAAAGTAGTAGTTGTTGTTGTTGTTAGTATTATATAAATTCATTAAAAAAATTAGTTAACTTCATTAAAAAAAAATAATGAACATTAGGACGAATATATTGCATATTCTTTAATATTATTCTTGTTTTATTCAGTTATTCTTAAATTTTTAATTTATGTAAAAAGTCAAATGTTATTTAAATTATGCTTAAGATTTTTATTTTAACTAGTTTGTATCTGTTTAATTGAAAATCTTATTTTGCCCTCAACGATTTCAGTTTACTAATCATAAATTCGAGAAGAGTATTATTGGCGCCCAAATCAGTCTAATCGATTAGCGACTTAATATCGAGACTTTTGTACCAACATTAAATTTATTTGGTGGAGAATCGGTTGTGTCGTCAAGATGTCTTGCGACCACTAGCAATTAATCGGCAAATACGAAATCAAACGGTCATAGGCGCCGTAAGTTTTTACGCATGAACCTTTCGACCTCAAGTCGATTTTGGGCCTTTGGAAAAAAACTTGTGCCACCACTTATATGGCTTAATAAACATTACCTTAAAACCAAAAACTTTTGAGTAATTTGCATAAAAGTAAAGTAGAGTGTAAAAGAAAGAATTTCTCAGTGAGAGGAAGAGAGAAAGAGATGCCCCTTTCACTCTCGGAAGTTAAGGATGAGATAAAAGTAACGCCTCCACTCTCCATTTTTTCTCCTTTTTTTCCGTTGCAAACATTAATCCCAGGTTTCTAGTATTGAGAGTGAAACAAATCAAGGCTGAAAACTATAGAGTTTATAATTTTTACAAAAAGCCAAAAAGAGAGTTTGCTCACGATTCATGCATGAAAATTATGTTAGCTATTCAATTGGCTTTTTGTAAAAATTATAAATTTTATAGTTTCCAACCTTGATTCGTTTCATTCTCAATACTAAAAACTAGGGGACTGGTGTTTGGTAATGGAAAAAAGGAGAAAAAAAATGGAGAGTGGAGGCGTTACTTTTATCTCATCCTTAACTTCCGAGAATAGAGCAGGGCATCTCTTTCTTGCTTCCTCTCACTGAGAAATTCTTTCTTTTACACTCTACTTTAGTTTTCTGCAAATTACTCAAAAGTTTTTGATTTTAAGGTAATGTTTATTAAGCCATATAAGTGGTGGCACAAGTTTTTTTCCAAAGGCTCAAAAACTGACTTGAGTGTCGAAAGGTTCACGCAGAAAAAACTTACAGCGCCTATGACCGTCTTTTTTTATTTCAGGTATTTGCCGATTAATTGCTAGTGGTCGCAAGACATCTTGACGATTGGCCAACCGATTCTCCACCAAATAAATTTAATGTTGGTACAAAAGTCTGATATTAAGTGCTAATCGACTAGATCAGATTTGGGCATCAACAAGTATTTTAAGTTATTGCTTGGAAAGTATGAATGAAATAGGATGTTGTTTAAAATATAATTACGAAATGATCTATTACATTAAATCCTAAGAATGAAAATGACTTTTTCCTGAGTTGTAAACTAATTTAGGGATAAGATTTTTGGTTAAGATGTTTAAGAATTTCATGAACACTTCAAAATGCACTATCAACATTAATCTGACACTATTTTTTTCATCAAATGACTAGTCCATGAACTATTGTTTACGCGAGCAAGAGTTGATCTTGAGTCATATTCATATTGATGTGCCTGAGCTTGAAATCTTGACCACATTGGGGTCACATGGGCTGCCTCTGGAAGATACCTCGAACATTAATTTAGATAAAGAAACAAAAATTGGGTGAAAAGCAAAGGTGGCCATGCATACACCTTTAGGTAAGTCAAGCCAAATTTGAGCTGTAAACGATGTCTGATACGATATGCCACCTCTCTTTCAAATCGACCATGATTGCGTTCAAAGTGAAAATAGATTACAAGTTTACAAATTGATCAATGTGATGCAATTCCTCCAAATATATTTTAAATAATTATGTTAACTCAGGAATTAAGAAGCTTTCATCAATTTTTTTACATTAAAAAAATACATTAACTTATTATTATTAGATGAAGATGGCCCTGGCCAGATGGCAGAGATAAGAGAGGTCCACATGCTGGATCCATGATGATCATTTATCATAAGAGCAATAACAGAACAGAAGATTATGCATATGAGATCTTAAAACTGCAGTAAAATTTATCTAAGGAGAATGCCAAATGAAATGAATGAAAGAAGACAAGACATATAACATGTGACAAAGGAATGAAAGGCACCCACACACACTGACAGGTCTTGTGTTGTGTTGTGTCGTATCCCTCCTATAACAAAGCTTAGTACCTCGAAGAATCCGTGATCCCTTGTTATTATTATTATCATTGTGAGTAATCATATAGTCACAAATTCTTTTACAAATTGATGCGGCATGATAAAATTAATTAAATTAAATATTTCTTGACCTACTTAATTTATTTTTATTATTTTGTATTTTCATTCGATCAATTAATTAATATCACATCCGTTTGTATAAAATAAATTTATCTGAAAGTTTGTAATTGTATCATTACTCTATTATTTTTTTCCCCTTCTTAAGATGCTGCCCATCTGGTAATACATTAATCAATACAAATAATAGCATAAATTTAGCAAAGATCCTGTAACATTCAAGCTCCTTTCAGGTATGTGTAAAATTGATCTGTTTTAACGAACAATTTTCTTGGAGACTACATAACTAGTCAAGATCAATTGTTCACAAGGAAAAGATAATTAATTTGCTGATGTAGGGCATGAGTTCTTGAAAGGATTCTAGGATCTTGAATCCCAAGGGCACATGCTTCCCATCCTTTGTCATCTTACTTGTGTTCCCTAAGTTTAAGAATTACATTAATGTTACTTTAAAATCGTAGAATGTATGTTTGACAATTACATTAATAAATACCCCATAAAAGGGGTTACTATATACAAATACAGTTAAAATGCCCTTATTCTTATAATTGATTTTCATGCATGATTGTTGAATAACTCAAATAATTGACCCAGGCAATTGTTAATTTTGAAAAGTAAATTCACAAAACGAGGCGCATGATTAACCCAGGTATTAATTCTTCTAGCAAAGCAGCAACAATAATGCCCTCTACGGGAAATTATGATTCTTGGCTAAGTTCATTATTCTCGATGGGCCCTACCTCACTTCTCGTGCTACGTAATTATTTAAGCCTATCATCAATAATTAAGCCTCTCAAGTCTCAACCAATTACACAATAATGACCAATCCAAAACTAAATTAACAATATTGAACCAAATGAAAGAAAAAATCCGATTTCGGATTCTACAGATCAAACAGAAGTTTCCCGCTGACCAGATCCAAACCTTCTGATTTTCCTCAATAATAATCCCGAATAATGATGTGATCCGTGCCATTTGTCATTTTTTTTTTTTTCTCTACAACTTGAAACAAAATAAATATAAAGAATTTTTTTTTCGGTATGGACCATAAATCCAATAAGGTTTAAGGTCTCTGTCAGTTTGTCAATCTCAATCACAATTGTGTGTTTTTGGTTCCATTTCTAAAGTAAAAGTTAAAAAAGTTTCCTCGGCAACCCACCTAAGCTGATGATCCATTTATAGCCTTTCGGTGCTTAAATTCAAACACTTTCATTCTTTTATCCCTTCTTTTCCTATTTACCTGCAACAATGGAATCTGTTGTGTTTCTTCAGCACACTGCATCAAGCTGATCAATTGTTCTTCTAATGTTGGCAGCCGATGCTCTTTAGAGCCTTATTAGACAATAAAGCAAAAGTTTATACTTTTAAAGCAGCTATTTCTGACTTTGCTTTACTTTGCCTCCTCCAAAATAATCTTGCAGCAGCATTTAATGAATGCCCCATTTGAAACTTTTCCCCCGCTTTAATTCCTCTCCAGTGAGAAACTAGAAGCTCACCAGGGCCCTGGTGGGAGGTGAATCCTCCTTATCATTCAAGAATTAGCTATGGCAATTGATGTAATTTTCTCTGAGATATCAAGCCCTCGTATTTCATTCTCACATGATCTCAACAACAAGACAGATGCTGCATCCATTATTATTGAAGCCCGACAACATGATTCATCGACTTCTGATTTTGATTTCTGCATTGGCAATAATAGCTTTCTCCAGGAATTCTCTTCAGCTGATGAGCTTTTCTCAAATGGCAGGATTCTTCCAATACAAATCAAGAAACAACAAATCATCACAAAAAGCAGCAGCCTCATCATCAACCTGAGCCTTGTACAGAGAAGAAGAGACTGAAAGAGCTCTTATCAATGAGTGATCTTGATGATGAAGTATTAGCCAAGCCCTCATCAAAATCTTTCTGGCAATTCAAAAGAAGCAGCAGCCTCAATTGTGAAAGTACCAGAGGCAAGAGCCTAATCCGGTCATTACAGTTTCTTTCAAGAAGCAACTCAACCGGTTCAGCACCAAATCCAAAACCAACAACATCAACAGTGATTCCAAAAGAATCCCAGAAGCAGAATTTGAAAAGACAGCCATCAGTTTCAAGAAAATCAACAATGTCGTCGTCATCAAGTTATTCCGGCACATATTATTATTCTTCATCAACGCAAAAGCCTCCTTTAAAGAAGTGTGGATCTTACAATGGCCATAATGGAGTTCGAATCAGTCCGGTTTTAAACATCCCTCCTCCATTCATTTCCAATGCAACTGTGAGTCTCTTTGGTTTTGGTTCACTTTTCTGTAACGGCAAGGTTAAAAAGAAGAAGAGATAGATTTTGCTTTGATCAAATTTCACCACCCCACCCCCCTCCCCCCTTCAAGCTCTTATTGTTAAATTATGGGTTTAATTACAGATGGATTTAGCTGTCTTCCATATTGGTACACGAAATAGCATGTGATAAGTGTCTGTAAATTCAAAGAAATTTAATTCATATATTTATAGAAGAAACAGATTAGATCTTAATTTTTGTTCTTTTTAAATATTAATATTCTTAGCCAAATCAAGACCTATTATAGCATTGTTTGGATATTTGCACCCGTACAAGGAGATAATTTGAAGAAATGGATGAGAACTAATGGGTGAGTTTTAGATCAGATATTAGGGTTTTAAAAATAATAAATGAGGTGTTCTGATTTTTATTGAAGTGAAGACTGTAGTTAATTACATAAATGAATGAACGGTCATTATTTCATGCATATCAGCATGTTATGGACATAGGAGACAAGTAAACAAGTTATCCTTCATCCATCGCCATCCCATGCTTGCTTTCTTTTTATAATTTTTATAATTTTTTCAATTTTTCTGCTTTTAAAAATTAGTTCTTTGAATTATGAAATGTGGAAATGCGGAATGTGGTTGTCCTTTGTTCTTTACTTCTTTTGAACTATGATTGAGGCCACTTTTGCTGTTTTCCTTGTAATATTGTGTTACATGAATTGGGCATTTGGGAACACCATTGATTTGGTCTTCTGTGCTATCTTGACCACGACAAACTTAAAATTGGGTTTAGAAAAAGAAAATTCAATGATTAACTTTTAGTTTGATAATCTAACTGGTTTATGAATTATTTCTTTCTTTTTCTTTCCTTTTTTTTATGGGCTTAGTTTTCACAATCATCCTAACATTACCCATCTTATAGATCTGCAAGATTCTGAGTAGAAGGAACAGAATTACATTAAAGAAACATAAAATTAGCCATGGTGAATAAAGAATTATCCTTAATTTTATTTAAAATAATAATAACTATTAGATTTTGGGTACCTTTGTGATTAAGGTGTTGTAAAAAAGAATTTATAACTATGAAATAAAAGTTAATAATATATAATAAATATAAATTTAAAATAATAATTTTGACAAATTTATTAAAGATATAATAAATTTTTTTATCATACAAGTGAAAAATCATATTAATATAATTTATAAGTTACAGTAGTTAGTGTTTACCAAACACTTTAGTACTATAGTTTTTAAACTACAGCTACCCAACCTCAATCTCAAACGCACCATTAATCAAACAGACTTGTTTACTATCTAATTTGGATATAATTTAATACTTTACTATAATCGATCGATGTAATTTCAAGTGAATGAATGGTTGATCCTATCTTTTTGCATATATCGACTCAATCTAAGCCATTAAAAATTGTCATAATCAACAAAAATTGTTCAATTGAAAGTAGAATGCAACCACTTCAAGAAAATCAGTCAGGGAAAAACAGTTTTCGAGCTTCTATTCAAAAAAGGCACAAGAAAATGCTCTATTAATAAAAGTTTGATTTTAATAACATAAAAGATCTATACAAAAAAATAATAAAATAAATAAATAAACAATTTGTAAGTGGTTTTAGAATTTAGACTTTTGTTGTTATTAGAAAAATGCTAATATCAAAAATATATTATCATATCTCTATTTAAAAAAATAAAAGTGAAAACAACTAGGGTTTCATGCAGTAGCTTATTTCATTTTTATTTTTTAAATAATAACTCAAAACATCTTTCTGTTAACTTACTGTTAGTTCAATATTGTTTGCTAGTTATTCATTGAGAGCAAAATAAGATTTTCAATTGAAGAGAAAATTAAAAATAAATAAAACTGACACATAACTAAAAATAATTTTATCTAATCCCACTAAATATGCAATCCTAAAAAAAAAAAAAAAAATTCTATTTCAAGCAATTGTCTTACACTAGTCTCTATTTTGGCATCGTAAAAACCTTATACACCCTAGATTTAAAAACAAAAAAAATCACAATTTTATTATTCATATAAGCATACTCTCTAATTACATTGCCAGCCAATATGAGGAGACAATAATGGTCAAAGAAGAGTGGTGGTAAAACTTAAAATAAATTTTAGAAGCAATTTGAGTTAATATTGTTGTGTTATTTTCTCAAATAATCATTTTTTTATTTTTAAAAAATGAAATTTCTAAGAAATTTTGATGGTATTTTCACGAGTTGTTATAACATGGGTTGAATTAATTCTTTATGCTTTTATACTGAGTAGCATTTTTTTTTTCATATTGAGCAATGAAAATGGGATGGTAATTGTGTTTGTTGACGTTGAAATTTGCCTAGAAAATTAGACTAACCATTCACTTATACCAATAAATAAATAAATAAAATTGAGTTATGCTTGTGTTTACTATGGGAGTAAAGATGCATGAGGCAGTTGTAGGGATGACAATTTTTCTTGATGGGATCGAATCTCGCAGGATCCTATCTCATTCAGGACATGATTGAGATATATTTTATCCTACAAAAAAATATAAAGACGAGAGTGAGACATGTTTTTTTATTCCACTTGCATATACAGGACGGAGTTGGGATTGACAAATCTCATCCCATCCCGTCTCATTGCCTACTAAGGATAAAAAAAATTTCAATTAGGATGGCATGCTACAGGATCCCATCTCTTTTGGGATGAGATTGGAACATATTTTTGTCCAAAAAAAAATATAAAGACATGAGTGAAATATATTTTTATCTCACTTGCACATATGGGATGGGATTGAAATTAGTAAATTCTATCCAATCCCATCTCATGGCCAACCCTAACTGTAATAAAGGATGAGTTCTTGTGACATGGAAATAAATTGCTAGTGCAGATTATACAACAACAATCCACCGGTCATATATTACTTTTTTGTGTTTCTATACATATTGAAACTTTTTGTGTTGTCCAATGTACTAGTCATGTGGCATGAGAGGTGTATTCAATATTCAAAATTCCTCAAATTTGGTGAAATAGTTTGAATTGAATTAAATTGAAAATTAAGAAGATTTTCAGTACAATGCAAGTATAAAAAAATTGACAATATTTTTGAATTTTTTTCCAATAATTTAAAAAATATTATGTTAATTATAGTTTGTTGTTTGGGGCAATTATTCATTGACCATATCAAACTATATCAATTATTGACTTTATTAAAAGAAAAAAATTATAAATTTTAGATATTTTGTAGTGTTATTTAATTATATAAAAATTTATTTTAAAATAGTTTGAATCATTTTAATTGAAAATTTTATTTTATCCTTAATAAATTATTAGTAAATAATATTAAACTAATATTGAATTAATAAAAGGATGTTTTGAACTATAGTTTAAAAAACAGTAATGAAATAGATTATTGTATCAATTATGAAGAAGGGACTTTTTTCGCTTAGCCAAGTTCAATTTATTTCTAATTGGGATGCTTTTACGTTTTACGGAATGCGATTGGATCATTATTTCAAGATCTCACTGAACGAATTAATTACATCATCTGACGAATATTCTTGATTGATTTTGATCCCATTTTTGGCTGAAATGCAATCATCCAACCAAACCATAATAAAGTAATATAAACAGACAAGTTAGAACGAATATTGAGCTAGTTGACTTACTATTATTATTATTATTTACTTGACAAGTGTTAACTCTTCGGTGCCGTATGGATAAATTAAGAAAACTGAAACTTCAACAAAAAAAAAAAAAAAACGTTATACGTGTTATGGATGGGATAATTGGGTAAATTATGAACTATGATGAATAAATTGTTTCATTATCTCTTTAATACCTTAAGTCTCTCGGTCTATATATTAAAAAAAGGGGGGTTGAACAAGCTAAATTAATTTTTTAGTTCCTTACATCTTGAGATTTAAATTCAAATAATTGATTGCCAAATAAAATTATTTAAAAACTAATCAGCTAACTCATGAGAATATTTTAAGCCTAATATTATTGAGTTGACTAATTATAACAAACTTTTATACTGTAAATCACTTCTCATTTTAGTTTTCAAACATTAGTTTTGAACGAAAGTACGATGCAAAAGTAGTTAATTTAAGAAATTCATTAAATCATGCTTGGGAATATTTTTTAAAAAATAAATAAATCAAAGGCATTAACAAGTAACCAATAACAATATCCCTTTCCGCAAATTTATTCAAGTAAAAATTCTGGGTCAAGCTAACGCCAACCGACCTTAGCTCAGTTGGCAGAGCGGAGGACTGTAGTGGTACAGCTGTCATCCTTAGGTCGCTGGTTCGAATCCGGCAGGTCGGAAATTTTTCCTTCCCTCCATTTTTTCAAAATATTTAATATTGGGTCAAAATGGATCTTAAGCCCACCAAGCCTTTTTTCCCAGTACTATGATCGACACTTCTACTTTCCATAACAGTTTTAGCGATTAGTCCAATATGTAATCAGAGAAGTTTAATCCGAGATGACAAAAATTCGTTTCGTTTTTACTTCTTAAGAATAAAAATAATTCCCATTTCATTACCCCTAATTTCAATGCCAAATAAAGCAGATTTGATAGCTAAATAAGTCTCGCAAATTAGTAAAATTTGGATATTTTAACAACGGATTATCCCTTAAACATTTTGTCCCGGTGTCAAGGAGAAATTATGACTGTGCACAAGCTGGTTTGGGAAATTTACAAAAACAACTACAAAACTTTACAATATTTTCATTTTAACCACAACAAAAAAATTCTATCAACATTAGCTAAAAGAAAAAGTTTGAGACCAAAGTATCCCTCTCCCCATCTTCTTCGTTTCGCCTCATCTCTCCCAAACCGAAGCAAAACTCATCACCGGCGGCAACTAGCGCTCATCGGCGGCGGTTTCATCCATTAACGGCACCCGATCTAGCATCTACACTCTTCAAAACTTAGGTTAGTGATTTTATTTAAATTTTCTTCATTTAAAATGAAATTTTAGGGTTTAGGTTAACAAATTGAATATTGAGAATGTTGAGAATGTTGGTATTGGTGTTGTTTGTGGTGGTGTTTGTTATTTTGGGAGTGAATTCTTTTGGGTTGTTTTGAATGGAGCGAACGGGTGTGCGCTGGAGCGCGCGCGCCGCTCGGCAAGCGACGGGCGCGAGCTCGCGCTTGTCGCTGCCTTGCCACAAGGAAGCTTGCGCTCATCGCTGGGCAGGAGCTCGCGCTCGGAGCGCGCGAGAGCGCGAGCTGCCTGTCGCACCAATTTGGTGCGACAGGGCGCCCGTCGCACCAATGTTGGTGCGACAGGTCGCCCGTCGCACCAAAATTTGGCCTTCTCGTTTTTTATTGAACAATATTTTTTTACCTGTATTAAATGTTATGTTATAAATATTACAGATATATGGCGAATAAAGAATTCCAATTAGGCAGGATGTATTTTCCTTATACTGATCATTTTCCGGGCCGAATTTCGAGCATGTGTAATTTATCTTCAGTAGTAAAAGCCATTGAGCGAAAATTGACAAACCGACAGTTGAATCTGTTCAAGAAAGATATATTTGGACATTTTTGGAATGTCGAAGCTTTCCATTTAGTGGTGTAATTTTACACAATATTTTGCTTAGGCAATTGATTGATGAAAGCATGAGCGAGAATCGATTATGGTTTGATTGGTGGACATTTGATTCGGTTGTCAATTGTTGAATGGTGTCGATTACTGGACTTTCTTATGGTGTAGATAAGCCAGCAACCAATAGCTCAAACCATAGATTAGTGAAAAAGTATTTTAATGGTTTGTATCGCAACATCACTGTTAAGCAATTTGATGCATTATTTGAGAGTTAAATTTTGAGGCAATGGATGATATTGATGCATTAAAGATTGCCTTTGTTTTATTTTGCGGACAAGATTTTAAGTGCAAGAAAGGGTCATTGTCAAATCAATTTCACATGGCTTGATGAAGTCGATGATATAGAGTATTTCAATCGTCCATGGGGTTTTTGTCTTGGGAAATTATATACGAAAGTCTTGGTGTGCATTGTACGAGAAAGACGAAATTTAGGAGAATGCGGTTGGAAAATCCTAATCATAGAATTGAAAAATACAATGTTTATGGGTTTACACGGAGTTAGTGCGTTGTTTTTTTAATTTATAAGTTTTATAATATTAAATATTTTATAGTTGTATTAATTATTTTTTCACTTTTGGTTGGTGTAGGTTTGGATTTGAAATGATCGGAGGTTTACCGTCGAGAATGGGCTGTAAAAACGAAGAAAAAAATTCCCGATTTCTGCAATGGAAGCCCATGGCTTCTTCAAAAATCAACTTTCTTTGGAGTTTATTCATTCTTAAATGACGAATCTCGTCTTGTAAGTAATAAGTTATGATTTTTTAAACATTATTAAATTTAAATTCTATATATACTTAGTTATGAATTTGGGTTAAATTCATGGTAGGGGATGTTTTACAAACTCTTGAGCGAATGGAAAGGAGAAGAGTAAAAATATTGGTATTTGTAAAGGATTACATGCCACGTATTCAGATTTGGGTTCATCAGTCCGTATTCTATAGTACTATTGTTTATTTAATCGTAATTTGATTTTTATTTATTTTACATGCTACTTTATACAAAGACCAACCCTCAATCAACACGCCGCCATCTATTACAAAGCAATCGGCGAGCATACCGACATACCAAGCCCAACACCCGAGCAGCATCATGAGACTTCTGCAGACGAGGTGCCTGCAGATGAGGTGCCTGCAGATGACCACCAGGAGCAGACAAGCCACTCTGATGATGCATGTGATTATGAGGTTAAAAATAATTTTTTTTTGCATACATAATTTTTTGTTATTTACTGTTATTATAAAATTTCCTTTATTTTTTTTTTAGTCGAGGACAAAGCAGTTTAATGATTACATGCGACGACGAATGGACAAGATTGATCGCAACATCCACGAACTTAAGTCAGAATTTAAAGACTTTAAAGATACCGTTGTGGGATTTATCGATTCATTTTCTAAACGTCCCAACAAGGATTCTCCCACTGGACGCTCGTTCACTGTGAGTACATATGCTTTTGACAATTCTATTCATTTGTCTTTTAATTTGGTTATTGTTAATATGTGTATCTTACCGAATGGACAGGCCCCAGATGACGTAGGAGTGTATACTGATGTGGGCAATCCAAATTTTTCTACTCCCACATCATTATATAGTTTCTACGGGGATGTTAGTGGGGAGAGCGTGCAGATCTTTACTGAGGCACCTCCGGGTATTAGTAGGTTCGGCCGAGCGTATTGCACCGTCGTATGTTTTTGATAGTCCTTACATGATGCCTCCATTCAGGCGAGGAAAGACTGTCCGGCGTTTACCTCCACCGCAAATCATGGACCATGCGATTGAGTTGAGTACGAGTGTGGATATTAATCTATTTCGAGGATTGGAGGATTCTAGTCTGTATCTTTGAGTTCGATCGATGGTTATTTGGTCATATGATTTGTAGATCGGATAGTTCAACACCCGCGGTCGTTCTTCGAAGTAATTTTGGGTTTAGCATCGATGGGATGGCTAGGCGATGAGGTAATTATATTTTTAAGTTGTTTGAGTGATGTGGATTTGTGAATACTTTTTTTTAAATCGAAATATTTCTGTTCCTCGGCAGCATATTCACGAGTATTTTCGCTTGCTTAATAGAGAAACAACGGCAAAGTATCCGAACGCCCTAGTTCAACGTGTCACACATCTTGACACATTTTTTGGGTAACGCATCTTGAGATAATTTTAATTTTATCATTTCTATTTGTTCATTGTGACCTTTAAGATTTGTTAATTTATGGCACTTTCTTGGTTATCCATGTACTAGGTATTCTTGAATCAGTTATGGAACAACGGAGATTGTTCGGATGATTCATTAGTCTTCGATGACCGCTTGAATAGCTATCTTGGTGGGCGACAACACACTATGTCCAAACCAATGACGGATGTGGATATGGTATGTATTTTATTATATTTCACTGTCGTAATTAAAATATATAAGTTCTCATTTTTTATTGGTTATTTGGTAATTTTATTGGTTTGAACATAATTAATTAACGTAAGTTTTAATTTGCAGTTGCTCATTCCTGTTAACTTGGATGGCGCGCATTGGGTATTAGCCCGGGTTGATTTTCGTAAAAATAAAATTTGGATTTATGACTCATTGCTCACATTTCAAGGTGACAAAAGATACAAGCTTAAATTCAAGCCACTTGAAGTTATTTTTCCCCGGTGGTTGGAATATGTTGGCTTTTACAATATTCGGCCGGAGTTACGGAGTGGCGACCCTTGGAAAGTTGTTGCAATTAAGAGCGTCCCACAACAACAGCCCGAATCGAGATTGCGGTGTTTTTTTATTATTGTTTACGATGTATTTAATGTTTGGGCTTAAATTAGAATTTAACAGTAGTCATGTGCAGTTTTTTAGAAAGAAAATTGCAGTTGACATATTTAGTGATGATATTATATTGTAAGTCGTTGAATTGAAGGTTGGAATATGTTGTACTTTTTTTTATTTATAAACTTAAGTTTAATATTCAAATTCATGTTACAATTTATTTATTTTGTTTGAAAATGATGGTGTAATGGTGGTGTTGCTTAAAATAATGTTTGGTTTATGTCAAAATTAGCGCGCCGCCAATCAGGTCGGTATTTAGGAGGATGCGGAAGGCGGGGTTTGGTGCGAGAGGCGCGGCATGTCGCACCCAAGTTGGTGCGACATGCGCGGCGTGTCGCACCAAATTTGTGAAATACTAACTAGGCAAACCAAGAGGGGGGTGAATTGGATTTTTTTTTTTAAAAAAAAAATTAAGTTAGGCAAACAACACAATTAGCACAACAATTTAATCTATTGCCTTAATCAAACCAAAAACAATAAATTCAATCAAGCACAATATCAAAAGTTACCGTTAGAGCTAGTTTTTCAAATAAACGGTTTCCTGTTAAGGCTTACCCCTTAACCGTTAATTTCCAGAGACCTGCAAGACAGATTTCGATTATCCGGTTTCATTAAACGGTTAAAGCGTATCATGGAATAACATTCTGGAAATTATCGGTTAACCGTTTTATATAAACGGTTCGCCGTTTAATTCCAGTAGCCTGCAAAACGTGTTAGCCTTATCCGTTTCCGCTAACGGTTAAAGATTAGCAAGGAATTGAACTTCTGGAAATTATCGGTTAGCCGTTTTATATAAACGGTTCGCCGTTTAATTCCAGTAGCATGCAAAACGTGTTAGCCTTATCCGTTTCCGCTAACGGTTAAAGATTAGCAAGGAATTGAACTTCTGGAAATTATCGGTTAGCCGTTTTATATAAACGGTTCGCCGTTTAATTCCAGTAGCCTGCAAAACGTGTTAGCCTTATCCGTTTCCGCTAACGGTTAAAGATTAGCAAGGAATTGAACTTCTGGAAATTATCGGTTAGCCGTTTTAAATAAACGGTTCAAGCCTTAAGAGTTGTTTACTCTCTGGATTTAATCGGTTTGCCGTTTTCAACATAAACGGTAAACCGTTTATTTCCAGAACCACTTCTATAGCCAGAAATTGCAGGAAAAAAATTTTTCAATTGAATTTTAACAGAAAACCATCTTTCATGAACATGTTAAGGAGACATTTTAAGACTTTCTTTTACTAAAGAAAGACTCCAACAATTTAATTATAAAGCATTTAAAGTTTGTTATCATCAAAATCAATATTATGAACATATACAAGTTAACAATTTGGTGCGACACTTTGGTGCGACACTCGGGCGTGTCGCACCAAAGGCCGCGTGTCGCACCAAAGTTGGTGCGACAGCCCGCCTGTCGCACCAACCTTTCCGGGTTTTTTTTTTCCACGTATTGATTAAATTTATTTAATTTATTTTGTAAGTTTAAAATTCAATTAAATTTTTTTCAACAAGATTGCAGTTGATATATTTAATTTGTTTAAATTAAAAATAATAACATAAAAAATTCATGACACATAAGTGTTGAATACATAAAAATTAATAATAGTTATAAGTAAGGAATACAATTAATGTTGACTCGATGCAATGGGATTCTTACATCGCTTACGATTATGTCCTAGTTCATTACACCGTCCGCATCTAACAGTCCGTCGGATAACGTCCTCACCAGCAGAGGGTATTCTGAGCTCTTTACGACGACCAGGTTGTGGTGCCTCAACTGGTGGATTTACTTGCATTTGTTGAATTTCATCTGGAACTTCCCAATCAGCCACATCACCAACCGGCTCCACTGGTTGTGCGTAAGCCATCACCAATGATTCTGTAGTGTAAAAGTCTGAACAAAGATTTATGAAATCCACTCGGATAGTTAGACACGCCGCAATTGCATGAGCACATACAAGCTGATCAAGCTGAAATACTCTGCAGGAGCAAGTTCTCTTTTGCAGGTCAACTAAACCTTCCTTAATGCCACCACCAACAACTTGAAATCGATGCGGAGACACCGGCCGAACGATCATTCTTTCAGCTATAATTCTTCTTTCAGTGACTATTTCATCCGCCCATGTTGTTAGTCGCGTACTCATTGATTCAGCTACAATTTTCCTATCATAAAACCATTGCTGCAACGTTTTCCTAAAGTAATCAACAAGATGAGTAACAGGAAATTTTCGCGGTTCTCTCATTAAAGAATTCACACTCTCTGCGATGTTGGTGGTAAGTATGCTATACCTCCTCCCTTCAAACTGAGACCTTGCCCAATTACATGTACCGACATTATTTTCTAAGTAATCAGCCGCACCCGAGTGGATCATCCACAATCCTTCAAGTTGTCTTTTGAAATCTTCATGTCCATATGCTTTTGCTGCATTAATAAAAGCAGGCTCAAATTCATCCCAAAGAGCTTTTGACATCCTAAACCTTGCTTTAATATTACCTTTGACATGGTAAAAGCAAATACCATGACTTGCATTGTGAAAAATTTTCAGAACGGCTCTCCTTATGGCAGTGCATCGATCAGAGATAATTACCAACTCAGGTCTATCACCAATCACTCCGTGTAACTTCATCATAAACCATTCCCAAGCATCATTATTTTCTGAATCCATGATCCCAATAGCTAACGGGTATAATTGATTGTTACCATCCAGACATGTTGCTACAAACATACTTCCACGATATAACCCTTTTAGATGAGTACCATCAACAGCAATGACAGGCCGAATGTACTGCATAAAACCCTTGATGGAAGATCCAAGTGCTACAAAGTAGTACAAAAAATTACCATCTCCATCCTGCTCGAGGTGAGTGACTGAACCCTCATTCGCTTTACTCAATACGTGAGAGTATTTCGGGAGCAAGTTGTATGACTCTGCAGGGTTGCCTCGAACAATTTCAAGACCAACTTCTCTGGCCCGATATGCTTGTTGGTATGTTAACTGAATACCATATTGTTGTTGCATATCTGCTCTTATGTCATTCGGAGTATAAATTCTCTTGTCTTGAACATATTTATCTGCAATAATATGACCGACAACCCGGCTCCTTACTTGATGACGGCCGTCAACCAATACCTCATTATGACAAGTGTGTATACTGTCAATTCTCCGCACCACCCAAGGAACATTCTGCTCATTCGAACTTCTAGTTGCTCGAATACGCCAGCCACATGATTCCGAACAACAGTGAGCCTCGAAACGTGTCGTTGTAGACCGTGCAATCTTGAAATCAAACTTATCCCTAAAGCCAACCTTACGCAGTTGTAATATCAACTCATTCTTCTCAGTAAATAGTTTACCCACACTGATATCATCTGAGTCACAACTGCTAATAAAGCTTGGACCAACCGTGTTCGAAGGTAAAATTGGAGCAAGACTTGTGAGGGGATCAATTCTCCTTCTCGATCGAACCATTGGAGGAATAGATCTATTACCTCTGTTATTCACAGGAATATCATCATTACACTCATCCTCATTATCAAATGACGGAATATTAGAAGGACCGGCTTCTCCATCATCACCTGTATTATTGAAATGACTGCCTCTCATACTATTACAGTGCTCGCACAATCATTATTCACCTCTGTCTCAAAGATAAAAATCATCGGTGTCCCGAAAGTCATTGTTGTGATACGGAGAATGCCGTTGCTTCTAACGACGTCCCCTAGTGGTAATATACATTCTCCAACATCTTCTAATGTAATACCGTCGTTATTAATATTATCATAATTATCGTTGATTGGAGAGTAATATTGCTGCAATGACATTGTCCTGGCAACACCTCTTCTTCATTATCGGGCCCGGGCATATTTGCTCCAAAAGAAGTTTCTGTTTCAACATGTGGCTCAATATTTTCACTCGGTGCACTCGAGGTGACGTAGTAACAAATATAGGTATGCATCCATAATTGGCCACATTAGATGCCATATATAACACAACTCTCACCATTTCATCATCACATATATCCATAGGCATTGCACATATACGATATGATGTATTACTAGACTTTAAAGTTGTCTTCATTGTAATACTATATTCATTAGGATTTAATTGTAACACCTCATAAACTCTCGATAAAAACCGATCAAACAAACAATTTTTCCCCACTAAAAAAGCTCTGTTTTGACCATTCACATACTCCATACTGCCATTTTCCACCGTCTCCCACCAACCATTATAACACAATTCTAGACAATCAATCCATTAGGTCTCGAAAAAAAAATAAATATTTATCCATCACAAAATTAATAAAAATACAATCAATCTATTTTTTTTCGTGCGTCTCACATTTGTAATTGCGACAGTCGCCGCACAAGCTTGCGACAGCCAAGCGCGCGACAGCACTGTCGCATTTGGCTTGCGGCGCAGTGTCACTGTCGCACTTGGCTGCGGCACTTGCGCCTTTGCGCGCCTTCGGACTGCCGACTGTTGGCCGCCCCGGCGACAGCCGCGTCGCCGCACTTGGCTCAGTAGCACGAAGCAAAGTGCGACAGTCGTCGTCGCACTTGCTCGCGTCGCGAAAAGTTGGTGCGACAGACCTGTCGCACCAACCTTTCGCGGCGACAGCACTGTCGCACCATCTTCGTTGGCGATGCATCGCTTTGCTGTAGAGGGTAAATTGCTCGACTGAAATTATATTTAAATATTAAAAAATAACTCATATTACTCACCGACGTCGATTAATGTTGAACCGGATGAATTATAATTAGATTCCTGTGGCGTTTTGCCGCTGCCGTTTTTAAACGCCCACTTCGCTGATAATTTGTAAAGCTGCTTTTGGTTTGAGAACGGAGAAGGAAGAAAAGTTTTTTTTATTCGTAAATAAGGGTAATTTGGGAAGAACGGCGTGTGTTTGGCTAATGTTGATAGAATTTTTTTGTTGTGGTTAAAATGAAAATATTACAAAGTTTTGTGGTTATTTTTGTAAATTTCCCAGCTGGTTTCTTCTCGAATCAAATGCATGGGAACCCAAAATGGTTTCATTTTAAAATTAAATGATAGACAATAAACAATAAAAAACAATTATTAAGAAAAAAAGATTGAAAAGTCAAACAGCAGCCTTGGCAGGTTATTTCCAAGCATTCTGCTTCAAGTCAATATTTGAGTGCCTTGCTTTAATACCAAGTCCTCCAGGGGTGACTTGTATTTGAACTCTCATTTTCGTCACTGCAGAGCAACGGTTTCAATCATTTGCCGAAGAAATGAATAAGAGGTTCTTGTGAAGTTTTCAGTATTTTACAGGCAAAACCTGCATATTAGAAACAACCCGTTTTCCCCAACAACCAAAACCATTGTATCGATATCAAACTTAGTGCTCCTTTGACTCTAGTTGTAAGTTGCAAGCAGCCATGGCAATAATATTTTCAAATTAATTATCTGATAATGAGAAGTAAGAGGATGGTTCAAATACCCTGTTTGGGTGGAGAGTGAAACTCATTACAACCAGATTTCAATTCGATTAAGGAAACATTAAATTAGAAAGCATTCGAAGTAAAGATTTGTCATGATAGATCTTGCCACTAAGACAGTTTTCCATCATCTAGCATTTGATTGCCTAAGAAAAAAACTAGAACTGGGAAACTCATGGCAACAGATCAGACAACCATCTATAAACTGTAACTGTTACCTTTCAATTTCATCAGTGGTCAGAGGAAAACAGAGAGACATTAAATTTCCTACAGCTTTATTAATGACCAAAAAAAAAAAAAAAGAAATCAGAAACCTGAAGGTAGCTCATGCTGCTCAGCCAGGCTGACAAATGAGGGGCGGGACCTGGCTTGCATGATTTATATCCAGCACAAAACTCTACTTCAGACCAAAATTGCTCAAGGAAAGATAAGTAGTTTACAAATCAATACTCCTACAGAATAATCTTGGTCTCAGTAACAAGTCACTCTCAGTTGAGGCTCAATAATTTCTTTTCTTCCAGAAGAGATTGAAGAGAAAACAATATCAACATTTAATCAACAAACCACCAGTGCCACCGAATAACTCGTTCTGTGATATTTAAGAAAGTATAGAACTATGGAAATGAAAGTAAAACTTTCATAAAGTTGGCAGCGTTCACCATCGACTCAACGATGGAAAACAAAGATAACCTAGTATCCTATTTTCCATAGAGTTCAATGAATACTTACCAGACAATTTTGATGCTTCCAGTAATACTGATAAAAGAACTTTAGAAGTAGCAGCGCTAATTGCAGAGCAGCCTGCAGTTCTGCAGTCAATGAAACAACAAGACTGCAAAAATATTGTGTTTAAAAAGTCTGGGCAAACAGACAGGTCTGCAGGGTAAGCAACTAGGAAGTTAACCATGCTACCAATATTAATGTGTCTCCTGTAGTTTGCAAAGCAATACTAATAATCAAACCAGGAAGAAAAATGAAATGTGGGTAGAAGCCGTCAACCAAAAGAAGTCTAGTAGTTTAAAATACACTTTGAGACCACAGTTTATCAGCCGAATATGAAAGGACGCAGAAAGCCGATTCCATAAGAACAGGTAGTACTCGTAAGCATCACACTTTACTTGCTTAGCATAATATTATTTGGAGAAAAAAAGAATGTGCTCTAAGATAGATGATCATTTCACTAATTTAAACACAAACAAATAACACTACAAAGTTAAAATGAAGACTTGATTCATTGATTGCACTCAACGAAGCAAGAGTATTTAGAAAATGAAGCTCATACATTGCGTTCTCTCCCCAGTTAACAACATCCAACCATCCCCTTCCTTTATACACAATTATTCCTCTAAAAGAAAGAAAAAATGAATGACAATTAATAAACAAAATTAGCATTTCAAAGCAACTGAACCTGCACCACAAAGTTACCAGGAAATTCAAGACTAATATAAAATTTCCAATTCACAAAGATGGTGTAGTACGGTTGTTGTATACCACTAATTCGGGTCACAAGTTACCAGTAGTCAGCGAACAGAAGCCCTGAAACTCCTCATGACTACCTCTGCAAAAAAAAAAAATTACTTTTAGCTTTTAAGTTCAAGACATTCAGTAAACGTTGAAAGAACTGTACCAAATCAAACATTCAGGCTCAAATGTTATTAACCAAGAAGCAAGTGGGAAGTAAGAAGTGAAAATAGAAAACAAAACTGAAACTTCAAATTTCAAGATTCAAACCAATGAAGTCTAAGAAAACATCTGATTAACAGTACTAAGATCTTCATTCTCAGTGACACAAAATTCAAAATGTCGTTCTCTTTGATTTTCCCACATTTTCTCAACAACCAATCAAGCAATTACCTTGCCGTTATCGGCTAACTCCGGCACTTTATAGGAATCAACAGTCACCTCCGTCAACCACAATCCGGGAAATAAAGACTGCAAAAGAACACAAAAGAACCGATCAAACAACTAAACATTTTTATTGCGAAAGAAAGCTAAAAAAAAAAAAAAAAAGGATCGCATGTTTTCAATAAACAAAAAACAAAACCCTTACATCCATTTGCTTCTGTACAATTCTGGTTCTCTTCTTCGGCCTCCTCGGCGGCCTATGGCCTACCATCTCCATAAAATCTTCCTCGATCTCTTTCCTCATCAAACTCACAGCAAATTTCGGTCTCTCCTTCTTAATCTCCTTCTCTCCTCGTTGCAGCCTCGGCGATTTGGCGCCAATTTCAGTATTAACCGGCGATGAATTGGGTTTCTTCTCCTCGATTCTAAATCCCTTATTGGGAGCCTTACACGCCGCCCGCCGAGTTCGAAGATTCCATGGCCTGACCTCCGCCGCCTCCACAGCAGCAGCCGCTACGTGAGTATCTTCCATTATCTCTTCTTCATACACTTCCTCCCTCAAAATTTGATCTTTCATCTTATCAGCCGCCGTTTTGAGATCATTCATAATCTTCTCTCTCACAGCGTCAATCCCTTCTTCTTCTTCTGCACCACCGTCAACGCCATTCGATTTCAACAAAACCTTCCCTCTATGACGGCCGGAGTCATCAAATTCAAATTCCCTCGATCGACGTCGGGGACGGTGATCGACAGACGGTGAAGACGGCGAAGAGTCATCAACTTTCATGCAACGGAGATGCCGCTGATGGCCCCACTTAAGATACGGCAGCGTGAAGTTGTGAAGCGGCTTCGATGATGATCTCGCGGTTCCCATCGCCATCAACTCCTCGCTAAACACCATTAAATGTTTAATGAGTATTCAGTAATTTAATTTTTTCCTTTTTCCTCTCTTGCAACGAATTTTCTTTTTCGCTTTGAAATTTTTATTTGTTCTGTTTTTTGGAATCGCCGGGAAGAGAAGGTTTATATAAGTGTGTTTATGACAGAGAGAGAGCGGTTTTAACGTTCGGGGAGATGAGAGAGGGCGTTTTGGTAATTTGATTTGTTAGCGGGTTGGCACTAATGTGCGCCCAAGGTGTGGCATTGTATCCGCGGAAGCAGAGGAAATGGTTTTTCCCGGGTGATATGTCGTTTTCAATTGACTGTGTCGTAACTGCCGTTGGATCAAGATGGGAGGAGGGGAGGGCTGTGATCTCTTCGTCTAGCCGTTGATGTAGATTAGAACCTCTTTTGCTTCTTCTTCTTCTTCTGTTTCCTTTTAAATTGATTTCATCATTTTGTACGTGCGGCGACTGAAATGAAGGGTGAGTTTGATATTTAGATTAGACAGTAATACTTTAAAAATTATAATATTAAAATATTTAATAAATATAAGTTATTGTAATTTATAAATTATGTTAATATAATTTTTACTTATATCATATAAAAAATTTATTATATTTTTAATAATTTAGTTAAAATTTTTATTTAAAATTTTTATTTATTATAAATTATTAATTTTTATTTCATAATTATAATTTTTTTCCTATAACAACTATAACTTACAGTACTTCAATTTTAAAAAGGATCTAAAAGATATTTGAAATGAGAAAATTCAAGTGTGTGAAAAAATGTGGACAAGAATTAAATTTTATAAATGAAAGAAGAATCAAGATTATTTCTTAATTGTAAAAAAATTAAGTTTTAAATTGAAATACCATTCTCGATGAACTTGTGGACATGTACCGCGTAATAATGTTAAGCTGTTGATTTAATGTCTCATACTTCAAAAAATTTGGAAGGCAGATTCCAAAGAATAGTGTTTAAATTTTGATAATAGGACGACTGTTTCATCGATTCCAACATAAGTTGATTTAGATTACTTGTATGTCATATTAGATTAATGATTGACTTAAATTAAACATTTAATTAGAAGTTTAAATCATTTTTTTTTTTTTTACTATAAAGCCTTTGAAAAGTTAGGTCGGAGAGTTCGTTGAAATTAAATGATATATATATTAAGTTTAGTTTTAAGAGTTATTTGAATGCTTTATTTTACTTGTTTGATTATTATTTTATTAATTTTGGCAAAGTTTAAATATGTGTAAGTTATCAATAGTTTAAGCCTATGCTTGGTACGAAGAAATGAGAAAAGATGAGAGGAATGAAGACGGGAGAGGGTGAGAGAAAATAAAGAAAAATAGGATCAATGTTAATTTTATTGGTTGGTTTGACATGAAAATCCTGTTTGAAATTGAGGTTGGAAAGCCATAATTTAAAAGTTACGACACTAATATATTTGATAAACACTAATCTTTGTAATTTAAAAGATAAATTGATTTTATTTTATACTTGTATACTAAAAAATCTATTATATCTTTATTAATTTTGTTAAAATTGTTATTTACAAGTAGGGATAGCAAAAATCCCCACGGGGATGGGTACCTCGGGATTTTCCCTATTTGGGGAGGGTATGTGACAATTTCATACCCAATTTATTATTCGAAGGGGAAGGGATTTTAAATTTTTTTACCCAATTTTTTATTCGGGAGGGACGGGGATGAGGTGGAATCCCATCCCCTACCCATTTCCCCATTTTAATTTTTAATTTTTAATTTTTAATTTTATTTTTATTTTTTAAAATTACTAGTAAATAAATAATAAATTTTGAATTATAAAATTATAAATATTGGTAAAAATAAAAAAAATCAAAATCTTCATATTATTAAACTTTTAGGCCTAATTAACTAATTAAAATCCTAAATTTTTATTTAGGACATTAAAAAGAGGGTAGATTCTATTAATTTAAAAATTTTGTTTTAATTTTAATATTCATTAAATATTTTAAACTTAAATCTATTTTTTATTTATTTTTAGATGTTATAATTACCTACAATGAATCACAATTTTAATATCTAATCTAATCTAATTTAATATTTGTTCTTGATTTTTTCGACTTAACTATTGTATTGTAAAGGGAATAGTCCACATTTATAAAGTGTCCACGCCACCATTGAAAAAGCTAATTTTGAATATAAATTCGATTTTATTAGTAACAATTTTATATTAGTCTATTAATTTGTTCATGATAGTTTGTAAAAAAAGTTTGTATCCCTTGCATGCTGCTTTACTTGCTAATTTAATGTATGTGACTTTTGTAATCGATATTAATGTAATATATATTTCAAACTTTACTTTTATTTAAATTTTTTATTTTAATATGATTAACTCAAAATCGAAAACAAAAAAATGTATTAGTTATTCGGGGATCGGGGACCCTCGGGGATCCCCTGTTATTATTCGGGGAGGGGATAGAGATTCTCTCAAGTAATTCTAATGGGGACAGGGAGGGGACGGGGACATACGCAAAATATCGGGAATGGAGTGCGGGAGATTGGTCCCTCCCTCCCCTCCCCATTGCCATCCCTATTTACAAGTTATATTTATTATATATTATTAACTTTATTTCATAATTACAATTTTTTTACAGCAATTATAGTTTAAAACCTACAATACTTCAATAACAAACAAGACAAAATTAACTCTTACCCCCTTATTCCCCCTCCCCGGCGCTCATTCCTTCCTTTCCTCTCCTCTTCTTCCATTCGTTAGAACCAAACATGTCATTGTGTAATTATCCCAAACGCACTCTTAATTGAATGATTTTTAGGCATATTTATTTATCTGATTATTTATATTGAAAATTTAACGGAAATTGAGGGTGGAATTGGGCTATGACCACTCTCTCTCTCTCTCTCTCTTTAATTATCAATTATTAAAGGGTGTAAACTTGCAACTTAATCTTTTAAAATAAAAGATATGCGTTTCCCTAAATACACAATTATTATGTTCTAAAGTTTTGGGCATGAGATTGCAAATGGATCTTGTTGATTTTAAAATGAGGAGGGGGAAAAAACGCGTTTAGTATTTTGAAATAGTCGAGGAAAGCAGTGTCATCCACGGTGGTTTAGGAAGCCTTGCCTCACCGTATTATTTTTCTTTTTCAGTGTAAACGCTAGCCAATAACAAAGCTTTACAAGGCCATGTCATCTTGAAGGGGCGGAAATTGTTAAGATGAGATCAAGCCCATGGTAAGTAAGTTATTTCCCAAAAGCAAGTTGACCTTGCTTCTCTTGACTCTTGACTCTTGAAGTGATGAGCTTTTAGTTATGCCCTCTATTTATTTCTATTTTTCAATGAAATTATAGAAATGAAATGCTACAAAATTGTAAAAACGCCACTTTGAAATGTTGTGGATCTATGAATTAGTAAAGCCCTTTTTTTTTTTTTTTTGATGAGAAAGTAAAGCTTTCGATTAAAGGAAATTAGAGAGCAACAACATGATTTGAACTGGAAAGTCTTCCAGCCATAGGACAGGATGCTCAAATTCTAAAGCAACTTTGCCTAGGGAGTGGGCAATAGAGTTACACAATCTTGGGACAAAATGAATGGACGAATGGCTCGGGATCTTCAGACTTGCTTGGATTTCTTTTATTGTCCAGATTATTTCGGACATCTTTGCTCTTTTTATTCATTGACAACTGCACCACCTCCAACGAATCGATTCAATGATAAAAGGCTCAAACTTAGCCTGGCGAGCAACCGAATACCATAAAGCATAGCTTCGCCTCCATACATGCTACATTTCCTCTATAGCTGATTCTTTGAACTGCAGCTCCTACAATTTTGCCATCGAATCCCCGATCACAACCCCCAACCAGCTTGCAAATCGACATTTTAACAAAGCAGCGTCTACGTTTACCTTGAACCAACCTTTTGGGGAGGATACCGGTGTGTTTTGTTTGTTTGCCTCGAGGTTGCAAGACAGAATTTTGGTTGTTTGATCCTCCGATAAGATTCCACAATGGTGTTGCTCTTGCGGCATTATTATTTGCGGGCCATTTTGTTTGCCTTCCAAAACTAAATGATTTCTCTCATGCCAAATTGCCCAAAGAACCGCCATGTCTGAGCCATATCCTCCTTACTCCTGATTGAAGCTAATTCTTGGAGCACACTTAACATGTCTTGGGGAGCCCTCTGATTCACATCTTCATAGAATTCTGTCAGCTTCCATACTTTACACGCTGCTTTACAATCCAGCAGAGCATGGAAGGGGTCTTCACTTTTACAAAAGCATCTTTGGCAGATTGGGGTTGGCACCATTTTTTTCTTCCAAAGGTTGTCTGCAATTAGGAGTAAATTTTTTGCAACCCTCCATATAAAAATCTTAACCTTTTCTGGGATTTCGTTTGACCAAATGACTTTCCACTGAGTCTTGGAAGCATCAGAGCAACCTGGAAAATCTGGAAACTTCAGCTGGGCTGTCAATTGATAGCCACTTTTAACAGAATATATTCCATGCTTATCATACCTCCAGATCACAATGTCTTCCTTGGAGGTTTTCGGGAGAGGGATCCTTATGACCCTTTTTGAGATCTCCTTTGGATAAAGTTGGGCAATCTTGTCTTCTCTCCACTGGTTTCTATCATTGATGAGGTCAGCCACCACCATGTCATTTGATGAATTTAAAGGAGGAAATACATTACAGCTACCAACACTCCTCTTCCAAAATTTGCTGCTAACTGGAATTTTGTTTCCCTGGCCTACTCTCCATCGTAATCCCTCCTGAAGTAGCTCCCTACCCCATAAGATGCTTCTCCACACGAACGAAGGATTAGAGCCAAGCTTAGCCTCCATGAAACTGCTGTTTTTGAAGTATTTAGCTTTTAATATTTTGGCCATTAGAGATTCTGGATTGTGCAGTATCCTCCACCCCTGTTTCGCTACGAGAGCTTGATTAAAGCTCGAAAAGTCCCTGAATCCCAAGCCCCCTCTGATCTTTGCGTGGCACATCCTTTCCCACCTAGCCCAGTGAATACTCTTACGGTTGTCAAAGGAGCCCCACCAGAACTTGGCTATTGCTTTTTCAATGTCAGCACATAGCCCTTGAGGAATTTTGAAGACACTCATGGCGTAAGCTGGCACTGCTTGTGCCACTGCTTTGATAAGAACCTCCTTTCCTCCACTGGAGAAGCACTTGTGCTGCCAACTGGACAGCTTGCTTAGAACTCTTAATTTTACATCGTTGAAGAAGCTGAATTTTTTCCGCTCTACCATGGAAGGTAATCCCAAATATCTCTCATGTTTTGACACCACATTCAGCCCAAAGATATTTCTGATCTCTTCTCTTTGTCCCTAGCTTGTGCTGGAGCTGAAAAGCATAGAAGATTTATCATAGTTAAAAACTTGACCCGAGGCAACCGCATAGCAATCGAAGATGCTCTTCAATTTTTTGCAGTCTGAAGTTGCGGCCCTTGAAAAAACCAGGCTGTCGTCTGCAAATAGGAGATGGGAAACTGAAATGTCTCTGCTGAATTTCAAGCCATGAATGAGTCTCTGGTTTTCTGCTTGCTCCAGCATTTTAGAAAAGACTTCTGCACACAATGAAAAGGTAAGGGGAGAGGGGGCATCCTTGTTTCAATCCTCTTTGGGGGTGGATGAGACCTTTTGCCGCTCCATGTATTAGCACAGAGAAACTAGCTGTAGTGATACAAGACATGATTAAATTTACCCATTTTACAGGGAAGCCTAGTTTGAGCATTGTGCATTTAACAAAGTCCCATTCCACCCTATCATATGCTTTGCTGATATCTAGTTTTAGGGCTACCAGCCCTTTCTTCCTACCCTTGCTTTGTCTAATCTTGTTCAAACACTCATATCCTATGATAACATTATCAGTGATAAGTCTGTTGGGAACAAAGGCACTTTGGGTGGGTGATATGATGTCGTTTAGCACTTGTTTAAGTCTATTAGCCAGAGTTTTTGCTATAAGCTTATAAATAACGTTGCATAGGCTGATAGGCCTAAAATCGATCATTTTCCTAGGCTTATTCACTTTTGGAATCAAAGCGATGTAGGTGTGATTGAGAGGAGCTAGGTTACCTCCCTCATTCAGAATGAGCAGGCATGTTCTGATAACTCCGTCTTTCACTGAGCTCCAATGCTTTTGGAAGAAAGCTGCTGGAAATCCGTCTGGGCCGGGGGCTTTCGTTGGGCTCATCTGAGCTAGAGCCTCCGCTATGTCCTCCTCTGTGAAAGGTTGATCCATGAAGTTTGCCATCTCTGCTGTGACCTTCGGATTTAGCCCGGATATTGCAGCCATTATCTGGTTCGGTGACGGGTTTGAAGAGGTAAAAATCTTTGTGAAGTATCCGCAAATCATCTCCTCGATTATTTCTGCGTCATCAATCCACTTTCCTTTTTCATCCTCTAGGCCATTGATTCTGTTTTTTCGCTTTCTTGCCGAGGCTTTTTGGTGAAAATACTTTGTGTTTTTGTCCCCTTCTTTCAGCCACTTTGCCCTCGATCTTTGCCTCCAGTAAATTTCCTCATCTAGAAGGATATTATCAATTTGATTTTCCATGTTTTGAATCTCATCTCCTTTGTTAACGTGTCCATGCCCCTTCTTTATCTCTTCTAGCTTGTTTTTCAGCTGCTTCAACTTCCTTTTCCTTCCTCCGAATTCGTTCTTGCTCCAGAGCTTCAACTCTGCCAGAGAAACTTTTAATTTCCTTTTGAGCACTTCAACTGGATTGTCTGTTTCCCAGCAGCTCGTTTCCGACCACTCGTGCATGATGATTTCTTTGCACTTCTCGTACGAGGTCCACATGTCTTCGTAATGGATTCTTGGAAAGCTCCTTTTTATATATCTTCTCTCTTCACCCTTCTCTACAACCTCCATCAAAATGGGACTGTGATCTGAGCTCCAGGAAATCAAATTCATGGCTGCCCTGTCTTGGAAATAGCTTCTCCAACTGCTGTTGCATAAGAATCTATCAAGTCTCTCCTCAATATAGTTGGATTCGAATCTCCGGTTGGACCATGTATAGAGATGCCCTGTGCTTCCTAAATCCATTAAATCGCTGTCTCTAATGGCTTCCCGGAAATCGTTCACTAAATCTGCTCTCCCATCCCTCCCTCATGATTTTTCAATTAAGTCTAGCACCTCATTGAAGTCGCCAAAACACAACCAAGGCAAAGAGGATAGAGCAGCTAACCTTCTTAGAAGCTCCCATGTATGCTTTTTTTGAGCTGATTCCGGGTGACCATACACACCCGTACATCTCCAGACTCTGCCATTCTCGCTGTGAATAACTGCATCGATATGATGGTTGCTGAAAGACTTTATTTCCGCTGATACCTCAGAACTCCACAGCAAGGCCAAACCACCCCCCAGCCCTTCTCTACTAACAGCAAAGCAATTATGAAAATTTAATTTATTCGCTTTCTCTTGCATTTGCTTCACCGTCATCTTTGTTTCGCTGAGAAAAAAAGATTTTCGGCTTATACTCTTGCAAGAGGTGCTGGGCTTCACGGAACGTTCGGTCTTTCCCCAGCCCCCGAACGTTCCAGCTCAAGAGATTCATGGTTGTCGGCGGGGCTGTCTCGCAGCCACCGCCGATGTCTCGTTTCCATTGTGGAGCTTCTCCCTGCCTTCCCCAGACTCATTCTCGAAAATCAGGTTTGGAACTATGTTTTTTGCTTTCCAGCTTTGAGGGGAGTGATGAGTTTTTGTTGGGCTAATAATTTTGCACCTCTTTGCGTCTGGGCTTTCCCACTCCATTGCACTACAAGGCCTTTTGAGTTTGATTGGTTCCTCAATTATCTCCATCTTAGCTTCCGCGTTTCGGGCTTGGCACTTCCACTTCTTTTTCTTCGACTTTAATTTCTCTATTTTTGGCCCATTGTCTATTTTCGCTGCTTCTGCTGCAAGTTGGATTGGATTCTCACAAGTTTTTTGTTGCTGGCCCGTATTCGTTGTGGTCCCCATTTGTTCTTTTTCTCCCCGTTTTAAATCTCCCGTATTTTGTGAACCCGAAAGTCTTGGTTTTTCTGAGTTTTTTCCTTGTGAGTCTGTTTCCCTTTCTTCTCCTTTCCCGCCTTTCGTTCCCGCTTTTGTGACCACTTCCCAATGAACTGTATCGTCAGCAGCTACATTGTTTTGTTCGTTACGTTTTTTCTCTGTCTCTCTATAGCCTGTCACCCCTTGCATTAAATGCCGCTCAACCACCCTCTGAGTCTTGTCCGTTGCTCTATTCGGATTATCTGAATCCGGGTCCGACAAGTGTTGGTTGAGCCCTTTGTCACTGCCCGAAGCATCAGCTCTGTCTTGCTCCTTCTCTTCTGTGTCATTGCTTTTTCTTGTTGGGGTGGGGAAGTTTGTGTGTGATTTTTTAAACGCTGCTTCCCATCGGTCTTTCCCTCTGCTTTGTTTTAAACGCTCCGTGATGGTTGTTGCTTTGATCCAAGGGCCGTAAGCTAATTCATCATTGGATTGGGATTTATAATGGGCACACTCCCTATACTGATGTCCTATTCTTCCACAGCAGAAACAGAAGTCTGGGAGCCGTTCGTACATCACCCGCATGGGAATGTCTTCTTCCTCCTCCCCCTCTTGTTCCAGCTCAATTATTTTCTTCAGTGGTCTGGTTATGTCCACTGAAATTCTCAATTTCAAGAATTGTCCAAAGCATTCTCCTGCTGCATCTGTCTCGACTTCTTCGACCTTCCCGATTGCTTCACCCAAAGCTGTTGCCATTTCTTTAGTCATACACATAATTAGAACATCGTGGATTTGGACCCAAAATGACGCATGACTAAAGTCTTGCTTTTTTACATCCCCTATTCCGACTGGTTCAATAAGCGCAATTAGCGCTCTATCGAAATGCCACGGACCCCCTGCTAAAATACTCCTCTTGTCTGCCTCGGAGCCGAACTTAAACATAAAGATATTATCACCAAGACTTTCTATCTTGACTTCTCTAGAAGTTTTCCACACTCTGTGCATGGCAATCTTTAAGCCTTCAGTATTAACTCCCCTTGAATGGATTACTTTTCCTATCAAGCAACCCGCTACTATCTTTTCCCCCATGACTTTCATTTTACTTTTAAAAGATACTCTTCCTTCTTCCTCTTCACTCAACTTTATGGCTCTGCATCTTCTTATTAACTCTTCTGGCTCCATCTATGCAGCCAAAACTCTCAACCGCTCAGGTTTGGAAGGCCGAGCTTTGAATACTCTGCTATTAAGACTCTGGAGAATATTGGTGAGAAAACAACAAAAAACTGCAAGGGAAGACTTCTAAAAGAATAAGAAGAAAAAACAAACACCCACTTTGGGGCGACTTTAAAGAGTCATGACGGCTCTACTTTGTGCTCTCATCTTTCTAGGTTTTCAGAGAAAACTTTGAAAGAGAGACTTCATTTTACCCAAATCTTAATTCGCACCCAACTTTATGAATTAGTAAAGCCCTACATAGAAATAAAAGGACACATTTTCATGCGGCTACCATGTCTACGAATTGCACTCGATAAATTTGAAATAGGTTTATGAGTGAGGACAAATTTAACAATTTGTAGAGGGAGATTGTCTGTTATTTTCACACCATTTTTGTAATACTTAATAATTCCCTACACCTTAGTTTTATGATTTTATTCTTATTTTCAAGTAATTTCTGTTCATATTTATTATAAATTAATAAAATCATATAAATTGAAATTAAAATGAAAAAAATTAAATGTTAAAAATAAGAAAAATAGGTCTCAATTTTAATAAAAAAATTAACAAATAACATATTCTTATTTTTTTTATAATTTTTAAACATTTTTCTTTACAGTAAATATATGTTTTTATTTCCAAAAATAATATCAAGGAAATAATTCATTTATTCTTTTCCCTTTTAAGTTTTTTTTTTTTTTTATGCAAGGAGATTATTGAATTATGAAGACGGTATAGAACAAGTGATATATATTGATTTTTAGTAGGGGAAAATTTGACAATCTCCCACTTATATAATTTGGAGTTAGAATATAAACTCCTATATTTTTAAATATGTTGCAGGCTTTTCTTTAACTTGAAACAAAATTAAAAAAAAATGATGTTATAAGTATTGAAATTTATGTTTATACACACTATAAATTTTATATTATAAACATAAATTTTTTTTTTACAGTAGCTGTAATTTAAAAATTACAGTAATTTAATATCAAACATGATCTTAAACAAAGTCGATCTCTCAAATATTTAAAAAAATGGATATGAAAATGAAAATGCGTTAGCTTAATTGCTTTGCTTATGGTGCACTAATCACTATTCGGAGATTTTGACTTTGTCAACGGCTCAAACGACGTCTCTTTTTAACCATGGCTAAAGAAACCTGGATAGGCCAATGACTGCACACTTTATCCTAAGCTGCTTTTCCGCTATAATCACTCACTAACAATTAAAATTTTCTTTAGCATTGAGAATGGACAATAATAATTCAAAGTTATAGTACTAATATATTTAGTTTATTAATTTTTAAATTTTTAAACCTGGAAAGGCCAATGACGTCTCTTTTTTTTTTCAATTTTTATTTAATAACAACTTTGTTCAATACAAAAATATACAAGGATCAATTTGGTAATATTATAATTTTTAAATTAGTTGACGTTCACTATGTTACATAAATAATCAATTATGGAGAGGATCGGTTAAATGTTTAATAAAATTTATTTATAAAAATACAATGAGTTTTAAAAGTGGTAAATCTTAATGTTAAATTGTTGAAAGAATGCAAATGATTAAAATATATATAATATTAAATAAAATTTATTTACGCATTAATAAATATGTATATATAATATTTTCATATAATAAACGATAATTAAAATAAAAATTTTCATTTTATTAATTTATTTTTATTTTTTATCTCAATATATTTGATAATAATATTAATCTCTTTAATTTTAATAATTTTAATTTCTAAAATGAATAAGGACAATTTTGGACTTGTAAAAACTGCTCCTCCCTTACTTTTTAAAATTTGATGTAGGATGGGGTGATTTTTTTTTTTTTTTTTTACTAAAATTAATTTTTAACTTTTTAGAATTACTTTTGAGTTTTTAAAAATAATCCCAAATGGGCCCTAGAGTGAAATTTAAGTTCATTTGGTACTTTATGCGTCAAGTATTAATTGATAAAAGAATGTAATGAAATGTATGTTTGGATAAGCATATTATTAATGTTTTAGACTGATTTTGGTGAGCAAAAAAAGATAAAACAATTGTTTCCTTAACAAACAATTGTTTTTTGTCTTTTGGAGACATATGGTAGAATTGAGATGGAGAAATCAACGTAACATGCTATATAAAATGGATAAAGCCAGAAATTTGATTAGTACAATCCCCTGGCGATTTATTTTATGTTACCAATAAAACGGACAAATTTTAAAGCACATGTTGCACGACTTGATTGAATTATAAGATTAGAATTAATATACACAAGACAGCAAAGCACCACACTTGCAAAGTATTTGAAGAATTTTTGGAAAGTCTTGTCTAATAACATATATTGAAATACCAACTAATTACACGGATAGGGTCAAGGACTAAAAGTGATCATATTTATTTGTTAATCAAGGAAATAAGCAGAACTGCGTAAGCTCCTTGCCCCAGTTCCAGATGCTCAATTACCTTGATTGAATATCTATGAAATATATCATCCATGAGGGCATCTCCAAAATGACTTGCCAGAAGCGGCTCTGACACTGCTCTTATATGAGTTCCCACATACTTGCCTTTTGCATACTTGTCCAGCTCTAAGCCTTTGTTTTCTTTTTCGAAGCCTACTAACCAGCTTATATGGAAAACTTCAAGATGATGAACATTAAAGGATCCTTCACTTTGAATAACTTGCCTTACTTCTTCAGGAGTTGGTGTATAGAACGGAAAATTGAATGACTCTAATTTTGATTCCTCAACCAACCCCTAACATTGAATTAATCCAAAAGAGAGCATAAATATCTCTTGTGTGCATATTGTTAATTAATGTCTAAGATAACAACAAGAAAAACAGTGATATTTGTAAAAATATACTTCTACTCTCCTGCGAACATCTACATTGTAGAATGTGCAGATTAGTGCAACACGTTGCTGTTTTGTCGGAAAACAAGAGTGCATATATAGTATCGAAACTTGAACATTTTCAAGTATGAGTCGCAGTATCCAATAATTTTCATTTAGAAATGTAAATGTATCAAATATACAGTAGAGTGTGTGTATTATTTAGAATATTTTATAAACTTCTATGTAAATATTATCGAGAGAAAAAGAGTATACCTCAGAAACCATGTCACTTAGTACCATCCCTATTAGCTCGAAAACATTATTGTGGTATTTTTCATTACCGATAAAGGTAAGAACCATACGACCTTCAGGTTTCAACTCTTTTGTTCGTAATTTGAGAAATTTGGTGAAATCACTCTCAAATTGATCTAGGTAAGCTTTATGCACACTTGGAGGGCAGCAGGATTTTGCTACGCAAACACCTTTTTGATTCAGTATTGGAATTCCGGATTCACTTACTATGGCTTTAGGTACCTGTTAAAGAATTCAGTCATATCTATTGAGTCTTTATATACTAAGAGATCATTTACTTTAATATGATGAGATCCAAGTTAAAAGATATAGAAAAACAAATTGCAGTACGTATAGGATAAAATACATTGTATTAAAATATGTGTTTTTATCTTTTTAATTTATCCTTTACTCTCTCTTATTAGAAAATTACTCCACACTATCCATTTATGAAAGGATAAATTGAATCTTAAGAAAAAACTATCGCTTGCCTGAGAGAGCCAGTGGAGACTGAATGAAGAGTAAACAAAGTGAAGGAAACAAGGAGGAAATAGCCTTCTATAGAAAGATCCAGGAGCTGCAGCTATCAAACACGAACCAAATTCACGGCCTTTCTCTTTCTTCAGTCGCTCATAAAAGTTAGGCAGAGATTTAAAGACAGTATTGAAATCGTTTCCGAGAAGATCATTGAGAAAAACATGCAATATCGGTGGCTTGTGATTCAAGCGTTGGCAAATTTTGTCGAGTGCATCTAAAACTTCCCATGTCGGCAGCAATGAATTAGGCCCTGAAGAGCATCCCATATCTGTAAATCTTATGCAACCCAGCAAGCCGTTGGAATACAAATCAAACAAGCTTTTTTCTAGTACAGGCTTTTCTTTCAAGGTCCCCTCTTTCTGAGAGAGAGAAAAAAAAAAAAAGAGAACAAATTTGTATAAATGTATATAACAGGAGAAATTAGTTGTGTGAAAAGGGAGAGAAGATGATGATGACCTGTTGCGATGAGTTGTTTGCATAGCTAGTGTCTCCTTCTCCTCCATTCATATACAGAACTTGTTCTATTAGCATGGCTGCATTTTTGCAAGAAACTTTCTCCAAGTCCATTGCCCTTCTAGGTGTTTGGAAGCACGGGGTTGAGCAATTACTAATATTCTGGTGACTCAAGTGGAAGCTCTTTCAAATTGCTTCACTTACAATGCTGTCTACTTCTCTCTAAGTTGGGATGAAAACAAATGAATCATGACCCTTCTATTTATGGAAAGCTACAACTTGCCAAATTGAGAAATTGAATTTAGAATGAAAAATCAATTTTTGGTGGGAAACAAAATCAACAATTTTAAATGAACCCCACCTGATCTTTTCGTATTTTCAACACACGCCTCACAAAACCAACCAGTCTGCTAAGCGAGACATGCCCATGAACAAGCTGCTCCACAAGAACGTTATCAACTCAAATTAAGGGCAATCTAGTAATTTTTAAGGTGGTTGCTTCTTCTTCGTATAAGCGACCCTTGTCAGCTAGCACTGTAATTATTGCGCGATTTTGTTCGTATCTCTGTGTTTAGTGTGTGCCTGTGGTGTGTTTGCGCGATTTTTAAACATTTGTCAGTTACGTTTCCAGCGTACGTTACGAGTAACTGAAACAATCAGCACTTGAGATTTACGCCAACTTAATTTGATCAACAAATTGATCAGATCAGATGTAAATTCGATATTTTCTCAATGTTAACAAAATCTCACGTTAATTTATTCCCTAGGATGGAAACGTGACCACTATGAATTAAGTAAAGCACTAAATAGAAATAAAAGGACACATTTTTCATGCTGCTACCATATCTACGAATTGCACTCGATAAATTTGAAATAGGTTTATGAGTGAGGACAAATTTAACAATTTGTAGAGGGAGATTGTCTGTTATTTTCACACCATTTTTGTAATACTTAATAATTCCCTACACCTTAGTTTTATGATTTTATTCTTATTTTCAAGTAATTTCTGTTCATATTTATTAATAAAATCATATAAATTGAAATTAAAATGAAAAAATTAAATGTTAAAAATAAGAAAAATAGGTCTCAATTTTAATAAAAAAATTTGACAAATAACATATTCTTATTTTTTTATAATTTTTAAACATTTTTTTACAGTAAATATATATTTTTATTTCCAAGAATAATATCAAGGAAATAACTCGTTTATTATTTTTCCTTTTAAGTTTTTTTTTTTGATAATTGGGAAATTTTATTAATTAGAAACACCAGAAAGATAAGGAGCTAACTAAGGAGGTGGAACATGACTCCACTCTCCTATGTCTGACAAAGAACCCCCCACCCTTGCAGCAGCATGGGTAGCAGTGTTCGCAGACCGTCGAACAAAAGAGAACATAACATCTCTTATAGAATGAGCTAAAGCTCTACAATCATCAAGAATAAGGCCATAGCCATTAGGACAAGAGTAGTTTTCCGTGAGAGCTTTAAAAACCTGAAGGCAATCCATCTCAACAACAACACAGGATAGATGATGACTCTTTATCCAACTCAGGATCTCACGTACACCCAAGGCTTCAGCATCCCTAGCTCCAAAGCTACCAACCACAGATGCACAACATGCTGCCACAAAAACCCCATCAGAATTCCGAATAATGCCCCCATAACTAATTTTCTCCTGAGCTGTAAATGTTGCAGCGTCAACATTACACTTGAGCCAACCAGGAAGAGGTTTCTCCCAACAAACAGCTCCATGACAACCTTGGTTAAAATCAACATCACCAAAAACAGATTTCTTCCTTGCATCTTGCCATTGAAACAAGTAATACAACAAGTGATATATATTGATTTTTAGTAGGAGAAAATTTGACAATCTCCCACTTATATAATTTGGAGTTAGAATATAAACTCCTATATATTTAAATATGTTGCAGGCTTTTCTTTAACTTGAAACAAAATTAAAAAAAAATGATGTTATAAGTATTGAAAAATAAAAACCAAGATCGATTTCGCAAGCATATACCAACGAATAAGACACAACTTGAGGATTTCCTTGACAACATAAAATTGTGACAAAATTTTGAAATATTTCGACAATTAATTAAGTTAGAATATATGCAAAATGCTATAGCAACTAGCAAATTGTGTGAAAGCATTTCCAGTGATCACATGAACCAAAGAGTAGAGATCACAAAGGCATGCATAGAGTCATCATAGAATGTGTGTCTTGGTGTGCTAATGAGGTATTTGTCATGCTCAATTTTGTAGAAACCCTTCCAGCAAACAAGAATCTAACTAGAGCATCAACCATCCTGCAGGTGTGCATGCTCATCATACAAGCTTTTTTATATCGTCACACGGATTCTTTGTAAAAGTAGTATTTAATCGGCAAGAATCCCAGCCTTTATAGGGCTGTATATGCCTCATTGAAGATTTTTAAGCATTTAAGCTCGTTTGGTATTGAGGTTGATATTTATAGTTAAAAATACAATATTAAAGTGTTTAAAAACACTAACGGCTGTGATTTGAAAATTGAGTTAATTTAATCCACTACTTTTATGATATAAAACATATAATATTTTTATTATATTTATCAATATTATTATTTAAAATTTATGTTTATACACATTATAAATTTTATATTATAAGTATAAATTTTTTTCACAATAGATATAATTTAAAAATTACAGCAGTTTAATATCGACCATGATCTTAAACAAAGTCGATCTCTCAAACATTTTTAAAGAAAAAAATGGATATGGAAATGAAAATGCGTTAGCTTAATTGCTTATGATGCACTAATCACTATTCGGAGATTTTGACTTTGTCAATGACTCAAATGACATCTCTTTTGAACCATGGTTAAAGAAACCTGGAAAGGCCAATGAGTGCACACTCTATCCTAAGCTGTTTTTCCGCTATAATCACTCACTAACAACTAAAATTCTCTTTAGTATTGGGATTGGGTAATTATAATTCAAAATTATAGTACTAATATATTTAATTTATTATAGTTTAAAAATTAAATTAAATTAATTTATTAATTTTATGATAAAAAATCTAAAATATCTTTATTCTTTTTATTAAAATTATAATTCAAATATTATATTTACTATATGCTATTAATTTTTATTTATAGTTATAGTTTTTTCTACTTTAAACTACAACACCTCAATATTAAATGAGATTTATAAAAAGTTGTCACAATATTTATTACAAATTATAAATAGAAAGGTTTGTTCAAAGAACACAAACTTAGATATAATTTTAGACACGTAATCTCAAAATAATTTTTCAATTATGAATTTCTAATCATATTAAAGTTATAAATAAGTTAAAAAATTAAAAAAACTCTAATATAATATATCTTATTATATAATGTATTAAAATTTATGTTTTATTTATCTTTTAATTTAAAGATAATTTTAATAAGATTTTAAATCCCTAATAGGAAAGACACTCCACAATCTTTATCATCGGGTTATATTTAGTAATTTAAATATGTTCAATGACATGACCTTTCTAATGAAAGATTTATTATCCGTGGGCCCACCACTTATTGTTAATCGCGTCATTCTCTTCTCTCCTTTTCCTTTTATTTTTATTTTTTGGATAATTATCTACCGATCACCTATTTTTCATACTTTTTCAAAAATACATAATTCTTATTTTATTTTTTGCTGAATTCTACTAGAAATTATATTATTTTGCACATATTCATTTCCGTCTTCAATTTGTTAAGAGAACTAATAGAATATTACAGAAATGAATTTTTACCCCCAAATATAAAAGGACAATTATCCGCCGACCACATGTTTTTTCGTATTTTTTTTAAAATACAAAATTCTTAATTTTTTTTTTGCTAAACTCCATTTAAAGTTATATTGTTTTGCACCTGTCCACTTCTATCTTCAAATAATGTCGTTAGAAATGATAATTTTACCCTTATGCTGTCTTCAAACATAATTCAAAATTTATTTTCATGGTTTCTAATAAATTTTTGAGAATTTTAAGCATTTAAGCTCTCTTTGGTATTGAAATTGGACAACTATAGTTAAAGATACGATATTAAAGTGTTTGACAAACACTAACGTGATTTGAAAGTTGAGTTAATGTAATCCACTACTTTTATGATAAAAAACGTATAATATTTTTATTATATTTATCAATATTATTATTTAAAATTTATGTTTATACATACTATAAATATTATATTATAAATATAAATTTTTTTCACAAGAACTATAATTTAATAATTAGAGCAGTGTAATATCAAACATGATCTTAAACAAAGTCGATATCTCAAACATTTTTAAAGAAAAAAATCTGCATGGATATGAAAATGAAAATGTGTTAGCTTAATTGCTTATGGTGCACTAATCACTAATTCGGAGATTTTGGCTTTATCAACGGCTCAAATGACGTCTCTTTTTAACCATGGCTAAAGAAACGTGGAAAGGCCAGCGAGTGCACACTTTATCCTAAGCTGCTTTTCCGCTATAATTACTCACTAACAGTCAAAATTCTCTTTAGCATTGAGAATGGACAATTATAATTTAAAGTTATAGTATTAATATATTTAATTTATTATAATTTAGAAGTTAAATTAATTTAATTTATCAATTTTATGACGAAAAATTCATAATATTTTTATTTTTTTATTAAAATTATAATTCAAATATTATATTTATTATATACTATTAATTTTTATTTATAGTTATAATTTTTCTACTTTAAATTACAACACCTCAATATTAAATGAGATTTATAAAAGATATCTGAATATTTATTACAAATTATAAATAGAAAGGTTTGTTCAAATTGATTGTTCAAAGAACACAAACTTAGATATAATTTTAGACATGTAATCTCAAAATAATTTTTCAATTGTAATTTCTAATCATATTAAAGTTATAGATAAGTTAAAAGATAAAAAAAAAACTCTAATATAATATATCTTATTATATAATGTATTAAAATTTATATTTTATTTATCTTTTAATTTAAAGATAATTTTAATAAGGTTATAAATTCCTATTAGGAAAGACACCCCACAATCTCTACCCTTGGATTATATTTAGTAAGTTAAATATGTTCGATGACACGGCCTTTCTAATGAAAGATTTATAATTCATGGGCCCCACCACTTCTTGTGGATCGCATCACTCTCTTCTCCTTTTTCCTTTTATTTTTATTTTTTAGACAATTATCCACCATCACTTATTTTTTATACTTTTTTAAAAAATACAATTCTTAATTTTTTGTTTACTGAACTCCACTCGAAATTATATTATTTTGCACATATTCACTTCTGTCTTCAAAATTAAGAGAACTAACGAAATATTGTATAAATGACTTTTTACTCCCAAATATAAAAAAATAATTATCTACCAATCATCTGTTTTTTCGCATTTTTTAAAAATACACATTTTTTTTTTTTGAACTCCACTGAAGTTATATTGTTTTTTGATCCAGCCACTTATGTCTTCAAAACGTCGTTATGAAATAACAATTTTACCCTTATGATGTCGACAAAGTTCTAACAGTGTTATAACGGGAGTGGATCAGTAAAAAAAAAATATTAATTTCAGGTGGAACACTAAAAAAATATTTGTATATTTTTAAAAGTTAGAAAAATAGGTGGTTGGTGAATAACTACCCTTATTTTTTTAAATCGTTTCCTTCTTTGTTTTACTCAGCTTTAGTTTCGGGTTAAAATTGAGATTGCAATATCATAACTCAAAAATAAAACCCCTATACTATTAGATAATAAAAAAATGCTCTTGTGAGATTATAAAGAAATTCCAAACGAACCTATTGCCTTGTAAACATTATTTACATAACCCCATTTACCTTGAGGATTAGGATCCTCAAATAAAATTCCCAAGGACTCAAAGAATACAAGCCCAATCTTCCCAAAAAATGCAAAAATGTCAAGTAGCTCTCGTTACCTCAAAATGACTTCGTACATTACAGTAAACTAACTTCCTATGAGTTATCGAACCAAATACTTTTTGTAATTATTTCTGCTTTAAGCAACCACGTCGTTATTAATCGCATAATAGTATAGTTTTTAAAGAATATCTTTGAAAGACAATTTAGGGATGGCAAAAATTTTGTGGACAATGGAAGTGGCAATATTAGGATTTGGTATTGGATATAATTTTATTCATGTTCTGTAAAAAGATTAAGCATGAGTATAACATTTTATACTCATTGATTGGACCGATCGAGTATGGGTATAACATTTTATACTCGCTGATTGGATAGGTTGGGTGTGGGCATAAACACTAATGCCTGTACCAAATCACTAAATCCCTTCGACTATTGATGATTTTTTTTTTTATTTTAGAAGTTAAAATTAATAGTTAAATGTAATAAACATTAAAGTAAATATTAAAGTAAAATGTAAACATCAGCACTTAATAACTTAGTAATCAGAACAACCATCTCATACAATATTGTCCTATATATTTACTTAGAGATTTTAGTCATTTAATGGACTAAACATTTATTAGACCATCTAAAATATTTTTCTAATTGGAAACAAATGACAACAGAACAATGTTAAAATTAAGGTCAGTTGAGAGTACTTAATGATGGAGAAGAAAATGCCAAAAAAGAGACCTTTGTTTTTATCCCAACATTTAGTAATACATTAATTAAAATAGAACTTTAACTTATATTTTTTTATACATGAGATATTATTGTTCGTATTACAACTTATATTATATGAGATTATAATTGATATTTACAAATCGATTATTCTTTAATTAACTTACATCAATATTAATAGAGCTCTGTCTAGATTTTTAACCCTCATTAATATTTAAATGGTGTATCTCATATTTAGATAAAGAAGAAGACTATCTCACTCAATAAGAGAAGAGAGAGATATAAGAGAAGAGAGAAAAATAAAATAAAAAAAGAAAGAGAGAGATATGTCATGGAATCTTGACCCTTATTTTTTTTAATCTACTGGTTTAAAAAATTGTGTAAAAAAATTATACTGTTTGAACTGCCTTATGTATGGAGAGGATCTAGCTACATTACTGCCGGGTTATGCACCGCTAGTCGTTTTTCACCACAACCGTTAGATTTGATTGATTGTAATCTAACGGCAGGAAATTAAACTGGAAAAAGAATTGGATGTAAGCTACCTGATACACCGACTATGGGATTCTATACTAATTTTATGATTTATGACAGAAATGGCAGTGGCAACTGAGAACGTCGGAAATCGGTTTGCAAAATTCAGATCATGAAAATTCTTTTCCTTTTCCATGTTACACTAAAAATCAGATTTTTTAGAGCGATTAAGAGCAGAGCAAAGGGAAAGTGCCGATTATGCAAGTGAAATCTTCGATTTCTTTACTGAAACCGAAGTGGGTTTAATGGGTTTCTTTGATTTGTTGCAGAAATTACCTATTTTAGAGATACCGGCTCTATTTATGATTCACTTTGCGAGAAACAGAGAGCTGCTCTGTTTATTGTGGTAATACACTAATACTTGTATATTTTTTATAAACTATAATGGTGGAATATTTATTTCATGAAATATTAAGTTTATTTTATATAGGGTAAAACCGTACAGGTATTTAAATTTTATTATTATTATTATTATTATTATTTCTTAATCACGGCGACGTGGGTAGGTCTTAAGCGTGGGAGACCATTAAATTCGTCTTATAATTCGACTAAAAATCTTCCACAACAGGCAACAAACCGAGTCAAACCACTTAAAGAGACTTACTAAATGGAGCCAACACTTTATTAATTATTATTATTACTATTATTAACAACAAAGGTATATACAATAGCTTCTTCAGTTTTAGATTATGCATCCGTCAAACGCAGCTTATGACTAGATTATCTACAAGCATCAAATCAGTGCTTCACTTCTGAGGATCAAGGACGGCAAACACGACCTAAGATTCCAGAACCATTGATTTACCAATAACAGCATATTTAGACCGAACAAGTTTAACTGGAAAATATTGTTTTTATCAATTGGCTGGTGAAAGCTTGCTTCAACTTGTTCTTATCTTGATCTTATATATCATTTTGAGCTTCAAAGACGAGTGTGAAAAGTGAATTGCTTTTCACCCTCTCATTATTTTGTTTTTTCAAAGATCTTCACATGCTGTTTACCGGGTTAGTTGGTCCAGCTCACGTGTTTACTCTATGGCCTTTAGATCTGTCCACCTCCAATCCAACCGCTGCTTCGGGGTAACGTAGACTTAGCCTATATATATATATAAATTAAATTAAATTAGATATAATATCATATCATATTAGAACAATTCTTCCATCTTCCGAGGGTTCCATATATTTGTTACCCTTGAGAATTTCAATTGGGGCTCAAGTTGAATGTTCAAACTTAAGAGGAAGTAAGGGGAACCCACATGGGGGTTCAAACTTTAACGGCTACTTATTGATGATTCCTTGAAAAGTGATGTACGGTTCTGTAGAAAGTACAAAAGGCGACCGACCACATCCTTTTTCCAGCTTGGCTTTGTGGCTCTCCACCGCCAATATTGACCTTTTTCTGACCTTTAAGTATGCTTCCCTTAGTCACCCTTACCCACCGCGACTCAATCTTGAAATTTCCCCCACAACCACAAGTCTTTCAAAAATAGCCCCTAGCCAATATCCAATACCCAAGGGCCAAGTCCCACTCATTTTAGTGCCAGAAAGTGATCGAAAGTAAGTAAAAGTGATCAGTAAAAACCCACTTCTCTGTTCCTCAACCAAAGCAAAAACAATGCAGCAAAAAGACTACCCATTTTGCAAAAGGTCTCAAATAATATTCTAAAAACATCCATTTTCATAGCCAGCAAAATGAGGAAACCCATTATTGTCAAGCTCATTTTGCACAACAAATATTCAAGAAAGCTTAAGTTGTTTAAGCTTAATGGGCGTTATAACTATAGGTTTCTGGAGGAGTATCAGTTCTCAGCTTCAAGCACTCCACTTATTCATCACCGCAGGAGAAAGTTGAACAAGAACAGATGTTTTCAGGAGATTTGTTCCATGTTCTTTATGTGTACATGCTTTGGTGGTTTTCAAGTTCAAGGAGCAGAAGCTGCTGCAGTTCATCATAATTCTCCACCATATTCGTTGGCGCTGGAAACTCTGCCTGCTGCTGTTACTGGTGAAGCTTATGGGGAGCCGTTTGATTTGGTGGAGGATGAAGATGATTCGGTTGATCAGAGGGCTGAGAAGTTCATTGAATGGTTCTATCAAGAAATGAGACTGCAGAGGCAGGACTCAATTTAGGAGCCACTCATTTCAATGACGGATTTCTTTATTATTTTCTTATACGAATTAATTTTTGTTAGCTTTTTGTTATTTGTTATATTTTCTCCACGACTTTTACTGATCATGCATGGAGATGCTTTTTTTTTTTTTTTTTTTTATTCATTGTCTAGTGCGATTATGTGTTGAAAGTTAATATGTATTCTTTAATTTGAGGAAAAAAAAGTTTATTATTTAATTGAAAGGGAAAATGACATTTATACCCCCAAAATTTAGAAAAATGGTCATCAACATCCCCAAGTTTTTAAAGAGGGACACCAAGACTCTCTTTTGACCATTATACCTTTTACTTCTATTACTCTAAAAAATTAAATTTAAAATTTTTAGTAAATACAAATACCATATAAATGATGTAATTTCTACAATAGACTAACAATATTAAAATATTTAATATTTTAATAAATTTTAATATGTAAATTATTATATTTATTTTAATAATATGTTTTTATTCATTGTCTGATTTTAAATATATATTTGCATTAAATACGTTCTACAATTAAAAACATTCTCACATACTAATATTATTAAAATTATTATTTTACATAATAGTCAAAATAATTTAAATTTTTAATACATTTATTTTAATATTATGATTCTATTTATCACAAAATTTACTTTAATATAATAAAATATATCTAATAGATTATAAAATATTAAAATATTTTTTAAATATTGAAATTATTTTAAAATGTATATATTATTACATTTATTTTAATATTATATTTCTATTTATTGTAAAATATTAGAGTTAATTCTTTTGGGATAAAAGAGATAAATTGTATAATTGTCAAAAGAAGGTGTCTTGGTGTCCTTTTTGAAAACTTGGAGGTGTTAGTGACCATTTCTCCAAATTTTGGGGTGTAAATGTCCTTTTTCCTAATTGAAATAAATGAAAGCAATTTTTTTTTTTCTTTTTCTTCTTCTCTTTATTTTTGTCAATTCCAAGATGTTACGAGAAATCCAATAAATGGCAAATATTTATGAACCATCGCATATAACTATAAACGTTAGAATTTTCAAGAAAAGTAAATAAATAAATAAATATTAGAGATCCAATGTTTGCTTACTCCCATGTGTTTGAAGGCTGTTTCGGCAACACTGCAATCACTATTAGATCTTATTTATCTATATCTATTTTTTTTTTTTTAATCTTCAATCATGTTTATGTATGCTACATAGACTAGCTTGTGTTTGGAAGATTGTTAGTCGTTACTGCATTAAATTAACTCAAACTAATTTTTTTTTTTTTTTGGGTGAAAGTAAACTAAAAGTTTACATTTTCATATTCTAATTCAAATATAGCGTGATTTTCTGTACTTTTTTGCATCATGTAATTTTGAAAAGATCTCCCGTGTCGGAGGATTATTGATTAAATTCTCCATAAACAATAACACTTGGTTGTAAAATTCTTGTTAAGCGAATTCATAATTAAGTTGAGCTTGTAACACTCCTAAAATTCTTACGAAATCAAACTCTTTTATCTTTATAGCTCTTTCTTTCATAAAATTACAAAAAAAAACGACAAGAAAATTACGCAATCATATTTTACTATCATCTAGAATAATTTAACTAAATTATAAACTTTTTTTGGTTATACAATTTATAGTATTAGGTAATTTATTTCTTCATTGGTTCAATTTTTTTATTTAATTCAAACATAATTATATCATATATTAGATTTTAAGATAATTAAGATTCATTATTTGAAGACATTTTAGTTTAGTTGAATTCATAATAATCCTTTTTATGTAATATCTTCTAGCAGTAGAACCACAGTTAAAAGACGGAGGTTTATAAAATTATTAAAGGGGTGAAGCATTGATCTTTATCGTTTTCATTGAGTGCCCAACTCACAGATGATGTAACCCAACTACCGAAACCCAATCTCAATTGATTCCGAAATCCGATCGAATGCTATTTTTCTTGCAAATTAAAAATAAAAAGGTAATTTTCTGAGCCTCCCTGATTCTCATCATATTTGCAGTGACCTCCCAGGTCTTAGAATTCTGCTAGGCCGTTCGTTGACTAACGAAATGACCAAAATACCCTTGACTTAAAATTAAAAACAAAACATTTTTATGTTCAGATTAATGTACAATTGGTTAACAGCATTATATTTGTTTTGGCGCCAAAACATATTAACACGATGAAAATACCAAATCACCCTCGTCATTTTCCAAAATAACTAAGCTCAATGAGATAAAATATTTGAATTTTTTTTTTTTTGAAAACAGGTGAAACCTGAAATTTTTTTAAAATTTTTTTAATTTTCAAACTCAAGATACAAAATAAAGCATTCATCTTCCTTCATCAGTATCAACTAGTTACAGACTCTTTCAATAAAAATCAAGAGATACCATACGACATAAATTTTGATCATTTATCAATAAATGACGACTCTGCAACATCAATGGCTCGCTAAAGAGCGGCAGCTTTGTCCTCGCACTCTGTTTGCTTGTCATTTCAGCCACAGCGATCCATTTCCTTCGCTTATCCACATCTTTGTATGAATAGTTAATGTCATAGCATGTTGCAGTTGGGAAGTTTATAGTTCTAAGAGCAACGGCAATGTCCGTATCACCACAAAACCAAGATGGACAAGTTCATGAAACCAACCAAAAAAAAAAAATGAGACAAATAAAATTAAGAATAAACCTTTTTGACATTATTCTTCTGCATGTCAACAAGCATAATATGCTCTGCACTTTTCTTTTCATCATTGAAAATCTCCTTTTCAAACACTAGATCTTCTTTAGCAGTCTTGCCTCTTCTAATAGTACCAAGGAGTTGATTAATAATCTTTCTCTATAAAAGGTGAACATCTGCAATCATCACAGCAATGCAAATAAAAATTCTGGTAGTAGAAAATAATAAATCCAGGATCAACTTGTAGAAGCGCAGATTGGGAAACAAATCAAAACTTAAGGGGAAAGAAGAAAAGAATGTGAAATCAATCATCCCAAAATTCCTTCTAGTATTACTAACCTTCTTCACACAGGTAAGAATTTCTGGGCTAGAAGCAACCAGTAAACACCATCTAGCATGATTAGAGAAATAAATAAACAACCAAAAAGCTTGAAACTAAATATTGTTTCTCCAAACAAATAGTATTAAGGAAAAGTAGGCAAACTTGTAACTAAGTCATGTATGGACTAGGATTAACAGTCCTCCATGCTTCATATATTTCAAATGGAGTCTGAAAGAGTTTGCCTTTTATAAAGCTGACTTAATATGATCTGGAAAATGTCACCAGCAAGGTTATGCTCCTTGGCATGCAATACAGCCTCCTAGTATGCTTCACTTGCCATGCTTGACCAATCCAATTTCAAACTTAAGTGACGAGTGTGTAACCTTATTAAACCTGAGTGGGGCCATGATCTGAAACTGCATTATAAACAAAATATCAAAACAGTTAAGTTGAAGAAACAACAGTGAAGTAAATGATATTAAACAGTACGAATTGAAAGACAACAATTTGCAGGATTTTAATGCAAGCGTCCATGTTTAATACTAATATGCTTCAGTTTATACAAAAAACAACAAGTTATCGCCAATCATGAGGTCAATATAATTATTCTATCACAAATCTATTCTAGTTTTACACATTCAATAACCACTGCTTCATAATTTCAGTGCATGCCCCAATAAAGCCATGTACACTTCAAGAAAAGTGCCTGTATACACTTCAAGCTATCTTCAACATGCATTCTCATGTTTAATTTAACTATAACTATCATGAATCTATGGGGGAAAAAAAATTCAGAAGAAACAACTGAAAATCTCAAACAATTTTCGAGACCCATTTTCAATCAATCACAAGGTAGCAGAGATACTTAGCTTTATCTTCAACATGCTTTTGCAGTACTCGTTTAACAACAACTAACGTTAAACAATGGAAAAAAATTGAAGCAACAGCAAAAATCTTAAACCATTTTCACGATCCATTTTTCAAAATTTCACCAAGACTACCAATTTCAGCGAATAGATCTAACATGCATTGGTCGTACCTCATTCGCGGCTTGAAAAGAGTGTGATGATTGGCCGGTCGCAGACGAAACTCACTGGTCAGTACTCTCTCTTGATTACGTCGCGGTCGCGAATTGTTCGTAGCCGATATTAGAGTCGTCAGCTTCGTTATGGTCTTTAATCTGTGGCCAAAGTACTTGATCAAATCACGAGAGAGAAAATAAAACGGATTTTGAGCAAGGTTGCTTCGGATTTATGGAGTAAAGAGATGAGCATCTCTTATTGTGTTAACAGTGTATGTAGAAATCCGAAGCAAAGAGATGAGCATAATGTACGTAATAGACTGTGAAATGGCCAGCTTTGCAGTGATATTACACCACGTGTCGTTGACAGAAATAGAGCATAACTGCGAAACTAGATAGCAGGTAGTCCAACAGCGGAGAATCCGTTCAATAGCTTCGGCTGGTTAATTTTCTGGGATCTCCCTGAGGTTCTTCGTATTACATTTGAGAGAAAGTATGAACGTATTTACCATTTCATTTGGTAGCTTGTGAGAGGTAAAGGGCAAATTCGTAAAACAGCCAATCAAAAAAAAAAAAATAGGCAACTGCTTTATTTGAAATTATACTGAAACAGGCGACTAACCAGTTCCTATGTATCTTCCCTTTCATCCGGACAAGCCAAAAATGGGTTCCATTCTTTTCCCAAAAACACACACAAATCGACGAACCCGCGTCTTCAAAGCAGAGGGATGAATGACAAAACCGGTGGTGGGAAAATAGTGCCATCGAGTGACTATCGTCGGCAACTGCGGACTTCCTATCCGCGATTGTCATCGAACCACATATAAAAGGCGAGTCTTCTATTCAACTCATTGTATGTAATTTTTGGTTGATTTTTATTAAAAATGAAATGGTGTTTGAAGTAAAGATGGTCAATGGACGGGGCATCAGGTGTCACGGCACGAGCACATTTCAGTGGGGCAAAAAGACGAGGCACCGCACGGCAAGACGGCACCCATGTGGACGGCTGGCCGGGCCGCCAGAATTTTGACGCGCCTTTAAAAGACGGCAAGACGATTAGAGATGGAAAGAAAGATCGACGAAAAAGACACGTAATAAGGTTTATTATTGAAAAGACGCTGGCCGTGGCCATTAATAACAAGATGTTAATAAAATATATCTAAGTAAATTTTTTTAATAAAAAGTAAATATAAAATGTTATGAAATTAAAGTAAATATCTTGAAATTAAATGTTTAATATATTTTTTAGCATAGACTTTTTAAAAATTAATTTAAATCTTAGTTTAAATAAATATTTTAATTTTTGTTATGTTTATAATTTAATAAATGAATAAGTAAATATCATGATTTTAATAATTAAAATCATGATATTTATTAAATGAATAATGTTATTTATGATATTTAATTTTATTTATGACATTTATTTAATTAATTTTTTTATGTTTATAATTTATTAAATGAATAAGTAAATCATGATGTTAATAAATAAAATTATAAATATCATAAATTTATAAATGATAAATAAAAAATAAAATATTTTACAACATTAATAATAATTTTTCATATGAAATATCAAATCATAACTTAATTAATATTTAATAGAGATATGTTTCATTTGTGAATGAAATATTTTTCATATTTATACACACAAAAAATTATGAACGAAATATTTTATGATAAATTAAAATGTTAATTGCTCTCTTAATAAAAATTAATATGATTATGATTATTATTATGTTCATGACTTAAAAAAGACGACAGTCATGGGTTTTTTTGAAAGATCGCTTTAAAAAAAAAAGTTGGTGGGCAGAAGACGAGCGGGCTTATGTCGTGGGCCGTGCTGGGCTCAGTTGAAAAAAAAATTTCAAAGACGACACGGCCCACGAGCCCTGTGCTTGCTGAGTCCAAAGACAGCCCATTACCCATATTTAGTTTTAAGTTGTTTTGAAGTAGAGTGGAAAGTCTGGGCTGGCCTAAGTCTAGCCCAAGCCCGCGGCTTAAAATCCGACCCCCAAGATGTGGGCTTGGATATGGGCCCAAAATTACAAAGCCCAAATATGTTGGCCTGGACAAGAGTTTGTGAAAAAAATTTAATTTCAATAAAAAAGAAAAAACTCAAAATATTAAATTAGTTTAATTTTTATATTATTATTTGTTATTTTATTAGGTTGTATTATTAATTTTTTTGTATTGGACTATTATTTTATTATATATTAGATGATTATTTTTAATTAATTTTTTTATAATTAATTTAAAAACCCAAGCCTGGCTCGTCTAGTCTAAATTGGGACGGACTTTTGAAGAGCCTAGATTTTGTTTGAATGATGTGGGCTTGGCCCAAGCCTGTAAATTGTCATCCCTATTTTGAAGGGCTTGGTGCATGTTATTAGTGTGATTCGGACTTGTTTTCATGGTAAAGAGCTAAATAAGCCATTGCATGTAGAAATTTGTGGCTGTTATGTGATTTCTGTGTCAATTTAGCTCTGTAATCGCAAACACAATTTCAATTTTTAACAAAATAAAAAAGAGAGAAAGGAAATTTTTTCTCAAATTTTTGTGGCTGCGGTTGTACTTATCAAACGTATGTGGCTAATTTTACACAAATACAATGAAGAAGTGTTGGATGATGTTGGTGTAGAACATTTAAATTATTTGCGTTATTGAAGCTGTCTTGTGTTTTCATTTGCAATTTCACCATTGAAATGGCTCCGTAACCGATGAGAGGTTGAATGTGTAGGAAGAAAGCACTAGCGGCATTCCTGAGTGGGATCCATGGCATGTAATTTCTATTTTTTCTATAGTTGAAAACTATGAATCCCAGGTCTTCTAAAAACTTACTTAATTTTGGGCCCCAAATGTAAAATGACATCATTTCCATCTATAGTGGCGACTATGGCGATGCTTTAAATGAAAGGCGGTGTGGTTTTTGTGAAAATATTTTGTTGAGCAAGCAATGAAATGATTCCATTTGCATTGAATATGCGGAAGTTCCGAAGTGAATTGATATCATGTTATCGAATAAGCTACCAAGCCAAAGTAAAATAAAAAGTGGAATTGGAATTGGCATGATGATTGATGAATTTGGATAAGGCTCAAAAGTTCGTAATGGAACTTGTTTTTAGCTGCCGACTGGTTTTTTATTGTAGAATTAAACCTTCTGTAAATTAATGCCGGCAAAAATAATCAATTTCTTCTTTTAACTCTGGACGTCAATTTTTCATTTCTCCTGTTTATAAAAAAAAAAGAAAAATTATCAGTTACCCATAAATTTAAAAATACGTTGTTATCAAAGAAATTACAACCATTTAAATTTATCGGATTTTTTACCTATTATTTTAATGAATATTATTTTATATAAAGTGGGTGTAAATAGAATAAATTTAAATTCTTGATAATATTTGTAATAATTGGATAAACTTAGAATATCACTGACAATTTTCCCAAAAAAATTTTACTGCTTTTTAAACCCTGACGACTAGACGTCAATTATTTTCCAACGATTCAACCGGTTAAAGAGTGACCTCACACTTGACACCGCTGTTTTTAATTTACCCTTAGGGACTGTTTTTGCTGCATTGTAAGAATGACCACTCACAATTGGCCATTTGTGGATCCCACACTGGATCCACATGTGACCCCAACAAGATTAAATGCGAGAGGCATTTTACTAATCTGAAGGAAACCTCTCCTTACCTTAGATGTGTATATAGCTACAGCATTGCATTAACTTTATGCTCATCTATCTAATCATATTTCGAATATCAGACAATTCTGGAACATTGTATTAAGAAAAATGTAAAGCAAAACGAAACAACTTTTTAATATTAAATTTGTTTGGATAAAAGTTATACTAAATCCATTAAATATTTGATAACCCCACGACGGAATTTCAACTAATTAGCGGACTGCGTACACTTTGAAAAAGTTCCTTGCTCAAGATTGGAAATTACAAATCCCCAAATCCGGCCAAATTCAGAGCCACAGACACCCAACAGCAATAACCATTCTCTAAATTTTTTTTTTCCCTTACTGAAAATATTCTTTCTAATTTTTTTCTTACCCCCAGCCAGCCGCAGCCGCATTTTCCACCGTCGATTGCCGCCGTCCGTCGTGCCTGAAAGACACATTCCGAACGCTCTTCAAATTTCCTTAAAGATCGCCTCCATTGGACTGCGCATTCTTCCTAACGCGCTAGCGGAAGAAACTGTGATAAATAAACTTTGTGAGAACTGATATTTTTACTTTATTTGGTTTATTTATTTTCCTTTGTTTGCAATAAATTTTAATTTCGGGATAAAATGAGGCAATTGTTTAATTATGGTTTGGCTTGGATAAAGAATTAAATTTCAAAATTTTTATTTTCCGACATCGGTTTATTTTCTATTCAAAAGTCTGTTATAACGGACGGACTTACGTTGGTGGAGTACGCGGCCTTTCCCCCTCCCCTCCTCAAATATGAGGGTAAAATGGGTAATAGATGAAATAACAGGGGAAAGTGTAGGCTTCTACCCTAGACCCGGCAGCAGTAGATTGTATACTCTCTTTCTCAGCACAAGTGTAACGTTGAGTCTTTTCCGTGCGTTTCTTTGTAATCAGGTTTTTAGGGTTAGGGTCTCTCTAAATCCACAATGGAGACATCGAAGGAAACCGCGACTGTTGCCGCTCCGAAAATGGACTTGACATTGAAGATTTATAATTCGATGACGCAACAGAAGGAGCTATTCACGCCGATTGTTCCGGGCAAAGTTGGCATGTATGTCTGCGGCGTCACAGCTTACGATCTCAGCCACCTCGGCCACGCTCTCGCCGCCGTTTCATTTGACCTTCTCTACAGGTATTCTTCTTTTCAGATTAATAAGCGCACTTTCTTTTTTCTCAGCTGAATTGAATTTTAATCGAATTATGATATTCATTTATACACATATAGTGAATTATTAAATAAAAGCTGATGCTACTCTCTTATTGAATTTGTGGTACTTTAGCCATTCAAAACAAAATAAAAAATTGAAACTTGAAACTTGATATACGAGATAAGAATGTAAAAGAAATTAAATTCTAACCCTACCATGTTATAATGACACATGAAACAAGATCAGGCGAACTCAGATAGGGAGGTGATACAATGTTACTGAACGGTTAATCATCTTTTTATGTTTCAAATAATATAAATGTTAAGCTAGAAACAATCAGGATTGTGTTGTGTCAAATTATGAATAGTGTGTAAGTGGACGTTAAGTGGTATGGTTTTGGTACATTATTTCTGCATGGAAATGTATGCACAATTTTCAAGCTGTAGATTTTTGTGAGTTTGGTCTTTGGTGACAACTTTTATGCTCTACTTTTGTCAACCTAAAAATGTTCTTAACTTAGGTTGAAAGAAGAGCTTTTGGATGATTTCGTGATGGAAAGATATGGACCTTGAGGCTTTGAGTTCAATTCAATACTGAATTTAGTTTCATTCCTTTTTTGGGTCATTATATTACTGGATTTGTTAATTGAGTCGCAATTGTTTTATCTTACTCTTTTTCTTTTCCATGCACTGGCAATAGTTTCAAAGGGTTTGGTATTGATACGCGAAACTTCATACTTGCTTAATGTGAACTGAATTCTGCAGATACTTAGAACATCTCAAGTATGAAGTCACTTATGTTCGGAATTTCACTGATGTAGATGACAAGGTGAGAATCTCCATTCTATAGAATATGCTGGGATGATTGTGTATTGTGGTTTTAAACTGAAATTTTACTTGTGGCGATTGCATAGTTTGTTCTTTGTTAATTGTAAAGAATGATTCCAGTAGGTGGTTTACATAGATTTTGACTCGAATATATTTTGTTTATTTGTTTGCATTATTATGGAAGAAGGATACAATGTTACATGTGAAATATCAATTATGTTGTAAATGTTAGAAATCAGAGAAGATAATGTGCATTTGATGCATTAATTACCATGAATATACTGAGAAGCATTTGTGAGACACTTGGAATAGTTGGATCTTGCGATGCATTGACCATGCATTACCATTTTCCAATTTAAACAATTCACGGAATCCACTTTTGTGATGCATACAGATGCTGTGCTAATAGGCACTTTTACATTTTGGCTAGGTTAATGTTCGTGAGAGACACTCCTCCACTATCCTTTTCTTGATTCTTTTGTACAGATTGCTAATATTTGTACCTATGCAGATAATTCGAAGGGCAAATGACCTTGGGGAAAATCCTTTAAGTTTAAGTAACCGATATTGCCAAGAATATCTGGTTGACATGGCTGATCTGCAGTGCCTCCCTCCCACCTATCAGCCACGCGTGTCTGATCACATGGAACAAATCAAGGATATGATAACCCAGGTTTTCTTCTTGCTATTATGCTTTATTTGTCTATGGGAAATATTTGGATAATGGGAATCTAAAATTTGTAGAGATGGAATCGGGCAACAAGTGTAGAATAATACATTACTGAGTTGTTATTTATTGTAGTAAAGTATAATGCATATAAACTTTGCCTCCCCATAAACAACTCGGTTTGTGGAACCAACTTGGTCAGCATAGCAGTGATGTCTATTCATATGTTTGTTACTGTTTGTTTATTCTGATATTTTAGGTAAATTGTTCCTGTATTGAACTATTTTTATGTGAATCTCAATGACTAATAATTTAATAGTCCTTTGATTTTGGGTATATAAGTCTAAAATTGATGGCATTTCAATCTATGAAATGTTAATCACCTTTTGTATTATGCAGATTATCAACAACGATTGTGCATATGTGGTTGAGGGAGATGTTTTCTTTGCTGTTGAAAAGTCTCCAAACTATGGTCGATTATCAGGACAGAGGCTGGAAAACAATAGAGCTGGTGAGCGTGTAGCTGTTGACTCTAGAAAGCGTAATCCTGCTGACTTTGCCCTGTGGAAGGTGTGAATTCCTGTTGAAGCTACTGAATGTTGACATTTTTGACGTCTCACTCATAATCTGATCTTTTTCTAACTTTGCAGGCAGCGAAGGCTGGGGAGCCAAGTTGGGACAGCCCTTGGGGTCCAGGAAGACCAGGGTGGCATATAGAATGCAGTGCAATGAGTGCTCATTATTTGTCTTCCAAGTTTGATATTCATGGTGGTGGAATTGATTTAATTTTTCCGCATCATGAAAACGAGATTGCCCAGAGTTGTGCTGCATGCCAAGATAGCAATGTGAGCTACTGGATGCACAATGGGCATGTTACTAACAACAATGAGAAAATGTCAAAATCATTGGGCAATTTTTTCACAATTCGCCAGGTGAGATGGATTCCAAGGGTCTGCTTGGTTTGTTCTTTATAGGAGCCGCAGTGCCATGCTAGTATTTGTGTTTGACGCATCTCATATCTTGTAGATTACTGAACGATACCATCCAATTGCCTTGAGGCACTTCTTAATAAGTGCTCACTATCGTTCTCCCTCAATTACTCAGTCTTGCAACTGGATAGTGCATCGGATGCTGTTTTTTACATATATCAGGTTTGGATCTTATTTTCATTCTGAAGACTTTTCGTTGGATGGTTTTTAACTTCTTCTGGCATGTTAATCTTTGTGCACCTTCTGCTATTTTCTCTTGTGGAATTTGTAGCAGTCCTCTCACCGGAGTTTAGACCAAACTGCATGATGAGTTAGTTAGTTAGTGATATCTGTGTGTTATTTTGATGGTTATAATTTTTAAGTGGTAAATATCTGTTGGGTGAATTTTACCGAAACTCTCCTTACTAGCAGATTTTGTTTCTTCTACAGTTCAATTTATCAATGGCTATAATATAAGAAATTTTTAGTAGGATCTCTTGCTTTGTTTTCATCAATTACCACTTGATTGCATGAACAACTCATTTCCATCTCTGAATTTCCTATTACATAGTACTGAGGAGTAAACAAAAATTGAAATATTCGTATGCATTTTCTGTGTATATTTATACATTTGAGTTTCCTGTACTTGTTAGACTTTGCAAGATTGTGAGGTTGCTTTGTCACCATTCCAAGAACATGGCAAAACAGCCTGCATCAATCCTGCTGCAGAGGACTGCATCAACAAGCTACGAGATGAATTCCATGCAAGAATGTCAGATGACTTGAACACATCACATATATTAACTGGTGCCTTCCAAGATGCCTTGAAATTCATAAACAGTTCTTTGAACACGCTCAAGGTACTAGTTTGATGCCTGCTTGGACATGCCTCTCTACCCCCATCTCTCTATCTTTGTTTTTATGCGTGGAGTAATTTTTTTTTAATACTTTAAAAAAAAATCGTTTGTTGATAATTGCAGAAGAAGCAACCCAAACAACAACAATTATCGTTGATAGAGTCTCTTCGTAAAATAGAGAATGAGGTTAAAGAAGTACTGCGTATTTTGGGATTGCTACCACCTGGGGCATACTCTGAGGTTAAGACTGCCTTTCTGGTTCTGTTGCATGTTTTCTTTGATGATTCTCCATTTGATTGAATTTAAAAGCAGAACAAAAATGTTTTAAACAGGTTTTGCAGCAGTTAAAAGACAAGGCACTGAAGAGAGCCGAACTGATGGAAGAGGATGTGTTGCGTCTGATTGAGGAGAGAGCAACAGCAAGAAAAAACAAAGATTTCTCGAAGAGTGATCAGATCAGGGCAGATCTAACCAGAAAAGGCATTGCACTCATGGACATGGGCAAGGAAACAATTTGGAGACCATGCATTCCAGTGGAACAGGAACAGGAAGCACCTCCAGCCGAAAAGAGCAAAAGCCAGCTGCAACTGGGGAAGAACAAAAGGCTTGATGTTGGATCTTGGAAGCCTTTCTACCAGCCTTGGATATTTACAGTTTGAATTACTACCAGTCAAAAAGAATACACAAATTTTGGTTCATATATATATCTAATAATGTTGTAACAGTTGAGATTTGCTCAGATTCTGACCCTTTGAAGCTGTTGGCAAGTATGGGGTCAGCATTATTGAGTGGCCATACTTTCTGGTTCCAAAGACAGACAGTAAGTGAACCATAAAATTTGCATGTCGAAAAATTTTATTGCACAGGGTTTTAATTGTAAAATACAGATATTCTGTTAAGTCTCTATGTTCTTTTGACTACTGTCATAGCTGCTAGATGAATTTCTTGCGAATGTATTAATCTTGAGTCCAATTGAACCAGCATTTTTTCACACCCATTGCATATTCTTGGCAGATGGTTATTTGTTAACATCTAATACATCAATCAATCTGGTAATGGTGGTGACCAAGCAAAGATTTAATTCTAATCTTACTAATCTCAGTTGAGAAGGTGGATCTGGGGTTTCTTTGATTGAAAGTTTGCCCGGACTGAAAAGGACTCTTCAAGTGTAGGTAAAATGCTGTTCACGGTTTAGAAAAGATACCTGGGTCGGTTGGATTTCTTGTTGCGGCCATTTGGGTTGATCTTCATGGATTTGAAATGCAATCAGTTTCAGTGCAATTACCAAATCATTCAGATTCATGTGAAATTCAATAACGCCATATGGAAGGTTCATGATATCAGGCCGAATTGCCCTTGAAAATAGGATGTCCGCTGTACTGTTATTCCATGGGGACGACGAATTTTACTTGCAGCAATAAACTTCCCCAAATGCGGCCAAAACTCTAGCTATATCATCGTACTGGCTATACTTATTAATAACAAATGGGTCTACAAGTTACTGTAATGTCACATGCCTGCAATATATCACGTTCATCACATTAATAGACCAGAACCTAACCTATCTTTATGTACTTGTTGCGAATGTATCTAGGAATCTTGCAAAGTAATATTGCAGCTCTTACAATAATTAGCCGGACCCTTGTCCTGTATTTTATTTAATAACACAAAGACTTTTCACATTTAAACTTGATTTAACTTGATTGGTACAATTCTTGAATTATTGCAACCCTAACTCATAACCATGCTCCTTTACCTAGACTTGCAATCAACTTGTACCATAACACATCAATCAATCAGTGATAGACAAAGACTCACAGCAAAGGGTACTGGTTCTCTGCATGACCATCCATTAAAAATCCAATTTGAATTGCACTTTTCTACATTGATGTAATATATCATGGTTATAAGGAGAGGCAAAGGACCACACGCACTGGCTATCATTAAAAAAAAAAAAAAGTGTTGCCCAGTTAATGTTAGGCTTTTGTGTCTCCTTTGGTTAAGGCTGATGCAGAGCCTAGCTAGCTAGCTAATTGCTTTTGTAGCACATGGACATGGCTACGGCCATGGCTGCACCTGCACGAGCAAAAAAGAAAGAAAAGCCCTGATTGTGGGGACTTGACGTTGCTTGAAAAGGAACAAGCATGCGGGTTGTTCTTGCATATAGGATCTCTGAAACTTGCTTGCTTACAGATTACAGGCTATCAACTCCCACCTTTGGACTGAACTTATCAGACAAAAAAATATAGTATCGCTCTGGTACAATCTTTTTCTGTCTGTGTTGCTGTTTCCACAATCAATTCAATGAATGTAACTCGTTTTCAACTACTTTAAACAATGACTTTTCATTGGATGCATACAAAATTACAAATTTTACGGGACATTTGAATCCACTAAATTTTTTTGTTTTAACATCCGCGTTCTATTTAAAATTTTATTATCTAAATAATTTTTGTAAAAATTACTTGATTATTTTTTCTGTTCTTTCTCTTCTTCATTTCTCAAATTCTCATTAATTTATTTTAATATATTCTTTTTAACTATAAATAATTGATATCACTAATTTAGAAGAACAAAACCCGCCATTTAAAAGTAAATATCAACTATCTTTATTAGCCAAAAAAGTTCATAAATATCAATAAATTAATTTTTACCAAATATAAAAGTAATGAATATAAAAAAATTCTTTTATATATATATATAAATGAAATATATATCGTGATATACTAAGAAAAGTAAAAAAAATAAAAGAAGAATTTAAAAGAGAGTGAAATTGAGTATCTAATTTGTAAAATGCGGAAGTAAAGATCTGTTATATTATAGATAATCATTTGTGACACAATAGTCTATTAAATCAATGAAATTAATTTGTTTAGCTACATAACAGGGATCATCCAGACCGCTTGATTTTGGCTCAACAAAATTCATAGGACATGAAATTAGAATCAGATGATTTTAAAGCAAATTAAACATCAAACACAGGAATGAGGAGTGGAAAACTAAATAATTGACAGGTGAGTGATGCATATTTTATTATAGATTTTAAGAGCAATGTTAGACATATTTACAAGAGATGAAATGTATCATCCCAATAAATGAGTGACACATAACATTAGAGCTCAGTTAAAATTTAAATATTAGGATTCCTAATATTATTGTAGAATTTAAGGCTAGGTTAGGAAGTAAGGATTAAGTGTAAGATTGAACTAATTTTTTGGGACAAAATGTTATTTCCATGTTTGGCATGCTTATTTGGATTGAACTAATGGACTAAATTCAAACTTTAATCATAAATTAATAGGATTTTAGTAATCTCAATTTTCATGTGGGTTTAGTTAGAATTAGACAATGAGAAAAAAATATTTGTCTATTTATAATATTTTCTATAATTTATTACACTATTTTTATTTATCACTTAAAAAATTATTTATTTATTTATTGTTATTAAATAAGTTGTTTATTTTTTGTTATTCATGATTTACTTAAAAATATTAATTAATTTATTATTTGAATAGTTTTATTTATTTTATGTAATGAAATGATATATCCATATGAAACAACCTATAATTGAAATAATTTATATTTCTTTATTATAATTATGACTACCCTATAATTAATTGAATATATTTTTCTTATTATTTTTATTTTTAATTAATTATAATATTTCTTACTGAATATCCTTAAATAGTTAATATCTAAATTTAAATATTAACTTAAATACTATTTAATTTAATTTAACATAATCTAATTTAATATTGTACCAAACATAAGTCAATAATATATATAATTTAAACTAATTTAATCCAATCTAATTTAGTCCAATTTAATATTTAATTCAATAATCATGTGTGGCAAACGCGGCCTCAACACTCATAGGCGTTAGTTTTCATAGGACATGTGAACTTGGAAAGAGCTGACTTCTGGGGTCCCAGTGTTTGTTCCTCCTAGAAGGGGAGGCATCTTTAATCTTTTAATGCAAAGATCTATCTAGTCTCTATGGTTGGCCCCGGAGCTTTTAAGCCTTTAACTCTTGCCTCGCTTTACCT
>CM059835.1:46787954-46817288 GCA_030444775.1 Atalantia buxifolia | reverse complement strand
CGTGCAGTGGTCGATTTCCTGGACAGTGTTCGTAGCTTGCTGTTTTCAGTCATTTTCTCCTACCTCACGAAGTCGTTTCTGAAACTACAAGTGAGGTAAACAAACTTCAATCTTTCATCTTGATTTTTGTTTTTGAATGAAGCCGATCCAAGGTTTCTAGAGCTTCCGCCATCCGTTTTAATTTTACTGCGCAAAAGTTGCGTTTTTCAGGAACCTCATGGACAAATGTTGTCCTTCAGATCATTCCACAAAATTTGGGAGATGAGCTTTAAATTTTGAGTTTAATAGCCAGCGTGGGCGTCCTTACTGGTTTTTTAAATGAGAGTGATACTGCCATCTAATTTAATATTTCAAGAAAATCAGTATAGGTATACCAGCTAGAATTTGGTGACATACATATTGATTTTAGGACAGAGATATATATATTCAGTTCCATTAGTTTATTCCCCCTCCCATGCATGCATATATACTCTACTTTTTCTTCTTTATGAGCAGGATGCAGTAAAAAGCCTGCACTATTGATTTCTTTTCCAATTTAGTTTCTATTATCCGTTAATAATGAAGCACAAGTTTAACCTAATGATCTAATCCAGTATATTTTGTAATGGCTAACTTATAGGAAAATAGTAGTTCAAAAGTTGAATGTTACCTAAGCTTATACTTTTAGTTTAGAAACTATTTTCAATTGATGTAGTATATTCTACTTAATAATCTTGTCGTGTACTGGCCTTTTTTTTTGTCTAGTCCTTGTCATTCAAAATTGACGAGTAGGTTATTTATACTTAATTAATAGCATATCTAATCATCTATACCTAAATTAACGTTGGTAATGAAAAAAGTCTAGAGATTACCCGAACGGTGAAACAACTTACACCCTCAAATATCCTCTCAAAATCCCTTGTTCAGTAATATTTACTTTGATTCTAAAAGCATCCTTTTAATCAAAAATTCCTAATTTATGATTATTTCCTGATTTTTAAGTACTTTTCTCGCTCTGAAAATCATAGTCTCTTATTCATGTCCTTTGCAACCACTTCTCAATGTTAAATTTATTTATCATTGAATAATCATGGATTTAGAAATTATGGTCTGAAATTAGTTTCAAGCATAGAAATAATTAATCTACAAAAAAATTAAAAAAATTATTTCAGATTTAAGCAAACAAATTAGATGCATGATGAATTATTCAACCCAAAAAAAAAAAGGGGGAAAGGAAAGAACAAGAGAGATCAAGAGAAAGATGGATGATGAATCAAGTGGCCTGTATCAGAAGCCCATCTTTCTCTTGAACGGATCCTTAATTGTAAATCAATTAAAGCAGGGGTTTTATTAAGGTAATGCAGGGCTGTTAGTAGCACAACTCTATCAATAAATCCGAAAATCTAGCCCGTCTAAAAAAAGGACCTTACTACTCTGGCAAGTTGGCCCATCGAGGGGCCTATATCAGAAGCCCATTCAAGAAATATCTGTCGTTACAAACAATTAAACACCAACGTAACATCTCTTTTTTTTAATTTAGCACGTCTCCAATTGTTTTAATCACTGAAGCAAAGTAAAAATTTGAAAAAAAAAAAAAAAAACGAATCGTGACGATGCCTGCAGAAGAGGAGCGCCCGGTTGTTTTAATCCACCGTACCGCAGCCTTCAAGCTACCATTCGCCAGTCTCAGCGAGCGCTTCACTCTTCTCGACCCGCTCCTCCATTCAGCCGATTCGACTCACTCCTTCCTCTCCCGCCACGCCAGCTCCGTACGCGCCATTCTCTGCTTGGGCCCCTCTCCCCTCACCTCCGACACTCTCTCCCTCCTCCCGGCGTTGGAAATCGTCGTGGGGTCCAGCGCAGGCATTGACCATGTTGACCTGCAGGAGTGCCGCCGACGCGGCATTCTTGTGACTAGTGCTGGTAACGCCTTCTCTGAGGACGGTGCTGATTATGCGGTCGGTTTGTTGATTGATGTTCTCAGGAGTGTTTCCAGCGGTGATCGGTTTGTTCGGAACGGGTTGTGGCCCGAACATGGGGCCTACCCACTTGGGTCAACGGTTTGGCTTTCTTTCTGGTTTAACTTCTGTTTGACTGTGTTCATTCATGTGGGTTTTGATTATTTAATAATTAATATGATCAATTAAGTGGCAATTTCAAATTATTCATTTAAATATGGATTTCATCAAAGTTGAATTTGTATTTGTGGTATTTAAGAGTTTATTGCTTCTGGTATACAGAATAATTTCTCGATATCGCGATTCATGAGTAAATTTGAAGTATTGTGGAAATGATGAACGACCGAATCCTGATATTTTTTACCTGCGAGTTAGACAAATTGTTCTTTTTTAATTCTTTTTTAATGCAATTGCAATTGCAATAATTTTCATTTGAAGCATAACCTTGGTTGAGCTGATCATCCTCAGTCAATGGTTTGTGATTGAAGATGTACTGGCTTTCACTGGCATCACTTTAGCTAATTGTGATTTTGTATTTGGTTAAAAACTTGATGATGTCAATGAAGGCTCAATACTGCAGAAAGCATGATGTACTTAGTGGTATTTAGAAATTAGAAATTTAGGCTGGTACTCAAGAACATATACCAACCTCTCCATCCCTGCTCTTTTCTCAATCAAGTTTTGTCGGGGCCCTTTTTTTCATGTTTCCTTGTTTGATGATTCTCATGATCTCAAGATATTGTACATTAAAACATTAGTTCTTACTCTCTGTGGCATTGTATTAATTGCAGTTGGGAGGAAAGCGGGTTGGAATTGTGGGGTTGGGTAGCATAGGCTCTGAAGTTGCAAAAAGGCTTGTGCCCTTCGGCTGTAGCATTGCTTACACATCAAGAAAGAAAAAGCCAGGTGTTCCGTATCCTTTTTATGCAAATGTTTCTGGCCTTGCTGCTGATAGTGATGTCCTCATTGTATGTTGTGCTCTGACCAAGGAAACTCACCACTTGATTAACAAGGATGTCATGACAGCACTGGGCAAGGAAGGGGTGATAATAAATGTTGGGCGCGGTGCTCTTGTTGATGAGAAGGACCTGGTTCACTTCTTGGTGCGGGGGGAGCTTGGTGGAGCTGGTCTTGATGTATTTGAGGACGAGCCTCATGTGCCAAAGGAGCTGCTTACATTGGATAATGTTGTGTTGTCTCCACATGTTGCTGTGGTGACCGCAGAATCAATTGCAGCATTGGAGCAAGTGGTCATAGGCAATTTAGAGGCATTTTTCTCAAATAAACCTTTGCTGTCGCCCGTCAAGTTTGAGTGAAGGAATTTATTGTGTTCTCTGCCTCACATTATAGTTTGAAGACACGTGATGAATGGTGTACATAGCTCAACAAATCAAGAGTGGATCAATTTTATGTTGATCAGCATAATGTCAAGCTTCTTTTGATGCAGAGTCATTTGTTAGAGAGAAAAGCAACTGAAGAAGTCTTATGTAACCAAAGAGCTCTTTGTCTCAAATGATGTTGTGTTATCAAACAAACTTGTATGCATGCATTTTATCCGAGTATCGAGTAATATGTTCATGGTGTCACCCAATTAAACATTTTGTAACAATTCTACGTGTGAGTAAAATGAGAGATTAAATGAAATTTGCCAAATGATTCATTTGTAAAGTATAATAGTCATAATTGTTTGGTGAGAAATACAGAACTGGTTAAAGCAACTGATAAAGTAGAAATCAATAGCTAAGCAGGCTGATCTTCCAATTGTCGCTGACTTGGCCGTCGGCCTTTTGATTGATGTTCTACGCAGAATTTCTCCCAGTAATCGGTATGTTCGGGCTGGCTTGTGGGCTAAAACTGGAGATTACCCACTTGGCTTTAAGGTTTCATCTGAGTCGGTCTATTTTTAAATTTAAAACACCTTAATTAGCTTAATAATAATTTATGAATTCGGTTTGATGTATTTGTATTGAAGAAGACTAATTGACTAGAATCTTTGCTTTGATGCTTTGCTTCCTCCAATATTATCTTATTAGTTAATATGCACATGCTTGGCTTTTGGGGAGTTATTCGGGAGCTACTTGTTCATGTTCTTTGTTAGGTTTATAGGGTATGCTTCTCTTGATAGAATTGGGCATGATTCATTTGGTGCTTAAACTATTTGATTATAAATGTATTTTTGCAGTTAGGAGGAATGCGAGTTGGGATTGTGAGGCTGGGAAATATTGGCTCTGAAGTGCTAAACAGGCTTCAGGCTTTTGGATTTATCATTTCTTACTACTCAAGGAGGAAAAAACCATCTGTTCTGTTCCCTTACTGTGCAAATGTTTATGACCTTGCAGTGAATAGTGATGTTCTTGTTGTTTGTTGTGCGCTGACTGAACAATCTCATCACATGATTAACGAGGATGTCATCGCGGAGCTGGGAAAGGGAGGAATGATTATTAATGTTGGGCTTGGGGCTCTTATCAATGAGAAAGAAACGCTGCAGTTTTGGTCCAAGCTGAGATTGATGGTGTAGGGCTTGATGTGTTTGAGAACGACCTAATGTGCCAAAAGAGCTATTTAGATTGGATAATATTGTGCCGTGCCATGCCAGAATGCTTTGACTCATTGGGAGAGCTGATTGTATACAACCTGAAGGTTTTCTTTTCGAACGAACCTCTGCGCCACAAGTCAAGCTTGACTGAAGGCACTATTCACTTAATTCATGTCATGGTTTCCGCTGAAATCATCATCCTGAAACATCAGCATCTGGCACCTGGTAGAGAGATTTGTGACATATCAAAAAACTGTCTCAATGAATTGTTACAGAAACTGAAGTTCGAGTGGAGGATTCCCAAGAACTAAGTTAGAAAAGAAGTTGCTGGTATGAACAATGCTGATTTCTTTTGGAAAGGGGCTGTTGCACGTTTGAATTGTTCATTGGTTCTAAGAACTCTTATAACCTGTTATGCGAGTTCACTAGTCTACTGAAAGTGATATAGGAGTTAGATTTCCAGAGGCCAGAGATGAGGGTGACTCTTGAGGTTGATGAGGTTTGTTCTAACTTCCGGCCTGAATATGCTGATGATTGTTACTTCATTTCTATGAATGGTTAAGTTCTTCAGTGTGACCATGTTTGTGTTGGTACTATGCACTGTTACCTATTTCTGGTTGTTTTGGATGACACTACCCAAACCTCTGTATATCTGTTATGTGGTAATATATATGTTTATTCCCTCTTTATCCATGAATAGAAGGATTACTGCAGGCCGGGTGAGTTTGCCTTTTTTCCCCCCCTCTTCAGTTCTTCCTTTACTCTTTATGATGTAAAGTTTGCAAACCAGACTGATTGATTGCAAAAATAGTTGAGAAACTATTGAAAGCAAGCCACTGAAAGCTTCCAAGTCTTTGTGATAAACATCAACAATTGCAGCCTAAAAAATTCTGCGGCACTAGAATGTAGAAAGTTATTTTACACAAAGTTTTGGTGGTTATAGAATTATCAACAAATAATGAACAAAAAGAGTTTGAAAAGACAATTTATGAATATTGCCTGGTCCGTCTGGACAGAGAAAAATAAGCATCTCCCTCTGAACCCCTTTAAATCATCAGAGTCCAGAGACTTCATTGTACACCATCTAATTATATTTCTAACCAGGCTAGCGACAAAAAGATCAATAATTGAGCCACAAAAATGAATCTCACGAAAATAATCAATCTTATTATTCAATAAAGCCAGCCGGTACAGACGAAACAAAGAGCCAAAAATATGGCCTACAAGCGCTGTGGTGAAAGCATTCACAGGAAGATTAAACATAATAAGAAATCCGATTAATTAATTATTCTTCATTGGAGAGGAGAGCATCCTGCGTCCTCCCAAACAACTTGTGCTCAATGTGCTGTTGAAAGGTGCGAGGAGGGAACATTGCCGGCTTTTGCTTAGAGACAGTTTCCGGGAGAGGCTTGAGGATAATCTTGTCCTTCGGTGGCTCGCAGAAAACAGCCCATGAGATCCTAACCTTTTCCTTGTTAACAAGTCCCCTGTGAAGAACACTCTTGTACTTGCCATTGCTCAGAATTTCAATAGTGTCACCAATGTGCAAGATGATCGAATTTGGAACACATTTAGCAGTCACCCATTTGTCTTCGTAGAAGAGCTGCAGGCCGGGAACCATGTTGTGAAGAATGAAAGTGAGCGCACTCACATCTGTGTGAGCTTCAACACCAAGAGCCAGTTCTGGTTGAGGGCATTTGGGATAGTAATTGATCTTCATCTGAAGAAGGAACTCTTCCAGGCCACCAACTTCCTTTTCCAGCCTCCCCTCTCCTAGTCCCAAGCCAATTGACAACACTGACAGAATTTTCGTCGCTAGGCTTCTCAGTTGCCTTGCGTATTCACTAGTAGCCTCTCTGCATATAAAAATTTGTGAATTTTTCTGCAAGGATCATCAACAAGCAATAGCACAGAACTAATTAAAACCAGAGGAGATGAAATGATCAATCAAATTAACTTACGTATAGTCGCTTGGAGTCTTAGGCCAAATGGACATATCCCTTTTATCTTCAGGATAAATAAGGTGGAAGAAATAGTCCTCCCACTCAAGCTGGCCACTAGCATTATTAGCTAGCTTGCTTCCGTAACCCTGAATCTTTCCCGAAGCCTGCTCATTGGCATACTTCTCTTTCTCCTCAACCGGCTGATCGAAAAAGGCCCGGCCGGCTCTCTTGACGCGTTCAATGAGATCAACCGAAATCCCATGGTTAACAAGGTGCATAACACCCCAATCCATGGCAGCTTTCTTGAGCTCCTCGCGACATTTCTCGCGTTCAACTCTGTCCTCAGAGTCAATTTCCTTGAGATCAATTGTGGGAACTTGAGGCCCTTCATCTTTTTCCTCTTCTTCAAAAATATTGCCAATGCTCGCTAGCTCTTCCTGTGATCGTACATACTCTTTTGGGATTGCTTGAATCCCACTTCTAGCCAAGCACTCAACTCTTGGGGCTGTTGGAGTCACCATTGTCGCAATTTTTTGTATATATGAAAAGCGGTAACAATGTACGTGCTCTAATGGTAAGGATCTTAGGGCTTTTTATAGGGAATCTGTTTAACTAAAAGGTGAAAAGTTAAAATTACTGGAGGATGCGAGTTGCGCTGGGAATTTGTAAACGTAGTAGATGATGATGAAGCTACCAACGAACCAACTTACAAGGCGAGCAGTTGCAACACGTGCTTAGCTGCCACTACTGAGCGGCCATTGGCCTTAAAATGTCAGAGTTGACTGGAGGATATATGAAACAAACAACCACGGGTTCCTTTGCTAACGGTCGTCGAGTTTCCGAGTCATTCTTTTTCTCATTAATGCACGACATAACTGATTGCAAGTATCAAAACTACAAGCCCAATTGAAATGCGTTATCCAGAAGGAAAAAAAAAAAAATGATTGTGCGTGACACTGGCATGATTTTAAACTAGTTTAATAAGCGTCCATTCGGATTTCTTATAAATTGATATTACAATTAGAAATAAGATTTATACTTAGAAATCTATCGAAACTTATCTTGATGAGGTTTGTAGGACATTGTCCGATTTTTCTATCCTCACATAAGACTGGAGGAATCTCGATTGTCATGCACAAAAGAATATCAACTCCATTCTAAGAGAGAATTGAAACGATGACTAAGACTCAAACCCGGATACTCAAACTGTGACTGCTTGGATTGTATTTAATAATATTATTTATTCCACTTGCACACGTGAAAAGACCTCACGTGCAAATATTCCTACATTTTACTATTTTAGAATGCAGATATTGTCCAGTTTTTTATATAAGAAATTGTTAAAAAAATATAATTGTTTACATAACTAAACCTCAAAATTCACAATTTTTCATTTAGCACTACTCTATTTTGTAAAATAATTGGTATGCACAAAAGAATAAATACTCCGTGCATATGATATTAATAGTGTATTCAAACTTAATTAATATCTATAGTACACAGTGATTATATATGCCTCCTTGTTAAGGTCAACTATATTTTAAGAAAATTTGCAATTTGTGCAATCCTAAGCTTGTGCTGATTATTGGACGCAAATAATGAAATATAATCTTTAATTTCAGGTTCAAGCGAAGGTTGGTGGTTGAATTTTTATGTTAGTCCTAGTTAATTTAGTTGATAAAATTCTTTTGTTTTAAGGTAAGAAGTGTAGAGTTTGAACTTCACTGAAATAAATTTTAAAAGAAATTAATTGCAGAAATTATGGAAAAAAAAGTGAAAAAATCAACTTATAATAAAGGAGGTTTTTCTTTTTTTTTTTTTTCTTTTCCTTTCTCTCTTTTTTTTTTCCTTCCCTATTAATAGAGATAGAATGCAATTTATTTTCTTTGACATTCAATATTAATTAGCTAGTAAATAATGTAATGGGCCACGAGTTGTAAGAAAATGAAAGTTACACCTACATATATATAGTTCGATCGATGAACTGTCGTTTTACTTAAAAGATGACACCAATTACCAAACCATACAAGCACGTTTCAGCTAACCCCCTCTCCCGATTCATATTTCCTAGCCATGTATATGAGTGGAATGAAAATTGAATGTTAGGTTACCAACATCAATTTGGTCTTTGCAATTATAGGGCATCAAATATTTAATAATTTCATGTTTAGAGATATGTTGAGTTGCTAAGGGATTCCTTTCCTTGCTTCAAAGTTCAAGGTGCTAACCTTCTTCATGTGATGGAAACAATTGTTGTAGGTAGGCCGATAAAATTTCATACGGACTCATTACTATGATATGAACTCATAACATAAAAACAGTTGTCGGTCTGATTTTTATCTACTTGGGTTGTTAATAGGTCAATCCATTAAAATCCATTCATTTAGAGATCGGTTTAAGATCAAAAACCTATTTCACCCATTACCTATTAACATTTAATACTAGAGTGGGTTTATTTGAATCTATTGAATACTTTTCACACTCACTTTTCAATATATATATTACTACGAAAATATCCCTAACTGAAATTACTTTCATAACCAAACAATATAATTCTTTAGCTCAATTTCTTTCTCTAAAGTTTTTTTTTTCCAACAATTGTTTCCTCTTTTCCTTTCTTTGCAATTGTCTTGCAGATTTATGATCATATTGGTTCTTACTGTTTGCTAGCTTCTCCTGGAATCAAATCTCTTTCAGCGTTCCCCTTCCCTCGAATTTGTATTACACGTATATGGTTTCAATGAAATTTGGTTTCCATAAAATATTAATTCAATTTGGAAAAGAACTATTGGCAAAAATCAAACAGATCACAAATTTACTTTTAGTTACGTGTTGGTAGTAAAATAAATAAAAGACTTTCTATTAAGTCAAAATTATTTATCTTTCAAGTTGTTGTTTAGTATAACCCAAATTTAAGTTTATTACGTATGAAATATTTTTTTTCTTAATCTATTATATGTTTCTAGCATTTCACAATAGAATGTAAGAATTCATTTTCAGCAAAAAGAAAAAAAAAAAAAAAGGGGCAAACAAGATTTGATTACAAAACCATGATGGAGAAAGACATAGAAAGTAGAGAGAAGCGACTTAATTCAATTGAAGATGTTAAGGATATATTTGGTATATAGGTGGGTTTATATAGTATATAAATTATTACGATGGATTTGTTGAGTATGTAGTTTTACTGAGTGTTATCGTAGGTTCAAATAGTCTCACAATTAATAATAATTTAATAAAATTTATAACTTAAATTATAAATTTTTAAAAGAAAAAGAAATTGACTTTAAATTAGAGGTGGCAATTTGGGTTTGGATTCTATCATTTGACTAGATTCAATTCAAATTAAAGGGGGTTTGGATTTAAAAATTTGGATTCATTTAATAAATAGATAAATTCAATTCGATTTGTTAAATAAATAAATTGAATATGGGTTCGATTGATTTGTTATAATTTTGCATAAATGAATTGTAAATGAATCCAAATGCGATTTGATTCATTTAATTTTGTATAGTAAACAAATTAAATGAATTAAATGGATCCTTCTTGAATAATCGAATTGAATTTGAATCTTGAGATTATGAGTTTTTAATAAATCAAGGAAATTTGAATACGTTGAATGATGACCCAATTTATTTATGATTTGAATCGAATTCGATTCGTTTATTCATTTTGTCATCTCTACTTTAAATTGGCTACTTATGTAAAGCTATGACAAACCCTAAAATTCCTAAGTATTTATTGTAAAATTCATAGCCATCGCTATACATTTGGATCTTCTCATCATCTCATGTAATGAATTCTCTTTCTATAATTTTTTTTTTCTCCTAAGATTTTAACCAATGATGTCAACATATTATTTGACGATATTAAATATAAGGAATATTAATATTTTATGTTGTTTGACGTTATATTCTTAAAGAGCTTTATTTTATAAATTGCTCTTTTTAGTTTAAACTAAAGATATAATACCAAAAATAATGGGTTGAATGGGTTAGTTCAGAAAACAAGAAAATAGTAATGAATGGATTTGGGTTTTTATACTTTGACCTGATAAATTAATGGATGTGTTCGGGTATGTGTAATTTAACTCATGATAAGAATACAACATGAAACTAATTAAACATGACTTGTTGTCAGGCCTAATTGTAGGTCTATAGTAGTTTGCTTAATTCGTTCAATTTCTAATGGATGAAAATACAACAATGTAGCAAGCAAACTGATAGATCAAAGACCCAACAAACAATACGATATTTAACCCCTTCATTTATCTCACTAGCATTCATTTCTCAATTAACCCCATTCAAAATCTAGAATAATTTTTTCTTGGGTGGAATTATTTGAACTCACCAATTTCTTCTCTATACCTTCTCTTTAGATAAGAATTTTATTATTTAAATAATTAACCCTTTTCTTCTCTTTCTCTTTCCAATTTCACAAATTCTTATCAATTCATTCAGATATATTTTTTTACCTACAAATAATTAGTATTACTAACTAAAGGGAACAAAACCTACTATTTAAAAATAAATATCAATAAATTTTTATAAATCATAAAAGTTAATGAATATCAAGACATTAATTTTTACCAAACACAAAAGATAATTGATATCAAGAAACAAAATTCCATATCTTGAAAACATGAAATAGAAATCAAGATATACTAAGAAAGGCCAAAAAAGGAATTCAGAAAAGAGTGAAATTGAATGTTTAGTTTATACAATGTGAGAATAGAGAGAGAATATACAGTTGTGAGATAAATAGAGATGGAGGATAATTTTGAGATTTGAGAGTTTTAAACTTTTAATAATAATTTTTTTTAAATGGGTTTAAAGAGAAAATTGATAGGTTCAAATAGCCTCACCATTTTTTTTTCCTCCCAAACTAAACCCACATAATTCCCAAATTACACTTATTATTAGTTTTTCTTTTTCTTTTCACACCCCACCTTTTAACCCATCAATTAAATATTTTATATACCTAAAGCATATCAATTACTATGTAATCAAACAATCGTTTGTTTTGATTTAACATTAAATCCAAAAAAAAAAAAGAATATAGCTCAACATTTACATGAAATCATTTTGTTTTTTAAATACAGACGTGGAAAAATTGAAGGCATCCACAGGAATCTAGTTCCAACTGCCAAGCATTCAATGAATGGGTCGATTCAAATCCGTAATTTTTGTTAGGAAATTGAGCTTTTCTCCCAAAATCACTCCAAGCAATTTGTCAAGCAACAAATTAATAGGAAAAATTAAATGGAGAATACACCAATCACACAACGCAAGATTTACGTGGAAAACTCTAAATCCGGAGAAAAACCACGGCCGTTGTCAATAGACAACCAGAGAGAAAATATTCACTATGTAGAAAATTATTACAACCACACTCTCAGAAATAATTTTCTCTCACTCAATCCCCAAATACATGATTCTTAGAAATATTTCCTAACAAAGCAAACCCGTAATACCCATATTGAGGAGCCAAATGCTCCTTCAATATAACTACATGCTTAAGAACATTTCTCTCCCATGTTAGAAGCCCTGAATGCTTTTCTAACATTCACCAATTGAATGCTCTCAATTGGATTGCTTCTCTGGAATTTTTTTTGGATGCAAAGCTCTCAAATGAGAGCTTCCGCAAATTTTTGCCTAAAATCAAGCCCACCAACCATCAAATTTGATCAACAAAATTGGTCAACAAATTTGGTGGTTAAGCCACCAAATTTGAAGCCTTTTTTTTTTAAATCAATTTTTAACAATTTTTGCAATGGGTTGTAACGGCTTAGATTGAATAAGAACCATTAAAAAAAAAAAAAACAACAACAACAACTCTTTGACTAACCCAACAAGCATACAAGCCATTGCCAATTGCACAGGCGATGAAGCAAATACCAACCCTAGCAGTAGTAAACTTTTGGAAGCAAATTAGGAGAATTCCTCCGTGGACCATAATTTTAAGTGAAACATGAATTTATGTTATTCACTTACTGCCCTTTGCCGCGAAAATGCACGAGTAATGCTTCACGTTGACGCCGCTTCAATTTGTGCCAACAAACTCTTCAATACCCTTTTGAGTAATTTCATATCTGGATAAACGAGAAATTAAAAAAAAAAAAGAAAAAGACTAATGAGGACGGGTGCAGAGAAGCGAAGTAGCCGAACATTAACAAAGACCCAAGAAACCGAGCAAACCCGAATCAGCCCATTAAGAACCCAAAAACGGAAATAAAATAAGACTTGATCTATTGGCACCCCTTCATTAATTTTATAAAACTCTTATTTTATTAAAATTATATTTAAAAATAAATACAAATAAAATTAATCCTACTTATATCTCTTCAACTTTTTTTTTAAAATTTCTTTAATTTATTTTGCTTGCCCATGTATGAATTTTTTTTCTCTATTTCTCTTCTTTTTTTCGTTGTAGATGAACAACTTTTCATGGCAATGCAACCCCCACTTCCACAGCCAGATTCATAAATTGACTGGAGAAGAACATCTACTTGTAATTGTAGTTGAACTTCTGAAAAATATTTTGACTGCTAATGCCTGCAAGCGATTTATATAATAATTTATTCTCATTTCAAAGGTACATATCTGTTTCCTTGATTTTTTTCCTCAAATGTTATCGTAGACATACATATTCATTATTTATATGACAGATAAATAGAAACAAAATTACAAACAAAAAAGATGATTATTTAGGAAAAAAGGGTATTTTCGACATTATTTGGAGTATAATTAAAAAAGAGCTTGAAGATAATTTTGGAGGGTTGGCAATAGTTACACTCTAAGATAAAACAAATAAAAACCATCGGGTCCATTCCATACACGTGGCCAATATGAAGAACCCACGTGTCGGAACTACAGAAGATCCGGGGATCAGTGACCTACCAAGCAAGATTCAAGAAGGATGACATGGCAGATTTTGTAAGATCAAAAGAACCCAAGAGAGAAAAAGCCGTTGCAATTCCCTCCACACACTTGTAAACTACCTTATCTGTTTGATTTCGTTCCTCTTTTTCGTTCCCTCCAATCCAAACATCAAAACTCGTACACACAAAAAAATCTATCACCACCATGCGCCTCGCACCATCACCAGCTACACACTCTATTACTAGTATTTTCACCTGAAACCGAAACTACCATCTCTATTTTAAAATGGCTGGCAAAATAGCCTCTGGTTTTGCCCCTCAGGCTCAGCGCGTCTTCGCTGTCCCTGTGCAAAAGCCAGCGGCAGCCTTGGCTCCTTTTTCATCCTCTTCAAGGGCTCACTCAAATTCAAATACTCAGTTCAATGGAAGGCAGTTTTCTGTTCGACGCAGATCTTTTGTACTGCCCAGCAAGGCTACTACTGACCAACAAGGTTGTTATTATTATTATTATTTCATCTTTGCTAACTGGACTATATTTGTTAGTGTCATTATATTAATTTTAATTGCTCTCATTTTGCTTGTGTTTTCAGGTCAGGTTGAGGGAGATGAGGTAGTCGATAGTAAAATTCTGCAATATTGTAGCATTGACAAGAAAGAGAAAAAGTCATTGGGTGAACTAGAACAAGAGTTTCTTCAGGCACTACAAGTAAGTGGTTTTTCTGTTTTGAATATGAGGATCATACCAAATAAGCTTTTGCTTACGATTGATCTTCAAGTTGGATGACTAAGGTTTGATTGTTATTTATGCTTGAAATGTATAAGTTTCTTTCTATTTTCATTATGCAGGCTTTCTATTATGAGGGAAAAGCTATAATGTCAAATGAGGAATTTGATAATCTTAAGGAAGAACTGATGTGGGAAGGAAGCAGCGTCGTCATGCTAAGTATGGAGTCAATCTTCATATGGAGCTTTAAGCCCTACAATCATGATGTATAACTTTTAGTCAATTGTTAAATCTACGATTTGAATAGATTTACTTTGACAATACAGGTTCTGATGAACAAAAGTTTCTTGAAGCTTCAATGGCTTATGTGGCTGGGAAACCTATTCTGTCGGATGAAGAGTATGATAAATTGAAGCAGAAACTAAAGGTTTGTTTGTGTTTGCTCCATATTCATGTGCTTACTCTTCATAGTATGAGAATAGTAGATTCATCCATTAAGTTACAGGTTGCTTTATGAAACTTGTGAATAAAGTGAACAGGAAAGAAGAGACAAATTTGGTTGATCCATACTCAAAAAGATACAATGGGGCAACATAAAAATTGTTTCAGTGGAAAGCGTGAATTTTTTTTTGCTTACGTCGGTGGGAAAATTTGTTGTAATTCATGTGTACACTGTCAATAACTTTTAGACGGACAAAACAACTGAGAACTCTGATAAAATGTTCAGCTGCAAAATATTACATGATTGCTTTTTATCGTTTAGGATGCCAATTCAGCAAAGGTGTAACTGTTAGCTGCTTTAAGGTCAATGTGGCCATTAACATTTATGGCATTTTTTCTTTTATCCAGATTATTTATGTGTGGAAGGTGGCATTGTTTATCCTTTTTGTATGCACATACAACACAATCTCATTGAACATTATTTGACTACTGAATATATGTCTTTTGTCCACAATCAAGATAGAGAGTACTTCCTATAAAAAAAAAAAAAAAAAGGAAAAAGATAGACAATATTTTTTGCCAATGAAATATGGGTGGAGCTTACCTTTGATAGAAGCAAAATCATTGTGATCAAACTTGTGGAACTTTCATCTTTAAATTGATGGTTTGCATGGCTAACTATTTGTTTTGAAACACTTATATGGTTAAGGTGCTATTTATTTACTTTTAACACTATTATTTTGCAGAGGGATGGGAGTGAAATTGTGGTTGAGGGTCCACGATGCAGTCTCCGTAGCAGAAAGGTATGTGTGTATTGCCATCTTTTTTGTCCTGTTTGTGCAGCATTGGATTTTAGATAGGTACAATCTGCATATTTTGTCTAATTAATTCACCTTGATCACTGTAATAACAATATGAAATATGTAGACCTGTCAATATCAAATCAGAGGTAACTCTCTTCTCTCTGATTTTTTCCCTCTGGATCTTATTTATTTAAAATTTTAACTTTCAAAGTGAAGCAGTTACTCTATGAGTCTACAATTTGTATCATGCTTTAATAAAAAAGATACAAGCATGTCATACCAACATGAAGGGCTAAACTTTGCAGCTTCCATACACCAAATTCTCTCCCTTCTTTTGAGATAAATATTTGTTTTTTTCTTGAAATGTGATGTTTCTTTACAGTCTATATTCATGTAGAAATAAATTTACCCGTCACTTTATTGATATATATGAAACTTTAGGAAAATCTCTGTTTTTATTCCCCTAAATTTTAATGGCTGTGGCAGTTCTTGACAGAAATAGTGTGATCTTTATGATTTTGTCTTTCATTACTCTGGTATATTTCCAAACCATGGCTTGATAAGTAATTTGGTTCCTTCAGTTGTTGACAAATAATTGACCATTGGTGGAACAGCAAACATACTTTCTTCTTTCAAGAAATTCCTTTGACACTACCCAAAGACATTTACTTCGGACCTAATAACTTTATTCTTTTATGTTCTGTGCTTCTGCTGATAACTCATTTTACGTTTGGCCAAGTTTGGCTTAACTCTGCGGATCATATTTGTATATTTTGCTTAGGTTTACAGCGACCTGTCAGTTGACTACCTCAAAATGCTCCTTTTGAATGTGCCAGCAACTGTTGTTGCACTTGGATTGTAAGTAATGTTGCTTTTTTTTTTTAAGACTGCTGTAAGTTTGAAGTTACCTACTCAGTACTCACTGCTCATAGTGATGGTCAAAAGTTGGGAAAGAGAAGGAGGCTTTTAAATACTTATTTAAATTTTGGCTTCAGGAAATGCAAACCTTTATCCAGATTCAATAAATGAATATCTCTTGCCAATGAAGTTCTATCACTTTGTCTTGGATTCCATATGTTCAGCTTCTAGATTAAATTTGCATATTTAAGCTGGCAATGCCTCTGCTTGGGGATTAGGACCTATGCTTGCAAGTAATCAGTTTTTCATTTTTCTCCTTTTTCATTGGTTTTTCAATAATATTTCTGAGGTCCTGCCAGGTTTTTCTTCCTGGATGATATCACTGGATTTGAAATCACATATCTTTTGGAGGTAAATATTTAATCTTTGTTTACAGTCAACATTATTGTTGTTGTTCTGTTCTTGTTTTGGGGGGGCGGGGCGCGGTAGGAGTCTTTAGCTGCACAGTTTTTTCAGAGTATGACAGATTCCTATAATTCTTTTGCCCTTCTATAAGTTGCTCGGCTGAAATGGAAATTGCTTTGATGTTCACATATCTCTAGAGAAAATTTTCCATGATGACATAGGATGCACTTAATGAGGTTGCTTGAAAGTTTTAAAGAAACTACCACTGCACCATAGTTTTGAGATCATGTTTTGTTTCCTGCAACCATATTTGCATCTTGTGATCAGGTCCTCAAATTCTCAGTTCGCATTGGCTAACATGTGGTGCAAAATAATCCGAAGTCTATACTACATCTCAGAAAAAAGAAAATGGAAAAAGTTTGGATCAACCAGTATTACTTGAATCACTAGGAAGATTTCAAGCTAAACAGCTCTATATTCTTGCCTGCTGCTTAATAAAGAAAGTGAATAACCAACATTTATATTACGTGATTACCTTGGACTTAAGTTGGATTAATAAGGGGAGTTTATGTAGATACAAAGTTTCTCTACATGATAGAAAATCATTGAAAAGGCTAGGATAATCAAATTGCAAAAGTTTGTTTAAAGACCATATTCCTATTGTTTTCATGTCTTACATTGTTTATCAACTTCAATAGGCATTTGTGAATTGTATGTCAACCAACAGGAATTTTTCTGTGCTGATAGTAAGAACTGCGGTGGTGAATAAGTTCGAAGGCATGAACTCTTACCAAGGAGTATGAATTGTTCATAATTTTTCAATTAAAAACTTATCACAATTCTGAATTCATGACACACCACTGTTATTATATGAATTTATACTTCTAAATAGAAAACCATTTAGAAACCTCCCATTTCCTCTTTTCTCTTAAGCCTAAAACTCAAGGAAGAATGCCTGATTTAAAATTCTATTGGCGTAAATCATCTATCTCTGCTCATGGTATATCACTTGCATATTATTGACTAATTTGCTCTTTTCCTTTCACATTTCAGCTTCCAGAGCCATTCAGTTTCATTTTTACATGGTTTGCCGCGGTGCCTTTGATAGTATATTTATCTCAATCACTCACAAAACTGATCGTAAGAGACTCTTTGATCTTGAAGGTAGAACTTTGTTGACATATCTTCAAGGTTTTTATTATACAGATAAAATGATTCCACTAATGTATGATCTAATTTTCTAGGGCCCCTGTCCAAACTGTGGTACAGAGAATGTCTCTTTCTTTGGGACCATACTATCAATTTCTAGTGGTGGAACCACCAACACTATTAACTGCTCAAAGTAAGTTAAAATTGTCCAGTAATAATATTCAGTTACAGATCTTGTGATTTAGCTGTAACATTTTTCTACTTATGGTTTAGGAGAGGACCCTTTCCCCCCCAATTCTTAACTCTTATAGTTTAACATTTTGCTTCAGTTGTGGAACCACCATGGTTTATGACTCAAGCACAAGGTTGATTACATTGCCCGAAGGCAGCGAAGCTTAATCAAGGTATATATATATATATATAAATACACCCTGCCCACCTTAATTTGTTTGTCTGGTTCCAGTGTCGAGACTAAAGGTTTCTGATTTTGCTCTAAGAGGTGGTAACATAGCTCGGATCTTAGTATTAACAAACTGTAGATGCTACATACAGGAGCAACCAATAAGAAGCGGTCGTTCGACTTTAACTAACTTTTGAAGTCGGATGTGAAGAGTGTTAAAATTATGTAGATCTATCCCTCCTGTGGAAAGAGAGAAGTTATATGGTTTGCTTCACTGTGGGCTGAATTATGTCAATATTGTATTTGTAAGTATATGCGTCATATACATACCTGTAGTAGGCTTGTTTGCAGGAACAGAAGATGATCCATTTTGTTGTAAGTAATACTCAATTCTAGTGTTATATCGCAGGTCAAACCCATTTGAGTATGCTTGTGACACTGCCCGGCCCAACCTATATGTCGGATTTGAGACGAATCATGCAGAATAATAACTAAAACTCATAGCACAAATTTACTTCATGAATATATATATATATATAACATAAGCAACATAAACGTGCTCAAAATGCAAGTTATTCAGCAATGCGTCTCGTGGCCCAACCTCAACCAATTAGAAATTGGTTTGCACAAAATTCTGCAAAAACCTGGGAGAAAAATGGTAAATAGAAAAATAGTGAGCTTGCGGCTCAATGAGTGGATGTAATTATATAATAATAATAAAAAAAGAGTATGTGTACTAGTGTTTATACATAACATATAACATAATTCCAGACTGAATATTATACATTAGCAGACATGAAATTTATACATACATACATACATCACAAACTACATCAAATAGTACCTAGGGGAATAACTCTCAATACTTGTCGGGAACATCATCACACAAGTAGAGCGGGGGTAAAACCTCTTAATACCCGGCGTAATTAAACTATCTCGCACGGATAGAGTAACCTAACTCGTAATACGCATGCGCAAAGTTTACGGAGAAGGGTACATATATGGTGACTAGCAATCACATCTCATGACTTAATCAAACATATAATATGCGTATATGTAATCATAACATGATATTAAATCATATTATCAAACATAAATGCTTCACAAAATACATAATAGTAATAATATTATCCACTCACGGATCCTGTTTCACTCTGGGGTTTGTTGGGGCTCTTGGGAGTTTCTGAATTCTCGAGTTCCTCCTAAAATACATTATTCGAAAATTAATCATTAGAACTAATATAAAAACTTATAAGTATCATGTAAACTATAAAATAATTGCTCAAACTTCATAAATCTATTACCCACTAGTTTACTGGTTATTAATCTAACTGTCCAATTCTATTTTTACGTAACTTTTCCTTTTTAATTTCTCTTTTTAACTTATTTCTCTATCTCGGTCTCCTAATTCTTTTCTCCTTTTTTTTTCACCTTCAGCTTCTTCCTTTTCTTTATTTTTTTCTTTTTATCTTTTTTTTTCTCCTGGCTTTTCTTTTTTTTCTTCTTTCGATCTTGCTCTGTTTTGGCTTTTTTTTTCTTTTCTCCAAGCAATGCATGACAATTCCTCCCAACTTATAAAAATTTCATCCTCGAAATTTACATACCTTATAGAAATAAATATGGATACTGTGACCGCATTTGTGCTTCAAGTGCCCAAGTGGCTTCCTTTGTTTGTGACCCTTCCACATCACCTTAACCAAAGTGATTGTCTTATTACATAACACATGTTATTTTCGATCGAATATCTGAAATGGTTCTACTTCATAAGTCAAATCTGCTGTCATCTGGACTGATTCTGTATCTAAAATATGAGAAGGGTCAGGAATATACTTCTGCAGCATAGAAACATGAAAAACAACGTAGACTCGTGATAACTCTAGAGGTAAATCCAAACGGTAAGTAACTGGACCAACACGCTAAATAATCTCATATGAGCTTATATAACGAGGGCTCAACTTTCCATGTTTTTCAAATCGAAGTATGCCCTTCCAAGGAGAAATCTGTAAGAAAACTTTATCACCCACTACAAACTCAAGTGGTCTCTGACACTTATCTGCATAACTCTTCTGTCTACCTACGCTGCCTTTAACTTTTCTTTGATGGTATTAATCTTCTCATTAGTACTTTGGACAATTTTTTGCCCTAATAATTGTCTTTCCCTGACTTAATCCTAATAAATTGGAGTTCTGTATTTTCTTCCGTATAGAGCCTCAAAGGGTGCCATCTGAATACTAGACTGATAGCTATTATTATAAGTAAACTTTACCAAAGGTAGGTATATGTCCCAATTACCTCGAAACTACATAACATATGCTCGGAGCATATATTCCAAAATATGAATAACCCTCTCTGATTGCCAATACGTATGCGGATGAAAAGTTGTACTAAAATTCAATTTAGTACTCATAGCCTGCTGTAGAGATAGCCAAAACCTAGAACTAAACCATGAGTCTCTATCTAAAACAATACACAAATGAGCTCCATGTAAACGTATTATTTCTTTTACGTGCAAATTTTCCATTATATCATAAGAATACGTGCTCTTGTAAGGAAGAAAGTGAGCAGACTTTGTGAGAAGATCATCAATAACCCATATACTATTATAGTCACTGCTAGTATGAGGAAGTTTTATTACAAAGTTCATGGTGATGTGTTCCCATTTCCACTCAAGAATAGACAGTGGTTGAGATTCTCCTACATGTCTTTAGTGTTCTGTCTTAACTTACCGACAAGTTAAACAATGTGCTACAAACTATGCTATTTCTTTCTTCATCCTCTTCCACCAATAATGCTTCCTCAAAATATGATACATCTTCGTGCTACCTGGGTACATAGCATATGCTGAACTATGTGCTTATTTTAAAATCTGGTTCTTTAAATCTGAATTATTCGGCACACATAGTTTATTACCCATAACTAAAGTACCATCATATTTCAGTGAAAAGTTGATCCGCAATCTATTCTTCACATCATCTTTATTTTAATCAATTTCAAATCTTGATCCTGCATCTCTCGAATTTGATCAATCAAAATTGGTCTAAGTTGAAAATGTGCCAAAAGTACTCCATTCTGACTTACTATCAATTCTGTACCCAAAGACCTCAAATTAATCAATAACGGAAGGTAGGATACTTTTATGTGCGAGACCAAACTCGAAGACTTTCAACTGAGAGTATTAGTTACTACATTCGCCTTGCCTGGATGATAATCAATAATTCAATCATAATCTGCAATCAACTCAACCCATCTATGTTGTCTCATATTTAATGCTGCCACGTCATTGTTCGGTGCCATGTCATTGATCGATGCCACATCATCGGTCAACGCCATGTCATCGAACCGTATATTTGAACATTGTCATGAACAGTACCGTACATATAAATATTACCGTATATGTGAACAATAATGTTTACCCTTTTATACTACTCCTAAAGTTTTCGACTGTCTTGAGTCTAAAATTATTGTCCGTTTTGCTCTCTGATCTTTCGTTCATTGTAAAATGACCATGGTGCCCCTAAAATACATAAAATATTTAATTAAAATAAAACACATAATTAAATCACAAGGAACTTAAATATATAAAAGTAGGGATGTTAGTGAGACTTAAAGTGTAAAATAACGATTTTCTCCTTTATAAATATACATTTTCTAGCACTCAAAATTTTATTAAACTCGCGAGTACACGAATCTATTATAAAATATATTAATTGTGATGAGTGTCGATCCCACAAAGAGGTGGATTTTAATTGTGTGTAGAGTTAATTTTGTAAGTGGGTGATTGGATTTATGGTAGAAGTGATTTAGATTAACCTAAAATTTAAATTAAAATGACGGGAATAAATTAAAGTGAAATCTATTAAAATCAAGCGCTTAGGTACCTGAATCTACATCAACATGCACTATGGGCTTAATATTCATTATTAGTTCCAATTAAATCATGAGGGGGGCTTCTACTTCTCATGAACCACACTCTAATCAATATAGTGGTAAGGACTTATCGTGTCAAATAGTAATAACTTTGCATTATGGAGCTGGTTATATCAGTGCGGTATCTAGAAAAGATTATTACTATCTGTCAACGAAAAGTCAAAATATCCACAAAAATCAGAGGGGAAGCGAAAGAAAATTTACCAAATAAAGCCTATGGAACATGTTGAGACTTCACATTCAACCCAAGTTTAAAAGAAAATTAGCTACTCATAATTGAACTGGGGTAAAATGAGAATTTATTAAAATACGTAGAAAGTACAAGATGAAGAAGGCATTACAGAAAATGGAGCTCAAAATTGAATTCAGGGGTGTCGAATTGAGGGGAGCCCCCTTTTTATAGATACAATGAGTAAATTATGGTCATTAGATTAAAATAATTTGGACGCTCAGGATTGCGCCACATGGTAAGTTCTGATTGGATAGAAAACATCATCAGGACTGTCATTCCTTGTATATGTATATACCGTACGTAAGTTTTTGGTCCACCAACATATTACTATGTCACCGGTCAACACCACATTAACATTTTAGTCCAATAAGATCGTGAGACATCATCTGTCAATGCCAACTCATCAGTCAACATCACATAAGCAGTCAATGCCACTTTATTCGTCCAATCGAATACGGACACGTCATTGGTTGGTGCCATGTCATTGATCAATGTCACGTCATCGGTCAACACCATGTCATCGGGCCGTATATGTCTTTCTTCTCCATAAATAAGACCGATGCTCCCCACAGAAATACACTAGGTCTGATGTAACCCTTATCAATTAATTCTTGTAACTGTACCTTTAGCTCTCGTAGTTCTAATGGACCCATCCTGTTTGGGGTTATAAGAATAAGGGTTGTGCCTGGAATCAAATCAATAGTAAACTCTACATCTCTATCAGGTGGCAAATCAGGATGGTCGTCAATAAACACATCCGAAAATTCTTTCACCATAGGAATATCTTCTGGTTTCACATTACTGACTTGGCTATCAATAACATGAGCCAAATAAGCAAAACAACATTTTCTGAATAATCGCTTCAGCGTAAATAGTAGATATCACGAGAAGAAGGCAAGATCCGTCGTTATTTACGGAAAATTATATCAGATTCTCCAAATTTCCTAAAAGTTACCTCTTCCTGAAAACAATCCACTGTAGCATGATGGTTTGCTAGCCAATCCACCCCAATATAGCATTGAAATCCTGAATATCTAATGGAATCAGATTTGCTACCATATTTTTATTATCCACTATTACCGCACGATCTCAAAATACACTCTCAGCCAACAAAGAATTACCAACTGGTGTAGCCATTATTGAAGTACAATTTAATGGCCTCATTTCTCTATCTTCATGCATGGCAAATGTGCGAGAAATAAAAGAATGTGTAGACCTCGGATCAAATAAAATATATGCCTCACGGTAAAAAATAGTCAAAATACCTGTCACAACATCTGGTGTGGCATGGGCTTTCTGCTGGGTCAGAGCAAATACACATGCCTAGGTACGTGGTCTGCTTGGCTGCATCCTCTGTCAACTACCACTAGTCTCACCTACATTGGGCTGGAACCTGCTAGAAAATGTATGTCCTCTTCTTTGGAAATCTCCCTGCCCTTGAAATTGATTACTGCCACTCTGAAGATAGCGAGGGTTTTGACCTGGCACAAAACTGCTACTCGATGTAAAGTTTGGACAATCCTTCTTTAAATGTCCCGGCTGACCACACTGAAAGCAACGTGATAAACCACTCAAATATTGTCCCCTGTGAAATTTTGCACAAATATTATACTGAGGACAATTGTCTATACCTACATTACGGCTCTGCTGAACACTGTCGTGACTACTGGAAGATCTCTTCCCTCCGAGAACCTTTGGTCATTGGTTGTACTGCTGACTAGTTGAGAAACCTCTATGCTCCATCTCTCTCCCTCAAGTTCCAGCACTAGGTTCTTTAACTGGCCAAGTAGGGCCCCGCTTGTGATGTTGCGACTCAGCCATTTGTGCCTCTCTACGACTCCTCTCGATTCTCGTAGCAACTTTAACTAGTGTGCCAAATTTTGTACATTATGTTCCTATTATTATAGTCCTAATGTCCTCCCGAAGGTCCCATTCAAACCGCTGACATTTCTCTCTCATTCGATACAATGAATTGGGCAAATCTCAATAACTCAGAAAATTTACGCTCGTACTCTTCTACTGTCATAAATCATTGTACAAGTATCATAAACTCATTCATCATGTCTTCTTGATAAACAATGGGAAAGAATTTATTAGTGAACTTTCTTTAAAAATCTGCCCAGGTAACAGCTCAATGTCCCTCATATCGACATAATACAGAAATCCACCAATGATACGCATTACCCTCTAAATGAAACTCAGTAAAGGATAACATTTCTTCATCAGTACATCTCATCACATTAAAAATCCTCTGCAGTCTGATTAACCATGATTTTAAACTCACAGGGTCAGATGTGCCCTCAAAAGTCATAGCCCCTAAATCACGAGCACGCTTAATGATGTTTTGTGTGCCTGTGTAAACTTCAACCTCTCTCCGAGCAACAATAACAATAAACCCTTCAAATCTATTCATAAATAGATCCACCGTAAGTCTCGCTACTAGCTCATGATGGATATCTGGATTTTACTAGGGTAACGGTTGTGGCTCATATGCATGTAATGCTGACTCACCTATAGTCACTTCTAAGGGTTCCTCTCTATTCTCCAGTCGTGGAGGTAAACCCAGATCTGCTACAGATCTCGTGTGGGGTTGGCCACGTCTACGCATGTTGATATCTATAAAATGTCATGATATCATTCTATGACGTATGAATATATATACATTATGAAATAGTCTGCAAAATCTATAACCTAGTGCTTTGATACCAAAATAAAACGACTCGCCCCGACCTATATGTCGAATACGAGGCAACTCATGTTGACTAATAATTAAAACTCATAGCACAAATTTAATTAATGAATATATATAATGGTCTCTGATATAAGCACATAACAACCTCTGTGTCTTATGCGAAAATATACATTCAAAACTTTCATAGTTCATGTCTCACTCACCATACATACTCACACTAAAATTATATATATATATATATATATATATATATATATATATATATATATATATAACATAAGCAACATAAGCGCGCTCAAAATGAAAGTTATTCAATAATGCGTCTTGTGGCCCAAGCTCAATTGATTATAAATTAGTTTGCATGAAATCCCACGGAAACCTGAGAGAAATGAGGTAAATAGGAAAATAATGAGCTTGCAGCTCAGTGAATGGATGTAATTATATATTAAGACTAATAATAATAATAATAATAATAATAATAATAATAATAATAATAATAATAATAATAATAATAATAATAATAATAATAATAATAATAATAATAATAATAATAATAAAAGTATGTATACTAGTGCTTATATATAATCATGTAATATAACTCCACACTGAATATCATACATCAGCAGACATGGAATTCAAACATACATACATACCTCACAAAATACACCAAATTGTACATAGGGGAATAACTTTCAATACTCGTCGGGAACATCGAGTCGAGCAGAGTAAAAACCTCTCAATACCCAGTGTAATTAAACTAACTCGCACGAGTAGAGTAATCTAACTCTCAATACGCATGCGCAAAGTGTACGGGGAAGGGTACATATATGGTGACTAGCAATCAAATCTCATAACTTAATCAAACATATAATATGCATATATGTAATCATAACATGATATTAAATCATATTATCAAACATAAATACTTCACTGAATACATAATAGTAATAATAGTATCTACTTACAGATCCTATTTTACTTTAGGGTTCGTTAGAGCTCTTGTGGGTTCTCTGATCCTCGAATTCCTCCTAAAATTCAAAATTCGAAAATTAATCGTTAGAACTAGTATAAAAATTTAAACGTATCATGTAAACTGTAACATAATTGCTAAAACTTCATAAATCTATTACCCCTTAGTTTACTGAATATTAATCTAATTATCTAATTCTATTTTCTGTAGCTTTTCCTTTTCGATTTTTCTTTTTTAACTTATTTCTCTCTCTCGGTCTCCTAATTCTTTTTCTCCTTTTTTCCTTCCTTTTCTCTCATTTTTTTCCACCTTCGGCTTCTTCCTTTTCTTTCTCTCTTTCTCTTTTCTCGTCTCTTTTCTCCCGGCTTTTCTTCTTTTCTTCTCTCGGTCTTGCTCTGTTTTGGTTCCGTTATTCAAAATGGTAAACTGCTTCCATTTTATCATTTTACACACACACACACACACACACACACACACACACACACACACACACACACACACACACACATATATATATATATATATATGCCACCGCTAGGGATGGCAAAAATCCCCACGGGGACGGGTATCTTCGAGAATTTTTCTCAATCGGGGAGGGTATGAAGATAATTTTATACCCAATTTTTTATTCAGGGAAAGGATGGAGAAATTTTTTTACCCAATTTCTTATTCGGGGAGGGGACAGGGATGAGGTTGAATCTCCATCCCCTACCCATTTCTCCATTTTTATTTTTATTCTTATTTTTATTTTTATTTTTTAAAATTACTAGTAAATAAATAATAAAATTTGAATTATAAAATTATAAATATTGGTTAAAATAACAAATATCAAAATATTTATATTATTAAACTTTTAGGCCTAATTAACTAATTATAGTTCTAAATTTTTATTTAGGATATTAAAAAGACTGGATATATTCTATTAGCCCAAAAATTTTGTTTTTAATTTTAATATTCATTAAATATTTTAAACTTAAATATATTTTTATTTATTTTTAGATGTTATAATTGCCCACAGCGAATCATAATTTTAATATCTAATCTAATCTAATATTTACTCTTGATTTGCTCCGACTTAACTATTGTGTTATAAAGCGAAAGTCCACATTTATAAAGTGCCTATGCCACCATTGAAAAAGTTAATTTTGAATCTAAATTCGATTTTATTTGCAATAATTTTGTATTAGACTATTAATTTATTCACGATAGCTTGTAAAAGAAGTTTGTATCTCTTACATGCTGTGTTACTTACTAATTTTTTAATTTTAATATGATTAACTCAAAATAAAAAAAAATTAGTTATTCGGGGATCGGGGACCCTCGAGGATCCCCTGTTATTATTCGGAGAGGGGATGAAGATTCTCTCAAATAATTTTGATGGAGACGGAAAAGAAACGGGGACATATGCAAAATATTAGAGATGGATACGGAGAGATTGGTCCCCACGCCACCCCACGCTTCCCTTAGCTACCGCTTCAAGCATGCACGACCAAGCAGCTGCTGTTGCTTTTAAAGATTGCCACGTTTGGCTTTTTCTTTTTTTTGTTCTTTTCTCCAAGCGGTGCATGACAGCTTGTGACTCAAAACCTCTTTCCTTTTATGGTGATAATCATCATTTTTTATAGCGTGTTAATCTCTGAATCATTTAAAGGAGATCTCTGAAACATTTGAAGCAGGCCAGTCTAATGCACTTGTAGGCTCGTAACAGCAGTTGAACAACTGGAACTGAAGCTGCCTTGGATATTTATGTTATCAATTAAATGGATAACCGACCATGAAAAATGGCAACTGCTCGGACATTCAACCAGCGGTGTGGTTCAATTTCAATGCTGTGGATGGTCATACTCACAAGCAATGGAGGGCTTAGAAAAGTTTGGTAACATAATGCAATTAAGTTTCCACCTATGAGATTATGTATGGGATAAGAAAGCAAATGCTTCGCCCCAAAAGATGACAAAGACGCCACAGATTGAAGACTGCGAAGGGGAACCCAGTTGATTTATATTTTTGACTTGGAATTCAGATACTTCCAAAAAGGAAACAATAGAACTTTAACTTTATTACATCAAGAGAAAATATGAAAACAAGCAAAAATTTTGTGTCGAGTATTAAAAATTGACATAGGAGTTCACCAGCCTTACAACATACACTCCCTTCCCGTGGCATTAAAACATAGCTACGTACGTGAAACACCCCTCAACACCAATCAAACAGATGACACTTTCAACAGAACGGCATTGCCGCTTAATGATTAACCATCTTCCCCTCTACAACAGGAAAACAGATATGGAATAAACATGTCTGCATGGAAGATCGCAAAAATTACTGTAGGTATAAATATGTGATTTACCTCAAAATTAAGTTCAGCCGACGCTTTACTGTCATCAAGTCGTCTTCCATTTCCATAAGAATGGGTCATCCCCACCTTAAAAGAACCATGATATACATGAGATTTAAAATGGTTTTGGTACACATTCTAAGTAATGATAATAACCATTGAAATTCATTTAATTTGGACAGAAAATTTCTCATAATCCTGTACTTTCCTTTGTTTATGAGCAAACAAGATAGACAAAATACCACAAATGACAGTGGCATAAAAGTTCAATTAAACAAAAAAGAAATCAGGCTGTTCCCAAATACAAATAAATAAGCCAATATTTTGATATGATTGTCTGTCTCTAGTTGCATTAACAGATAGATATAGTCCCCTACCATATAAAATGTAGCAAGTACCTGTTTCAGCACAAACCGTCCATGTTTATCAGGATTTACAAAAGCAAAAGACACTTCTGCATTTCTTCTCCTTGCCTCGGGGGCAACCACCTTAACCTAATAGAGGAACATAATCCAGTAATTAAGTACACGACAAACAAAGTGAATATATTTGATTGTGTGTGGGAAAAAGCAGAAAGTACGAGATCCGTTAATTCACGGAGAGTAGCATCTTTCCAAGTATAAATTTGAACTTCATCTTTAGGTTCCTTCCCTCTGACTGCAAAGTCTTCTGCAGTATGATGACCTCCACTCTGCGGAAATATCAAAATGCAAATTACATACCAAGTCAGAGAACTGAATGAAAAATTCTCAACATTGCTTAAAGCTACACCTTCGACAAATGAACACGGAGTCGCATGCCGATAGTTTATAACCACCCTGCCTTTGAAAAAATTTCCAATTCCCTCCTTCACTCTTTAAATGGCTGCTGGGCAGCTACTTTCATACTCAGAGTTGGCTGCAATACCCGCAGAGGCCCAATTAATTCGAGGTGATATAGAGCCTCAGAAAATCTCAAAATAGATTCGGATCCGTTTTGGGTATGTGTGTAACCCTTAAAAAAATTCTTAGGCTTTGGGCTTGGGGATTTTGTCAGGTCCCCTAATCTAACCCGAAGATAAAACTAAAAAAATTAAATAAAAGAATCTATTTTCTAATATTTT
>CM059835.1:46624884-46786954 GCA_030444775.1 Atalantia buxifolia | reverse complement strand
GGGAATAATTTATAATTTTAATAAGATTAATTAAAAATGAAGATTAGTGAGATATAATAAGAATGTCAAATACCACTTTTTAAAATTCAAATCTTTTTGAATCATTGTGGACCCAAATTTTTACCATCCCTAATCACATGCTGAGTGGATAGTAACAACTCATCGTATGCCATTCTTCTTCTTGATGAGGAAGCCGCAGCAACAAAGGGATATTGTGATTATATCACTTTATTATTATTATTATTATTATTATTATTATTATTATTAATGACAATAGTGTTTTACTAAACTTATTCAATCCTACCAACTCTGTTAATATTACACACACACACACAAAAGAATAAACACTTACAAGCCCAGCTCTTCGATTTATTTTGGAAAAAAAAATTGATGCTTAATTCAAATATTTATGGGTAAAGTCTCAATTGAATCAGGTATTGAGCCTGAAATTATTAACTAAAAAAAATAATTAAATAATTAAAATATATTCATCAACAATATAAAAAGAGTAATGCTAAAAGGCAATGTGATTGTTTCATATATTTGTCAAAATTTTGTGAACAAATTTTCGTCCAAGTAGCGTTACTCATATAAATAACGTATAAACGAATGAATGACCGAACAAACTTTCATTAGTAATGCAGACAAATAAAAGGTGAATTCTTGTCTGTTTATTTTTGAAAACCAATTTTCATTAAAAATAATAAATAAATAAATAAATATAAAACAATAAGGGCTAATTGTAGAGGAGTGATTACAGATGTAACTTTGTTTGTTTGTTTGTTTGTTCTTGACAAAAAAAAAAAAAAAAAGAAAATGCGAGGTGCGGGTGGGTTTCAAGTAAGGAAACTAAAGGAACATGCGGGTGACACAACAGAGTGTTAATAATTAATGTGCACGCCTATTTATTCATAGGTGGCGGTCTAAAATGTGTAACTCACAGCGGGTTTGTACGTGCAACCAAATGCGCATGCTATTGGAAAAATTTAAAATAATTCCATGGTTTTAAAAAATTGTTAAACAATGCAAAGGATGAATGGGACTGTTTTCTTACTGACGGGATATTAACCTTTTGTTTTTGGGTTAAATTCAGAAAATTTTATTGAGAAAGAATAAGAAAATAATTAAGTGGAAGCCGCAAGGCCACAAGAGTGATTGTACAATTCAGTAATTAGGCAAGTCCCAAAAATCCTTATACATGATGAGGTATTAACATATTAAATAATTACAGTCATAAAATTTGTCTATTTAATTTAATGCTTATTATATCATTTTTAAATCACCTTACTAAAATTATTATTACTCTTTGTTGTTAAACTATTTTTTTTTAATAATGATATAAAAAAAAAACTAGAAGTCTATTGATGCTTACAATTAAATATTTATCTAAATTAACTAGTTAAATCAATTTTATTATTATACTATAGCTCAGACATATTTTCACTCACCAATGTTGTAGGGTTATGTTGACTCTATCTATGATTTTATTGGAGAAATATTTACCCCAATCCAATTTTATAATTGAAGGGGGAGGGAGAAATTTGAGTCCTAACATAGAGGCTCAGACTCAGGAAAAAAAAGATTTATACTGGTTATAGGACAAGATTATGAGAATCACAAGATGTGCGGTGCCAGCGATTGTCGAGCCGGACCCTAGTTATAAGATTTTAAAATGATGAGATCGTTATTTTGATAAGTTCTTATTTCATTTGCATGATAAGGACACGTTCAAGACTGGTTGATCACCCGCCACCTTGTTCAGTGGCCAACCCTAGTCTAGTCTGAATTTATTTATACTAGTTATAATCTACAATTGCTTGTTTTGGTAAATTTTTTATTTTAAAAAAGTTCGTTAAGAAAAATTAATTTAAATGAATAGAATATACTACTTCTAAAAAAATAATGAATAAAATATAGTAATAAAATATAATAAATCATGATTCATATTTTTAAGAATATATTGATCACATCTCTCATCACTCTGCAAACTGACAAAGAACTTTAATTCTCTTATTGAAAAAAAACTATATATATATATGCTGTGTGCGCACGCACACACACATATATATACATAGAAATTCTCAATTCAAGATTTTAAAGTGTTAAAAATAATAGTAGTAGCAGATGGAAACTTGAAACACGTATTAAATACACTTTCCTTAAAGTTTTATTTGCCCTCTCTCGTAGAGATTGCTTATGGGTTTACCCGCTAGTAGCTTACAGAATATGACAAGCCTTTAATGTGAGTTCGTTGTCCTTATATCTCCCTTGTATAGACTTTTAAACACCGATACACTACCATAAATTGTGATGTTTCATAAGTAATTCGTTGTGACTTTTCACAATTAGATTTTTATTTTTATTTGACCGAAAACCCAACTTAAAGTGCGAGAAAGTCCACAAAACTTTAAAACCGTGTGTTTTTAACGCTTAAATTTATAATGCTATTAACCCCACGGTTTTAAAGTCCTAAACAATCGCTCTAAAATTGGCTTACACCATCTCGTATCTCAGCCACAATCTTCATTCTCTATCTCTGTGTTGTCAACCTCGTGCATATGATTATGAAACATAAACCTACACAGGCACACTCCTGCATTTGTCCCATCGTTATTCATCACTTGTGGTCTTTTGCCTCTGGCCATGACTGCGATCTACTTCGGTCTCATCAGTGTCGTTCAGACGGCCGACCGCCCAGTGGATAACCTCCACCTGTTCGCCATGAGGCTTACCAATACCCCTCTCTTCCTCCGTAGTGACCTTTACCTGAAAATAGGCCTAACGTTTCAGAGCGCCAGCATTATCCTATAAATGGCGGCGTATGTGGATCTGTTTGCTGAGAAGGCCATGCCATTCGTTGAGCTCATCTTGATTCAGGGCGTATGCTCTATACGCCGCTGCCTAATAAAACTAGGATTTATGGAGATAATAACTCTTCATGAATGAGCATGAGAGGAAAGATATGTGATGGCAAAAGTAATTTTAAACTACCAAGTATAAGAAATCTTTGCTGTATTATAGCTCGATAAGTCCGGAGTCGATCCACGGAAAAGATTTAATTTGTTTATTTTATTTTATCTAAAATTGAAATTAAACTTGGATAAAAACAACTTAATTTAAATGAAACATGAAGTTGAACTAGTTAGGGTTGTGATCCACTCTTAGTAGTAAATAAAACTTAATAAATTCTTTTTGCCATTTTTTAGATTTATTGCTTATAAGATTAATTATAAATTATTATTATTTTTCCTTTAATTTTATGATGGATTAAGTATTTATTGTGCCAAAATTTAATTTGTGTACAATAAGTCAAAATACTATTTTACCATATCTTATATTAAGATATTAAGAATTTATTGTGTCAAATTCATTTATTTGTCTACAATAAATCAAAATTTCAAAATATAAAATATGTATAAAATTAAATAGAAAATAATTTAATTTATAAAATTAAAATAGAATTTGATTAAATCATATTTATTTCCTAAGAGTTTCACCTTTCCCTAACTAATATTATTTAGTTAAGCATAATTGAAATAAAAGAAATATTAAAATTAAATTACTTATAATTAAAAGTAATAAAAACAACTAAAATTGAAAATAAAATTAATTTTATTTATAAAATAATTATACAAAGTAGTAAAAACACACTTTAGAATCAAGATTACAGGAGATTGAGAGAATTTGAAAAGAAAAGAGTTGTAGAGAGATATTAAAACATAAATGAGCTCTATTTATAGAAAAATAAATTCATAATCCAAAGGTGCTTGATCTATCATAAAACTTCAGCATGTGCTTCTCACAACCTTTAGATCAAGATCAATGGCTTGTCAAACTTCAAAAGTCAACATCACACATGGCGTCATTTGACTCGTCTGATTTGGCCAAAGAACTTGAGATTTGATTTTTAATGGGTGGATCGGGTCGACCCAAATACAAAGATTCGGATCTGCAACGCTTCACCAACTACTGCGACGCGCAATCGTAGCCATTGAATCATGAGCAGTTGAGATTCAGGTCAAAATTGCCAACTATCCCATGCACCATGTCTACTATAAGTTCATTTCAGCATCCAATCAGAGCTCAGTCAACAGGAAAAGTCAATTCTTTTTACATAAACCCGATTTTTAGCCAATCTTGACTGATTTTAAAGTTTTCGGACCTCCTAATCAAATTTGACCTTGGTTTAATTGTTTGGAGCTCGATTTTCGTAAAATTAATATTTTTCTAATAAACACACAAAATTAGATATATTTAAAACATAATTAATAATTTCTAATATATTACATAAACACAAATATAAATTATAAATTAAACACAAAATAACATTATTATCACTTGATAATTAAACAATTTTTAACACTAATCAATATGATCCTTATGCACAACAGTTGGGGCAGTGATGTTGAGCCACACTGAAGTCTGAGCATGAAAATCGAGTTCACATATCGACCAGAGAAATCACTCTTCATCTGAAAGCGGCAAGGTTAACAAGATTGAAAGAAACTGTTTTTGATGAAAGTAAGATATAAGCATTCAGCACAGCATTTAAGTTTAATTTGACCATGCTGTTTTAAAAAGTTATTAAATATTTTATTTGTCTAAAAAATAAAATAACTTATTAAATGTAGTTGAATTTGAAGCAGTTAGCCTTATGGTTTGATATATTTTATTTTTTTAAAAAAATTATTAAATATTTTTTCTATTAGATTACAATTCTCGCCCAATATGAGGTTTTAAAATGTCCTGTAGTTATAAATATATTTAAGAGCATATTTGAAGGATACTATTTAGGAGAAACACAGTTTATTCATAAAAGACGTTTATAATTTATTTCAATTAAACTTTATTTAATTTAACATAACAGAATTAAAAAAATGACACTCTCAAACACTTTATATATAAATGGTAGATCAATGTTACTCTCGCAAACCATATTTCGATTTTTTAGTTAATGTTAAGTACTGCAATTGTTTGTGTATGATATGATTATCATGTCAGATATTAATTATATCATATCATCTATCATGCACATAAATATAATTGTCCCATATAAGTTTTACATCTCTCAAGATGATGAAAGATCGTAATCAATATGATCATGTCTCAATATCTTGTGAATGGAAAAAGTGCAGAATCAAACATAGATCACCCCAAATCCATCTACTCACGCGTGGCAGGCCATCAATCCTTGCATACATCTTTTTTAACTAGTCCCACAAAACACACGTAACTAGCTAAGTGAAGAGGTCCAAACCAATTAATTAATAATCAAATTAACATTTCTAATTTTTGTTGTGTCATTTGGCATTGCCGACCCAAGCCGGACCATGCATACATATGCTACATTCTCTTGTTTCCTCAGCCACGACCCTATAAATAGCCTGCAGTACTTGAACTCCTGATCACAACCAACGCAGACGTCAACAGAGCTAGCAAATTTCACAAGGATCGATTGATACAAAAGAGAGCTAGCTAGCTACCTCCTAATTAATTAAGAGCTTAGATAATCACTCATCAGCTTGAATCCTAGCAATGGCTTCTTCCAAGTTGTTCGTCATTTTGGCCATCGCAGCCATTATTGTTCCTTCAGTTTTGGGAAAAGACCACATTGTTGGAGATGAAACTGGTTGGACTACTGACTTTGATTACCAAGCTTGGGCTAAGGCCAAGGAGTTTCGTGTTGGCGACAGACTCAGTAAGTTTGATTAATCAAATGCTTTTAATTTACTACTATTATTTTTCCTTAATTTCTTAGTTATTAATTAATTGCTGATGAAGCAAGTGGATGAACGAATGAATTATTGGTGCAGTTTTTAACTACCCAGAAGGATCACACAATGTGATAAGAGCTGATGGAGCTTCATTCAAACAGTGTGTGAAGCCAAGTAATGTTGAGGCCTTGACTAGTGGAAGTGATGTGATTACACTTGCTACACCAGGGAAGAAATGGTACTTTTGCGGCGTTCCCAACCACTGTGAGACTGGAAATCAGAAGCTTACCATCACTGTGTTGGCTCAAGGAGAAGTATCATCTCCAGCACCTTCGCCGTCCGATCTACAATCAGCGGCAGCAGCAAGGACCGGATCAGTCTACTTTGGAATGATGGCCCTCATGATTGCATTTCTCATTTTCTTGCAATAATGGTCCTGAGGATGCATGATTCTGTTCTTTTTGCTAGCTATTTGTTTTTACTCTCTTCATTCATTTTACTGAATTGTTATTTCGTATTGGATCGGATTGTTGCAAGTATATTGGTTTGTAATATAATTCCATTAATTATAAGTCCATGTCAATGTCATTATTCTTCTTTTTGCAGAACTCTCACTTGAATTGAACTAACAAAGATTGTTACACTCTGATTATGGCCTTACAATTTCTTTGAAAATTTTAACTAGTTTGTCATAAAAAGAAATAAAATTAATTAGAGGATTAAAAAGCTAATTGAATTTGGAAAGTTGATTCTTGCAATTCTTTCTTTTTTTTTTTGAATTATACGAGACTATTACTCAGATTACAACTCACATTTAATGAGATTACTATACTGACAATTACAATCAGACAATTATTAGGACTAAAAATGAGATTACTATAAATTGATAATTATTATAAGATCCATCTACTTCACTCACGTTTCTTCACTGCCTTTACTCAAATAGAGAAAGGAAATTGAACCCCTATAATATTGTGGAGACTCGAACTCATTGTGAGGGCATGAGTTCTAACCACTCGGCCTTTGTCCGCAGTTCTTTCATTTAAAAACCTTTCTATACACTTCATTTTAGAGAACCTTTCTTTTGATTGGCAAAAATACCCCACTCTATTTACTCTTTTTTTAATAATCAAATGTTCTCAATGACCCAAGTAATAACAAAAAAATGAATAGGACTTAAGTTAGGCAGAGGCGAAGCTTAAGGTAGGCTAACCCGGGCTGCAGCCCGGGTAAGGTTTAAAAAAAAAATTATAATTTATAAATTTTCTTTTATTAATATTTATAAAAAAATAAAAATAAATTTAATAATTATAGAAATCTTTACTTTCCTCAAATCACAATTCATAAAACTTGCCAGTATCCAACTAAATCTGAATTTGAAATTCACCACAATTCAATTGCTCAAGTCGGTAAGAGACTGCTGAATGCCCAGTCTCTTGCACTCGAAGTGACGACCAGCCGCTGCAGCAAGGCCCGCACCCGCAAGCTGAATCTCTCACCGCACCTAAAGTCCCAACACCGAATGCCCAATCTCTTGATGCGGCCGCTGGTACAAATCACTTTGCCTTTTAAAATTTAGTTTACAGAATAGAATATGATTTATGATAATGATGGCATATTGGCACACGAAGTGGAATTGTGGAAGACTGGAAGAAGTTGATTCTGTGAACTATGATTTATCTTTTTAAAATTATAAAATAATAGAATGTGATAATAGACTACTAGAATATTATAATATGACAAACGGTGATGATAGCATATAAAGTGGAACTATAGAAGGTGCTGATTCATCTTCTTAGAATTATAAAATAATGATGACATGCAAAGAATGAGTGAATAAAATAGTAAAATAATTAATTTTAAATGTTAATTTTTTTTAATTAGTTTTTAACTTGTGATAAAATTGATTAAGGCAACAAGTTGAAACAAGACGGAGAATGAGTTTTTTTTTTTCAGATTGTATGATTATTTATATCGAAAGAGAAATTACAAATAATATCGATTTAGATGCGATAATAGATGAATTTTCTTTTTTGAAGAACCGCAGGACACAACTTCGTCAATAGTATTTTTCTTATTTACATTGTATTTTTATAGTTTTATGGTTAAATTTTTACTTATGTAGTGTGCTTAATTTTATTTGTATAAAACAAATTTTTTGAAAAATAAATTTCATTTTTTTTTAAATTTAACCCATCCAAAAAAATGATGCTAGCTTTCACACTGAAATTAGGTATTTTTAAACCTCTAGTTTCTGAGTTCATTTTTAAGCATACAAGAAGGACTCAATTAATAAAAACCGTATCTTGTAATGAAAAGATGGATTGTTTGTCCTCAAAGGAAAGGCAAGTACAATAGGTCATTTGTACAGGCTTCATAACCAAGATAATTAAGGAATAATGATTATTCAAGTTAATAAGAATTTTAACAATTAATTAAAATTGCATAAGCAACACAGTTGCCCTTCCCTCAGACTAAGATGGCCGCACTTGAGTTTGGAGACCAAATTTATATATATATATATATATTTTTTTTCTCTCCGATGAAAATTTGTTTATGTGCATTCCAGGTCTCAGTCGTGGCATTTCAAAATTTGAGACCATACACTTCTTGAAATTACAAGAATCTTTAATCACTTTTTCTTTACTTCATATTTTATCTCGTTATTTTTGGACGTATAATGTCGTACTATATTTTTCCAAACTTCTGAGGGCATAATCATGGGCGGACCTAGTGTAGGCCTAGGGGGGGCTGAAGCCCCTCCTGAGCTTTGAAATATTTTTTTTTTGATGAAGCTTTAAAATTTATTTGAATATATTATAATTGGTCTATTTAAAATTTTAAAATTTCTTCTAGACTTTCAAATTTTCTTTTGAAAATATTTTATATGTTTGGCTTATTTTTTACTTTGTTATATATGTAGTAGACTCGAAAGGAGTGTTTAAGTGTTGATTTAATTGATTGACATAATTGTCATCTTATAACTTTAAATTTTCAAAAATATCAAGGTAAAAGTCATTGGTTTTTAGCTTTTTAATTAGCCAACCGGTTTCATCACTTTTTCAAAAATAAAATTACACAGCCTTTTTATCACATTAAAATAAAAAACGAAGGAAGGATTAAGATTTTCTCATGTGAATCAAACACGACTAGTTGAGATAGAGTTATTTGATCAGTTAAATTTCTTACTATTTGTGGTAACTTTTTTTTTTGCCTCAAATAATTATTCTAATTTAAGTCATTGCATGAAAACAACAAAATTTCAAATTGTTGATTAAGTTGATAATGAAATTATTATCGTATGTAATTTTTTTAAAACTGAAAAAGAGTCGAGGATAGTCGTAAATGTGTTGAAAATTATTAATTCAATGAAGTTCAATAATTTGGCACTTGTTGTTTTTGTTTGAATTTATTTTTTTAGTGTATTAAATCATCTGGTATCCAAAGACCACTTTGAACCCTGACTAATTTAAATTTGAGCCGGGTAGGACCACTAGGGCGGCAAAACTCTCTCAACAAGTATTTAACGCAGTTACATTCCTAAGTCTCGAATCGAATACCTTGGTTAAGTTAAAGTAGTCCCATGCCGACTGCTGTACGTACTTGTTGGTGAATTCTTTTTGAATTGTATTATACTAAGCCCCTCCTAAATAAAATTTCTAGGTCCGCCACTGGGCATAATATATCTTTCTAAAAATTCTCGTCACCTCTCTAATGATAGGTGATTACTTTTTGTTTTTAGTTGGTATATTACCATATATTGATACATATTATAATTAGGAATCTACCAAAAGCTTAAAGGTATATTTACTTCTTAGATTAGGCAGTAGGAATTATTCTCAATTTTCACTTCTTATTGATGGTGTTTACTTGCTAAAAATATAAGGGAATGAGAAAGAATTTTGGATGAGATTGATAAATTTAGGAATGAGTAATGGAAATCTCATTCCTTGAGGAGGTGAGAATGAAAATGTGGAATAGAAATGGAGAGTGAATTGATATTTTTATTTATAAACAAAAAAAAAATTCTTTTTTCACTTCATTTAAATATAAAAAATAATAGTAGTAATAATTAAAATAATAATAATAATAATAATTAGTGAGATAAAGATCAAAGAATAAACATTTTTTTTTGGAGTACATGCAAGGAGATGCTTGTACATGTTATTCATTGCATTTTTATTTTTTTTAGTTAATGATGGCATCCCAATCCCTTCTTCATCCAAATAAACGACCGTTCAAACCAAGGATAGAACTGTGGCTTACCAAGAAAAAAAAATTTGCAGAAAACATGGGACTAGATTTAAATTTTCCTCGACGTTTATATTACTTTTGGCGTATCAGTTAGGGATGGCAATGGATTGGATCTGACCCTAGATCCACATGATCCAAATCCAATCGGATCGGATTTGGGTCGGTTTAAAATGAATTTGGATAAGATTTGGATATCGATGTGCGGATCTAAGATGGATCTGGAACAGGTCTGGATCTAACTTAATATCTAAATCCATATTCATATCCACCCATCTTTTAATTTTATTTTATTTTAAAAGTTTCTTAACAATTGTGAAATTATAATGATAATAAATTTTATTCATAGCATATAAGTGGTATTTACCATGCATTTAAACTTTTAAAACTTAAAAATTAGTTTTGTAAATTTAAAGATTAGCCAGCCCCAAAGCATGTACATGCAATATTCAAATTGCAAGCCAAGTAATACAACTTGGCAATTTATTTTACTATATTGGCCAAATAATTTTTAAGGAATATAGTTATTCATATATTTAGTCAAATATGGTCATAATAAAAATAATAAAGCACTGAATATAAATCATATCTAATTTATACGTCATTATCTAATGTTATAGGAATGATGGTGGATGTGTCGTGGATATTATAATGATGAAGAAGACAATAGAATATTAGATTGATCTTATTTCTGCAATTACTTTTGAAGGATATTTTATTATATTTCTTATTTGTTATTTTGGTGTAAAAGTATAAGCTACAATATTTATTATATTTTTGAGAAAAATTATATAGTTTATTTGTTATCAATACATTTTAGCCTTCAATTTTCATTCTAAAAAATTATTACTTTCTTATTACTGAGTTTTAAACTTCATGACGGATCTAGAGCCGATTTGGATTTTAAATTTTTTTTGAATTTGGAGCAGATATAGATATTTATTTCTTTTTTGGATTTGGATATGCAGCGAAAAATATAGATTCATGATAGATCTAGAGCGGATACAGATTTTAATTTTTATTATGGATCTGGAGCTGGAGCAGAGTAAATCCAACCCATATCTGCCCCATTGTCATCCCTAGTATCAGTTGTACATAACTTTGACAAAGCCTACTAAAGTTGGTGAGTTTTCCATTCATTCTAAAATCTTATGTCATAATGTAAGTTAATAATTTTTGTATTATTATCTCAGTCCAACCACAATTATTGTTCTGCCGCTTGGTTAAACTTAAACCCAAACATCTATCCGAATCCGATCCGATGCCTACCCCTACACAAACCTACTCTTCCTGAGTGCATGGGTTGAGTCCCAAAGAATGGTTGGTACACAAATTTTCTCTCAATGAAATTAAATAAGTGTAAAATTATTTTTCAGTAATTCTTTGATATTATATGTGAGTAGAAATTTGGGTTGTACTAGAATACATATCCCTCCGATATTATGTGAGAATATATTTTCTTCTGGTATTAAATGAGGGTAGAAATTCGAGTCTTGCCCCTTCGATATTATGTGAGGGTAGAAATTCAAACAATACTATAATAGAAATGATAATCCTAGTAATTTTCTATTGTAATAGATATTCCTATTTGGACTATGCTATAGTAAAATTGATAGTCCCGATAAGTTTCTAATTGTAATAGGGATAATTGATAGTCGATAAAAATTTTTTTATTGTAATAGATATTCCTATTTGAGTTGTCGAGCTATCATATAATAAAATTAATAGTCCCAGTAAATTTTTAACTGTAAATATCAGTAAAATTCTGATTATAATATATTAGTGCATAAAAAAAGCTTGCTTTGGAGGATAGCCGGCAGGGCATCAACTTAGAAATTCTACTAAAATTTTGCATATTGGATGTAAAATATTATAGTAGTAAAACATTAAATTCTAATATCTCTTACATCTATTTATTATTTCATAATTCTTTAAGTAGTGAAAAAAAAAACCCCTCAAGTTTAAACCAATTTACTCGTTGAATACGAATTAAATTAGATTAAGTTTCATTTTTCTGTTTGGAACTGGACCAGATTTCTTCATATTTCATTTAAAATTCGGATCAATATTGACCGGACAGCTTGAAGTGATCACGTGGTACATCAGTTTTTCCACGTTTTCATCATTTTATCTGATGATGCATCATCTATGCTTTGGATACCTATTGGAAATATTCAACAAGTCGATTAAATGCTGCTACGTAAATTGTAGTTCTTTGTCCATTTCCTTCCATTTACATCGTCTTTTTCATTTCTGTAGCTTTTGTCCATTTATTGCAGTGAAAGTTTTCTGGACGTCAGGCTTACTGACTCAAACATTCGACATCAAATTTTAACACAAATTAAATGTTGCCCGAGAGCTGCGTTTCCATGAATAAACAAAATTTCACCAAATCTCTGCTAAACGTAATTAAAATATCACTGATAGAAAGCAGCTGAATATTCGAATCCATACTTGATCTTGCTTATAAGCAAAGCGGCAATTATTTAACGCTGCAGCTTCATTGCATTAACTTACTTGTCAGTAGATTTGATCTAAAAGCAGATTATTCAAATAATCACGGCAATAACCGCAAATCTAACGCACGTTCTTGGAAGTCAAATAATAAACTATGAAGTCATTAAAATTTGTGTCTAAATGTCATCACTGATTCACTTTACAATTTATCAGAGAATGAGACAACCGAAGCGAAAATGCAGAAATTATCTGCCGAAGCTTATTAAAATGAATAAGCATTTTACCTAAAACATAACTTTGAGAATGAACAAAATGCAACCAAAAGTTTTATCAAATCCAACAACTAACATAACAAACGGAAGATGCTTGAGTTGAAAAAGAAGTTTTAACCACCAAGAAAACTTAAGTATGTGTTTCTGTGTCCCTCTCTGATGTAAACAGCACATTAAACTCAATTTCTCTCAATATCATGGCAAAAGCTGAAGCTGCAAAGCTAGCAACATTCATGGGTCTTTCAGGCTGAAAAACTAAATGGTAAACGTCACTTTCTTGCCAAAAATGGTCACATTCAAGCTAAGGCAGACCCAACACGCACCTGATGCATGATTGTTTAGCTGACAATTGTCCCTTGATAAATCAATCAATAGATGAAAGCCCATCCCTCACATCAGGACAAAGATTAATGAAAGATATGACATTGCTGGAATGCTTGAATGATACAAAACAGCCCATCAATTTAACCAGGAGACTTGGAATTAAATCAACCAGCATTCAAAGTAACAGATGGGGGCAGCCAAATTAAAATAAGCTTGAGAGCACTGAGCTGTGTCATTTTGAGGGCATTTGTAAACATTTGAAAACAAAGTTGTAGCAGTAAAATGAAGAAGAATCATCCTCTATGCAATGGCTTAAGTCCAAATCAACTGTTTGGCTAGCAAATAATTTTACAACCAATGAAAAACTAAGAATTACAAGATCAGAGAGGGTAGAAAACAATCAGCTAGCAAAATTAAATGATTTGACCAAGTAGGTTCAAATAATTTATTCACACTAAATTTTCAGGGATAGGAAGGAATTCTGAACCTTCCACCCTAAAGATTGTCTGTTTTCCATGGTGACAAAAAGGATCAGTTGATGACCTCAATGCTTATCAAGAAATATGCTACATGCCTGTCAGAGTACCCATCAAATAAATATCTCCTCTATGTTGTCCATGCTATAGACAATATGGATATGTTTGGAAGTGGCAGCGAAAAAGACATCATCCACCATGGAAAATATATGTAAGAAATAGACTGATGTTAAATCAATCGGGGTGTAAAACAGATAAGATCTTTCATGATGAATATGATTAAATGAAAGTTAAAATTAGATAAAGCCACTCAACTTCCTCAAGGCATTTAAATGTGCACGGTAGTTCTGTTTTCACAATCTTCAATCATCGAATTGAAGAGGTAGGAGAAGGATAAACAAAATTTGAAAACGACTAACAAAGAAACCAAATAAATAGCCAATAGTTTCAGCAATAGGAAATTAACCCAAATAAAGCAAGGCATCATACACAGGAAAGAATGTAATTGCATAAACATTAAAGAGATTAACGTAACAAAAGTTGATATCTTTAACAAAATGAGGTGGGAGAACTTTTTCCCCCAATAAAACACATTGGTTTCGAATAATAATCTGAATTACACAGAGGGTAAAGTGAAAGAGAAGAACTTTATTCTCTTAGACCACCCCGAAAGAGAAAAAAAGATGGGATCACAAACAACCCTTTCCCTTTCTCATCATACTATACAACCCTCCCATTTCTTTGATCCAATTCTGCTCTTCTTGTCATCAAAATCTAAGTAATTGAAATCAATAATAAAACTTTAAAGCAAAGGAATAAAGTAAAGTAAAATGAAAAAAAGGAGCCGCACCCGTGTTTACGGCAACCAAAATGAATCATTTAGTCACTCTATCATCATCATCATCAATGAGTTGTGACTTTAGATCTCTTCTTTGCTTCACTGTAAAGCACCACGCCCATTATGGTGACAGCAAATCCAGTCATTCCCATTACGGTCACCGGATTCCTAAATATCAGAACCGAAACAACTGCGGCAACAGCTGCCTTTGCATTGCCAAGCACCTGCAAAGTCAATGCACTTGTATGCTTTGTGACCAAAAAATTAGTCAAATTAACCAAATAAGCGACGGTGGCGTTCCCAAGTAGCAAGAACAAAACGAATCTGTCTTCCGAAGCTTTCTCAATTGTAATTGCGGCCACATTCCCTTCAATGTAGAGGGTAAACGGAAGCAAGATCAATGCAGCCATGGGTGCCATGTAAAGCAACAAATTCATAGAATGCAATTTCTCAGCCTCTGAAGTTAACAGGATCCCTTGAACCACAGATTTCAAAGCACGCCCAGCCGTGGATCCAACACAAACCAAGAACCCAAATAAATGAAACAGGGGCTCGCTGTTGCTAGCCAACACAATACCAAACACGACCGGCATCAACGCACAATAAACCTCGGCAGATTCTTTCTTGCAAGTAATCAAAAAAGCAAAAATTGCGGTGAAGAACGGGGTCGTAGCTCCAATGGCTTGGTTAAACGACACGGGCAAGTACCTCAGCGAAGTGTTGCCGCAGACAACAGAGAAACAGAAGATAGCACTCAAAGCAAAGATTTTAAGAAACTGCTTTCGTGATAAAATGTGTTGAATCGGGACGAGTTCGAGAAAGTGGATGGCGACGTAGCTGTAAACGGCGCAAGATATCATGTGAAGCATTGTGAGGAAGATTGGGTAACGGTAACCGTAGAAGCTGAGAAGGTACTTGTTGAGGAGCAAGACCCCAATGTTGGATAAGTACCACGATGCAATGATCAGAGCCGTGAAAATGTGGGGCGACACAAATGATCCAAATCCAACGGTGTAGCTGTTGTTGTTACGCACATCACCTGGTGGAGTCGCCGGGACGTCGAGGACTTGGTAGTCTGCCGATGTCTCCGATAACCTCGGATTGCTCATTCGCCTTGTCGTCCATGTCTGTGCCTCCACCATTTGGGTTTATTTTCGAGACCAAAACGGGGATTATCTTATCTCCTCAAACCTCAAACTCCAAAAGCGGAGCGTTTTGAGTTTTTGTATGTGTGTGTGTGTGTGTGTTTTTTTTTTTCTTTCTTTTTTCCCCCCTTCCTATTGAGTTGAGACTGGAGATCTGGGAAGTGGAAAAAGGAGTGGAGACTGGAGAAGGAAGAATGACAGAGCGTGGGGTAGTGAGTGAAACAAAAATAAAGAATGAAAGTGGATCTAATCAGACGGTGGAGATTTAGATTTGAAAGAGAGAGGCAGTGTGGGCTGTTGGATGGGGAACCCGGGGAAGCTTACGGTTGAAGTCAGACTCGGAGAGCTGTGTCGTGATTGGATGATTTGACTTGGATTGATTGATATTTTACCATTTTTTCTTTTTTTTAATTAGAGGGGCTCGTCAAAACGAGAAACGGAATTGTGTAATGTTAAACATCTCTTGCGAAATGGTAGAAAAAATATTTATAAGAAAGTAAAAAAAATAAGTGTAAGTTAAGTGAAATTGAATGAGTTATATTAGTCATGAAATTTATAGTTGAGTTTATTTCATGATAGATGTGGGTGATAGCAGTCTGTCAATTTCTACTTAATAATTTTCAGACAACAATAATTAAGATATAGAACATATTAGGAACGACCACTTGTTTAGATATCATTTGGACAACACAAAGACTGTCCACTTCCACCAACAGTCTTTTTATGCCTGCATCCCAAGCAAGAATTAAGCCCTGATACAGCCCCCAAAGCTCAACCATAAGCACTGAACGATAGATGTGGGTGATAGCAGTTGGGTTACTGTGTATCTGTCATTTGTAGAAATAAGTAAGCCAATCCTTCTTTTTTTTTTATTATATTACTCGTACTACAACTCATATTACATAATATTATGATTGATATTTACAAATAAAACTATTATTGAAATCAACTTACATCATTAGTTATATCAATACTAATGAAGTTCTGTCCAAAGTTTTAATTCTCATTAATATTTGAGAGATATTTACTCCTCACACTTAGGTAAGAAAAAACACTATATTCACTCAAATTTAATTAAGAAAAAAAATATTCCCATATTATAATGTAGGGATCAAACTACTACCTTCTAACTTAGAGTACAATAACCCTGACCACTCGGCCAAAGTAACTACTAAGCCAATTCTTCTTAATCATACAAGTACCCATATTCGGTTTACAAGTGAAATTGTTTGACCGGCACGAAACAACCAATCAGATTCCTATTCTCACATTCTCCGAATCAAATATTTTGTGCCCGCCTGTTTATTTCTCCGGGTGCCGTTCTTATTTTACCAGAGGGGTTTGAAACTTTGAATCCGCACCCCCACCAAACCACCACACCCACACCCCCGCCCCCGCCCAACACCCCGGTTTGAAAATTAAAAGCTTTTGCCCATTTGTTTTATTTAATTTTAGGGGAAAATAAAATAAAACTTGAATAATTAATAATAAAGAAAATGGAAAGCGTTGCTTGAGAGTAATTAATCTGCAACAGATTAGCATAAATGGGAAAATTTCAGGGAATCTTCTAGTTTTGGCTACACTTTCAAAGATATGATATTTTATTTCCGATTAGTGATACAAAAAGCTAAAGAGCTTGGGTTGGTTGTGGTTTGCAATGTTTCTTGAGGTTCATATTATTTAGAGTCCGGCTATTATCGTGTAAATAATTTTTTTTATTATTTATCATTTTAATCGTGTGATTATCAAACAATATTTTACTATAAATCAATTCCATCATAGTTATTATTTATTATTTATTATATGGTATTGGGTATATTGTTATAGTGCCCAATAATTATCACTTTACTGAAATAATTGATTGATTCTTCAGCCTATTACAGAAAATGATATTTGGATCAAAGGTTTCCCTTAATTAGACTATTAAAATTATTGAACTATAAAGGCAAACTAAGAATTTGATTTTTTTTTTAAATTAGAATGACTACTTGGATGACATTTGAAAATAAATAAGATTCCCACGTTGTGAGTGACCACACCAAAGTCGATAACAAATTTTATAAATTGCAACTTGCAAGCTTGTCAAGTTGCGTGGTTTCTCTATCAAGGTCATAAAGAAGAAATGGACATTAGTGCGACCATATCAATATGAACTATTATTATTAGCCAATAAAATAAAAAATAAGTTCCTGTCGAGTCGAGTCCAAGCACTTAGAAAAATTCACATAATAACTAGCCTAAAAATTTGTGAGTTTTTTAAAAATTAGGGATCTTAGCTTTTTCTATTATATCTATTCAAACTTCTAATTTTTAAATCAAAATATCCTTGTCATTCTAAAACTCTCAAAACTCTAATTTTTCTTCTCTCTCAAATTTGGCGGTTTGATCTTGATGGTGTGAGTGGTTTCCCGGCAACAATCGACGACTGTTCAATTGTAATTCGATAGTGGTTTTTCCCTCTTTTATTTTCCTTTGACACCAACGTAATTTTTTTTTTCAATCCTAAGATTGAACTTATTACAATGGTCAGTTGAGTATATATTTGAACATAGATAAGCATTAAGATTGACTTGTGTATGAAGATAGAAAAATATTAAATGAAATTAGGATTTAATAAATATGGTATATGATGTGTTTATTGGAATGTTTCTTAGGGCCAGTTTGGGATTGTGGTTGCTGATTAAATAAATTGTTTCTGTTGTGCTAATGTAATAAGCTGCTGATTAAAAAAGTAACTTGGTGATTAGTAAATTGTGTTGTTGTGGTTGCTGTGAATTTGAAAAGCAGTGTACATGCATTTGGTAAATTTACTTGCAAACATTTTGTTTTATTATATAATGATAAAAACAGACATAAATTTAAATTACCTTTTATTTTTTTTAGAATAATTTTGTTTTAATAGAAAAGCTTAGCTTTCATTAAAACGAACTTGAGAATACATACAAAAGTTGAGTTAGACACTTCTCAATCCACACTTTTGATTCTGCGTTGTTTAGAGCCAATTTGGCTATTAAGTGGGTAGTGTTGATAGGCATGTCTAATTATTTGTGGGTTATGGCATTATTGCATCTAAATTTGGCATGATGGGCATACCAAAATATCGAATCTGGTGTGGGTGGCACCCATTATACTAAAATTGTGCTTTTAGCGCAATAAGCTGTTGTCGCACCAAAACATTGCTGTGTTAATTTTTGTTTTCTAATTTCAATTAATAAATGTTACTAATGAATAAAATTTAGATTTTTCCGCATATACAATGGTCAAGAAGCCATAGGCAAAGCATAACCCACCTAAATCAAGGATGGAACTAGGCATGATGAAGATACCTGTGTTTGAACATTTTCCCAAATGTATTACAAATACTTCAAAATTTAGGAATGTGATTAAAGCTATCAAAAGAAACTTGAAGAAATAACAATTAGAATTATTTAACAAAGATATATTCAGGCATTCTGTGTAAAGACCGACATTCATATTAGCAATCGAACTATTGGAAAGACTATCATCCTCATCATAAATAGGATTATGATACGGTTTCACATTTAACTATCTACTAGTGTATTGTCCTTGTTATCAATGAGATCATCATGATATTGGAACATAGAGTAACATTGTTGCAACAATGTCATCAATAGGAGCACCTCTTCTTTAGCATCTGCTAGTGTAATTTCATTCTCATCAATAGGATTATCATTGTAGCTATTAGAGAGTAATGTTGTTGGACTAATTTCATTATTGGTAATACGTCTTCTTGAATATTTGAGGGGGAGACGTTTGATCAATACAAAGTTTGAGTTTATCATATCACAGGCTCTTGATTCGGAACTTTAGGGAATTTGGTACAAAATATGAATGCACCTATAATTCACTATATTACAGAATATATATAACACAAGAATCACCATTTTGTCATCAAGTACGTCCATAAGTAGTGAACATGTGAGTTGGGTGGAACAACTTAACCTTAAACTTGTCTTCATTGTAATGCTATAACGTTTGGATTTCATTGCAGAACCTCATACACTCTTACAAGAAATTTAACAAATATACAGTCTTCCCATATGAAAAAAGTTATATTATTTCCATTCATGTATTCAAAGTGAACACATGCCAACTTCTTTCACGATCCATGAAAACAGATTTAAAGAATAACTAACTCAATTAAGCATGAATATTTAGGAAAAGAACAAAAAAAGTAATAATTAAATAGTTAAAAAATGAACTTGTAAAAAATAGTGACAGGTGATACGTGTTTGTCTCACATAAGCTTGTTGCACAAATTCATATGCGACAGACACCTGTGGCACAAGATCATATGTGAAGATGTTTATTGCACGTTTTCTGTATTTCATCTCTTAATTCGTTTTTATTAAATATCCACATAAATTTAAAACAACCAAAATAAAAAAAATGCACTTTGTGTAAAAAAAAAAAAACTAATTTTAACTTTTTTATGTTCTAATTAATGATTTTATCTTCATTATGTATAATAACATTTGTTTCATGGATTTAGTGATTTGTAGGGGGCGGCGATATTTGGTGATTTGTTGAGAATAGTGAGATTTGATATTTTGTTGAGAGTGTTGTTGGTTTGACAAATTTGTTGATAGGTTTGAGGGTACTTTAGTCTAAATTTTAAATGTTTGATAAGATATGATAAAAAAAATTAAGGTGGTTAATTTTAAAAATCCCAAAAAAATTTTGGACTACTTATGTAAATTTTATAAGCACTTGTGCAAAAACCATATTAAAGGTTGCATGGTGTCACTGTCCGTGCCCGTCACCCCCTTTACACTATCTTGCCTTTCTATTAAATTTAAAGCTAAGGGTGGCCGTATTGAATATAAATCCATTCCCTTTACCCAATTTTTCCCCAGTTCCCTCGACAAGCCCATGTGATTTTAGTCGTCCATATCCAAGTTGATTAGAGACGAGTGACTGGCGAGAGCGGCAAGTATGAGCATAAAAGCATTGATTTTCAACTAAAAGAAAATGCAAGGGCTAATTTCACAATATCGCATGTAAAATGATAATTTTTAAAATACCTCCTAAATTATTATAAACTTTAATTTTTTTTTAAGAAAACAAAAAAAAAAAACCAATTCACTCATATTTTTTTATTTTTTAAACAAAATAAAAATAAATTAAAGTTTATAATAATTTTAAAGAATTCTGAAAACTGTAAATTTATGAAGAGAATAATCCGAAATTGTCCTTGGGTCCCAACCCCATACTCCCATGTGGCGCGCTTAACTCCAATGTTAGGTGTTTCTTTGTGCTGGGGTTTGCTTTGATAGCTGGGTTTAATTATAACTGGGGCTTCGAACACCCTCCAAAAACCTGAAAACCCCGCCACTAAATAAATCCCATTAAAAAATATACACAATTTAGAAAACTTTAATAAACACTCACAGTGATTAAGTAAATAGACGGCCTTCACCGCTTCCGTCTTCTCCAAATAAAACTCCTCGTCCCCACAGAAGCTGCCGCAATTACGTCCATACATGCTTGAAAATTTCGAAAACAAATGGAGGACTAGAGCTTGAAGATTGGCTTAGAGGAGGTGCATAACCAAATTACGAAATTTATTCTAAGAAATTGATTGTTGCAACTTCAGGAAATAAAAATTTTTATATCCTTGTGGGTACGTATGTTTCTCTTTCTCAAACTTGTTTCTCTGAAATGTAAACTATTAGAGTTGTTTAATTACCCACAAATTTTTATGAAAAAGCCAATTTCTCTCAATGGCTGATACTAGAAACTTATGCTTTGCTGCTTTTCATATTCAGTAAACTAAAAGGAGAACTCTCATTGTCTTGTTTTGAAGGTAGTGATTGAATAAAAACATCACAAGCCCTACTTATTATTTTCATTAATTACATTCATTTTTATGCTTTTATCTAACCAACCGTTTAGTATCATGTTAGTTTGTACAAATAATTTATTATTATTATTATTATTATTTTCAAATATAGTACAGCTTAAAAAATTTACTTAACAAAGATTAGATTTACTCTACAGTTGTAAATATTTGAGAGTAGGTCGAAAATTTAAACATAATAAAGAATAAATCTATTGCACACTTGAAAGTATTTACATAACTCTGGATGTGTGAAGCATGTTACTACCTTAACATTAGCAGAGGTGATTATTTGCTACGAAGCTTGAAAACCCACAAGTGGAGCAAGGAAAAAAAATAACTAGTATGTTAAATGGCACATCAACTATCATGAACAATCAATCAAACCAAACAAATAATTTAAATAAGGGAGAACAAGAATGTAGGCCTGGAAACATATGAATAATAAAGACAAGATCTATTTTGTACTCAAATACACAGAAAATTTTCACATCGAAGGGAAAATTCCAACTACGCCCTACCTGTTAAATTATTATTATTATTATTATTATTATTATTATTATTATTATTATTATTATTATTATTATTATTATTATTATTATTATTTTGGTAAATAAAATGTTGGCTTTGTCGGGGCCTAACTCGGGGCCTTTTCAAGTGAATGTATCATCAGTATATAAATATTTACAATATTGAAATTTTTGAATCCTGGATGGGAGAAGAATAAGTTACCACGTTACCAATGGATTGATTGGGTGACTATTTGCCACGAAACTTGCAACACCCAAGTAAACGCTTTGCGTTTTTTAAATTGTACATTTTGCGTTTGCTATCACGAACAATCGACCAAACAAATTACTTTTAAGTTATAGGGGGAACAAGAACGCAAGCTAGAAATACCCCACAGATTGTAAATATTTACAAGATTAAAAGTTTAGAATCTAATGGGAGAAAAGTATGTTAGTATGTTGCTACTACCAATAGCTTGGCCCTTGGGCGACTGTTTGTCATGAAAGTTAAAACTCCACAAGCAGAACGAGCATGAAAGGGGGGGAAAAAGAGTATCAACTATACTAGCCAATCAACAAAACAAATTAAACAAGTTTGGGATTCCAGCTAAGTTGGTAAAATATCTTAAGATGATACAAGATATTTGGGTTCAAACACTTCTAATTTAGACGACGAGGGGATTTGATTATTAATTGTAATCGTTTGGCAAAACACCTACTTGAAAAGTTACAGAAACAGCCACAGCAAACTCCGATTTAGAAGTTAAAAAATAATAAGACTAGTCAAAAACTAATTTAATTATTAATAAGCAACAATTACTTCCTGTTCCAAAACTAAACAAGATTACTGCAGAGCCCCAAGCAAGGATGCAGAAACTTACAAAGAGGGTTCAAGTTTTTTATTAACTCCATCATAAAGAACACTCCTTGGTGAGAAACCAAAATTCGGCGAGGGATTACTGGCAGTAGCAATGGCGGTGCCGCTGTTATTGACAGCAGGGAGTGAAATGGAGAGGTTGGTATTAGCATTTGTAATTGCAGAGCTTGTACTGGGACTTCGTCTAGAAGCTTCCACAAGCTTTCTTGAACGCAGGCGCCCTCTGTGTACGTGCCTCTCACAGTACTTGTGATCTGGAATTGCTTCTTTGCCGCAACGCCATTTTTTCCCATCTGTTCTCCTGCATCTGCCGGGCTCTGGGTCCATGCCATTCTTTAACTCCAAGTGCAATGATCCAGACCCATAAACTAGAGCCCACAACAACAAAACAGTTGAAATATTTAACATTAGCAGCAATTAGTTGAATTGGGGTTTCATCTGGGTACTTACTGCTGGGGTAGAGTTGATGAAGATCGCCACTGATACCTGAAACAGAGCTGGCTACACTCTTCCAAATGGGAATCACAAGTTGAGAGGGCACAGGAAGCCTAGCTTCCATGTATTTGAAGATTAGAGATTGAAGCTGTAGCTCTTGTAGTTGGAAAATTGTGAAACCACAGGACCTTTTGCTGCAGCCAGTTCCAAGCTCCAGCTCTAGCGCAATTGGAGGTGATCCGTCTCCTTTACTACTTTCCATACTGCAAGAACGGCTCCAATTTGCCCGTCCGGTCCCTAAAAATTTGATACCCAAAAAAAAAAAAAAAAAAACACAGCAATTGTAGTTGTTAGAATTGTGTGTGATAAACTATAAATGTTAAATTTGAAAGAGCGAGAGATTCAAATAATACGTACCGAAGTCTGCTAAACGGGCAAGCTTGGTTGGTGGGTTTTGGGGCTTCATTTACTTCCACAGAAAACGGTCAAAGAAACAGAACAGAAAATGAAACAGGGGCAATGTGGGCTGTAGGAAGAACACTGCTAATCCTCTGCAGAAGCAATAGATTTCAAGTCAGAGATTTCAGATTTAAAAGTTTGATGAGTACTCTGATTCATGACGTAATGCGGCAATGGGGTTCTGTTTGGAAGCTAAGAGGGAAGAGAAACCGATTTACTAAATTAAAACCACAACGTAGCCATTATCACAGCAGTTATGTCTTCTAGCTCCAGGTTCTCAAAAATTCATGAAAGATAATAAAAGAGACGGTGTGCAGCTGCAGGTCTTCTGACATGTCAGCAGGTGTGGCAGAAGACAACGCGTTGTCAGAAACCAGGTAGTGACAAATGAACGTGGGTTCCACCTGTTAAAGCTGATTACTAGTGGGGTCGTGTTGTAAGTAACAGAAAAGGAAGTAGAGACGTAGAGTACCAGGAGACAAAAAACCTAGTAGAAGTATCAGCTATGCCATGTCACCTCTATGCATCAACTACAGAAAAACCACAGTGCATGGACTGAGAAGAAGCACACAACACAAACAAAAAGCATTCCTGATGTCAAGTCCCGGTTCTGTTCGTCGAATAGTAACCGTTCGCTGCCTTCCAGTAACCCATGTTTGCCGTGGAATGGAAGCCAACTCAGCTCATTATTGCCGATGGCCCGCCCCCGTTTGCAACCTTCTGCCAATTTCAGAATTTCTTTGTTTTTCATTGGTGTATTTGTTTTTTATGTTTTTGGACTCTCGCTTATAGTTTTTTTTTTTAATATTATGCATTTCAACCAGACATAATTTGCAAAAAATAAAACCTAACTCACAATAATTAAACTCGAACATCCATTTGGAAGTTAGAACAATCTGCACCTAAAGTTAAAGAGAGGGTCATATACCATTTTAGACTCATTGACACCAAAAATGGCGTCGCCCGGACTCGAACCGGAGACCTTCAGTGTGTTAGACTGACGTGATAACCAACTACACCACGACACCATGTTTGTGTACAAAAACAATAATTTATTTAATATTAACTTCCACGTAATTATATATATATATATATTTACACACCAAAAGAAAAAAAAAACCGAACAAAAACCCAAATTCCTAATGTAAATTTGAGGGTTTGTGGCAGTGGGACTAGGAGCCCATGGAAGCCCATGTTGGGATTCAATATTTATGAAAACCTCAGTCCTCGATGACAATTTTATAATATGGGTCCATGTCGGAACCATTCGATCTAAAGTTAAAAAAATTAATGATTATTTTAATTTTAAATCTAATGGTTATAGAAAATGCTCTAAGTTAGAACAATTAACATAGTAATTCTCTTATAATATTTTCTTAATTCTAAATTGTTCAGTTTTAGTGACATGATTAATGATCCTTTTGTTACATGTATCATGTGATTTTTTTCACCAGATGCAAGGGGTGTGTGTGTGTATATATAGATTATAATTTGATATTAGCTCATGATCCTTTGTGCACATTTATAAATTCATCAAAAATAAATCATATTTATATTATAAAACAAAAACATAAATATCATTTGACCCAAAAAAACTAAAATAAAAAAATCATATAAATTCAACTAATAGTTGTAAATTTAACTGTAATATAAAAAATAGTATAAAATATATTTTTCACTTAACTCTTTGTATTCTCTCGAGCCCCTGACATTGTGTAATTTTCTTTTTTTATATTATATACAATATAAGCTCTTTATAATTTTATATTAGCTCATGATCCTTTGTGGACGTTTATAAATTCATAAAAAAACAAATTATATTTATATGATAAAAAAAACATAAATATCATTTGGCCAAAAAAAATTAAAATAAAAGAATATCATATAAATTCAACTAGTACTTGTAAATTTAACTGTAATATAAAAAATAGTATAAAATATAATTTTCGCTTAACTCTTCGTATTCTCTCGAATGGTGCCCGTTATGCAATTTTCTTTTTTTTTATATATATTATATATAATATAAGCTCAAGTTATACACAATAACACAACAAATGCCTAAAAATAAATAAATTTAGGCCATGTTTGGTTTGAAAAAAGGGGAGGAGAGGAAAAGAGAAGAATGGAGGGAAAGGAAGAAGAAAAGAGTAGAGGAGAATAGTGAAATGAAATTTCATTGTTTAGTTTACCATAACATTTGATAGGAAAAGAAATTATAATTTTTTTTATTGGACAAATTTATCATTTGCCTTAAATACTAAACTATGTATATTAGTAATGAAATATAACTTAATATCAGTACAAAACTTTTTTAATATCAAAAGTCCTTAAACAATTCATGATATATTACACACACACACACAATCACTATAATTAAAATATAGAATAAGAATTATGACAATAATTAATTAAGTACTTTTTAGTAATTTGTTACAATCTAACTTATTCTGATTCTGATTCTGATTATGATTCCAAAATAAAATAAACACATCAATGAGATTTAGTCCATTCCGATTTCGATTCCTGTAGGTCAAATAAATAATTTATTTTGATTCTCATTCTAGCTAATTCTGATTACAGCCCATTCCAATTACTGACAAGTAAACGCCGCATAAGTGTGCTAAACTTATATTGCTTTCATTGCCAAATATTTTGATAAGTGTCCGGGGCACTTCAAGAGTGGTAAATAAATTTTTTTTTTTAGCCACTTTCAATTTCATTTTCATTAAGTTTTCAGGTCAGTTTCATTAAAAATTTCTTAAGTTTATTAGATAAGGATGATTGCACTTACAAGTGAAAAAAAAAATAATGGATGGATGTTCAAACTTCACCATTTGGTCAAGGCAGTTCAATTTTTTTTCAACAGAAGTGCATTTCAGATTATTTAATGAAGGATATTTATCTATCATTCACCTAATTATCTCATCCTTAAATTTAAAATACTCAATAATTCAAATCTTTTCACTTGCAGTTATAGAAACTAAATAGATTCTTCTAATTATTTAGATGAATCGGCTCTTCGATTTTTTTTTTAAGAACATATTTCTGAACCAACAGACTACTTTCAGCTTAAGAAAATTATTGAAGAAAGAATGAAGATCCTGCGCGTATATTATTATTAAGTTTTATATGTGTAACATATTTGTTAAATCTTAAATATTAAAGTAATGTGCTGGGTTTGGATCGAACAATTATTTATTAGTCTTAACCCACCCAAAAGTTGACTTATCTAATCATTAATTGGATAGTTGCTACTGGGTAAGCATAAGAGGAAAACTTACACAACTATGATGATTTACATAACAAACAGGGACAAGGCCCTTGGCTATAACCTTATTCACGTCATTGTGGCACATAAAAGACTAAACTATATGTTACTACTTAAATGGCAATAGGGATTGCATGAAGTGGCTGAGCCTTCTGTAAGGTGATACCAAACTTCTCTTCCATGTCCATGTTATGTTGAGTAATTCCATCTTCAAATTTCCAATCAAATGAATTAATAAGTGAACCCAACATTGCATATAACATTCTTATAGCCAACGGCAAACCAGGACATATTCGTCGTCCAGCACCAAATGGTATTAACTCAAAATTCTGGCCTTTGACATCAATGTTCGACCCCAAGAATCTCTCGGGCATGAAAGAACAAGGGTTCTCCCATATGCCTTCATCCCTGCCAATAGCCCATACATTAACTAAAACTTGGGCATCCTTTGGTATTGTATAACCTGCAACTTGTGTGTTTGTTGAGGCTTTGCGTGGAAGTAACAAGGGAACTGCTGGGTGCAACCTAAAAGTTTCTTTGACTACTGCTTGTAGATAAGGCAATCGAGTGATGTCTGATTCGTCAATCGGGTTCCCTCTGCCAATTGTTTGTTCTAGCTCCGTTCTAGTTTTGGATAAAGCCTCTGGGTTGCAGAGTAGTTCAGTCATTGCCCATTCCAATGTGCTCGAAGTTGTATCAGCACCCGCTGCAAACAAATCCTGTTTGAGATGGCAGCCAAAGAGAAATTAATTGAATACATAACTTGTAATCTAAAGAAGAAAAGAAAAAAGGAATTGTAAAGAAGAAATATTACAATAAACAAATGCTTGATATAATTTCTATCAATCTCCACGCTCTTGTCATCCATGATATTGAGGAGAGTATCCAAAATATCTTTGTATTCAGTGGATCCATGTTCTTGTCTGAGCTTCATTCTTTGATCAATCAAGCAATCAAAGACCTCCAACATCTTGCCAAAATGTTTTGTCATGCGACGCCTTATACCTTGCGGGTCAAGCTTTTTAAGCACTGGAAAATGGTCTGACAAGTTAGGCTTTCCAGCTTCCACCATAATACTCCAAATCATATCTCTAAACTCTCGCGCAGTATTTGAACTGTGATCAGCCAAATCAACGGAAAAAACTGTGTTCCATAAAAAATTAAGAGTAGTATTGAAGGCTGTTTGGCCGATATCTATTGCTTTACCGGCACGGCTATTTTCTTGAACATAAGCAAGAAGTTGTTGGATTCTTTTGCGCCGGAGGTGTTGATTAGCATCGAGTTTCTGAGTGGTGAAAATATGTGAGTTGCATATTTTTCGAAGATTTGTCCGTGGTGTCGAGAGTGGCAGCCAGGCCATCGAGAATTCATCGTGCTGGTGCGCAAGGAGTGCGTCTGGGACCGTTCGATTACAGAAAGACGTATCTTGGTTTTGAAGGATTTCTCTGGCTCTAGTTGCGGAAGAAATGACTACTGTGGTTACCTGGCCAAATTTTAGACTCATTACGGGGCCATAAATCTTGGAGAGCTTGGCTAGTGCCCTGTGAGGTTTGGCTCCGAGCTCCAGGAGGTTTCCGATGACAGGATAAGGCATCGGTCCCGGTGGAAGCTTTCTGGATCCTGCTTTGCAACCTCTTAACAAGGAATTTAAAGTTATGACCAAAACCCATGTGAATAGAACCCATAACATGCAGCTTAAGATATCCATCTCTCTAGTTGAAACTCTAAGAAACACCAGAGTCAGTGGCTCTCACCTTCTTTAAAATAGAAAGTTATCTCCACTGCGTCTCTTTTCGGCCACGGATGCTGTTATCTAAAAGAGTGGTTAAAAAGTCAAAATCAACCTCCGTTCTTCAACGCAGTAGGCACTGGCTTCTACGACGACGACAAATGAATGAAAAGTAGTTTTCTTGTTCCTCTTTTAACATACTTGTGCCGAGGTTGCCCTTAATAGAGCTTTTCTTTTTTCTTTTTTTTTAATTCAATCTAACACTTCACTTCATGTCAATCCGTTAACCAAGTCCTTTGAATCATTTCCTCCGTCACATCTTCCGCACTTCTGTTGACTGTTTGTTCCGAGTTGATTTCCGTTTCTCTCGTCCCTGGCTCTCTGCCGACTGCCCTGTCACGGCTCCCGTCAAACAGATGGGGTTGGGCTTGTTTCTTGGCCCAGTTAGCATTCCCACCACTATTTTCAACACAAAATTTTGAATTTTAGGTTTTTGTTTTGTTTTTCATTTGAAATCTTAAATGTTTTTGTACAACACCTCACCTACGTGTTGTCAATGTTGATCAAAATTTTTTTGTAGGAATAATTAAGTTTATAGTCCATTACTTTGTATGTATTTGTCAATAATGTAGAAGGACTTTTATTATCTTATTAGAGAAGACTTTTCTTATTAGAGTTTCTTTCCTGTTATATAGATCTTTACTTGTTTCTTTGTTGTAGTCTGTGTTAGAGAAATAATATTTAAAATTGTAGGCGAGGTGAAGTGAAGTCTTGTAGGAAAAGAAAATTCTATTAAAAGTCTTATTTTGAGTAGGAAATTTATTTGTAATTGAGCAGAAGATAACAATTAAGAAACATAATAATAATCTACACGAGAGACTAGCCTACATGATTGATGATGCACCTATTTATAAACTAAGATGAGAATACGGGGCAAATTTCCTTTATGATCTAGACCTCATACGAGACTAAAATTAAATAATCAACTCAAAATTAATATCAAGGGTTCATTTGTCAAGAGTTGTGATTTAAAAGCTATCAACAAATATTTGTAGTAGTGGCTTTTAAGTCAGAGTAATTTTGTCGCAAAGTTATTTGACAAAAAAAATTATTATACTATCTAATTAGCTAGTTTTTAACTCTTCGGAGTTTTTATTTTTTATTTTACCTCTTAGTATATTTTATTATACTATCTAATTAGCTAGTTTTTTATTATACTACCTTTGTACTCCCTTAGCTAGTCCTAATCCTATCTTTCTCTAAGACCTTTGCCCTGGGAGTTAAAAAAAATAAAATTGTGACATTTTATTTCATAATTTGACATAATGGGCAATAGCCAGTTGAACTTCAATGCTATAGTCCGCAGCACCAAACAGATCCTAATTAAGCTATTGTCGTCAAATGATTCATCTATTTGTAAACTCGACCGAGAATCTACAGATTCTCTTTTGAGGATCCGGCTCTAATGAAAAACAAAACAAGTTTTCAGGTCATTTTCATTAAAAATTTCTTAAGTTTATTAGATAAGGATGATTGCATTTACAAGTGAAAAAAAATTATGAATGGATGTTCACACTTCGCCATTTGGTCAAGGCAGTTCAATTTTTCAACAGAGGTGCACTTCAGATTATTTAATGAAGGATATTATCTATCATTCACCTAATTATCAAATACTCAATAATTCAAATCTTTTCACTTGCAGTTATAGAAACTAAATAGATTCTCCTAATTATTTAGATGAATCGGCTCTTCGATTTTTTTTGAAGAACATATTTCCGGACCAATAGACTACTTTCACCTAAAGAAAATTATTGAACAAAGAATAAAGATCTTGCGCGTATATTGTTATCAAGTTTTATATGTCTAACATATTTGTTAGATCTTAAATATTAAAGTTATGTGCTGCGTTTGCATCGAACAATTATTTATTAGTCTTAACCCACCTAAAAGTTGACTTATCTAATCATTAATTGGATAGTTGCTACTGGGTAAGCATAAGAAGAAAACTTACACAACTATGATGATTTACATAACAAACAGGGACAAGGCCCTTGGCTATAACCTTATTCACGTCATTGTGGCACATAAAAGACTAAACTATATGTTACTACTTAAATGGCAATAGGGATTGCATGAAGTGGCTGAGCCTTCTGTAAGGTGATACCAAACTTCTCTTCCATGTCCATGTTATGTTGAGTAATTCCATCTTCAAATTTCCAATCAAAGGAATTAATAAGTGAACCCAACATTGCATATAACATTCTTATAGCCAACGGCAAACCAGGACATATTCGTCGTCCAGCACCAAATGGTATTAACTCAAAATTCTGGCCTTTGACATCAATGTTCGACCCCAAGAATCTCTCGGGCATGAAAGAAGAAGGGTTCTCCCATATGCCTTCATCCCTGCCAATAGCCCATACATTAACTAAAACTTGGGCATCCTTTGGTATTGTATAGCCTGCAACTTGTGTGTTTGTTGAGGCTTTGCGTGGAACTAACAAGGGAGCTGCTGGGTGCAACCTAAAAGTTTCTTTGACTACTGCTTGTAGATAAGGCAATCGAGTGATGTCTGATTCGTCAATCGGGTTCCCTTTTCCAATTGTTTGTTCTAGCTCCATTCTAGTTTTGGATAAAGCCTCTGGGTTGCAGAGTAGTTCAGTCATTGCCCATTCCAAGGTGCTCGAAGTTGTATCAGCACCCGCCGCAAACAAATCCTGTTTGAGATGGCAGCCAAAGAGAAATTAATTGAGTACATAACTTGTAATCGAAAGAAGAAAAGAAAAAAGGAATTGTAAAGAAGAAATATTACAATAAACAAATGCTTGATATAATTTCTATCAATCTCCACGCTCTTGTCATCCATGACATTGAGGAGAGTATCCAAAATATCTTTGTATTCGGTGGAACCATGCTCTTGTCTGAGCTTCATTCTTTGATCAATCAAGCAATCAAAGACCTCCAACATCTTGCCAAAATGTTTTGTCATGCGACGCCTTATACCTTGCGGGTCAAGCTTTTTAAGCACTGGAAAATGGTCGGACAAGTTAGGCTTTCCAATTTCCACCATAATACTCCAAATCATATCTCTAAACTCTCGCGCAGTATTTGAACTCTGATCAGCCAAATCAACGGAAAAAATTGTGTTCCATAAAAAATTAAGAGTGGTATTGAAGGCTGCTTGGCCGATATCTATTGCTTTACCGGCACGGCTATTTTCTTGAACATAAGCAAGAAGTTGTTGGATTCTTTTGCGCCGGAGGTGTTGATTAGCATCGAGTTTCTGAGTGGTGAAAATATGTGAGTTGCATATTTTTCGAAGATTTGTCCGTGGTGTCGAGAGTGGCAGCCAGGCCATCGAGAATTCATCGTGCTGGTGCGCAAGGAGTGCGTCTGGGACCGTTCGATTACAGAAAGACGTATCTTGGTTTTGAAGGATTTCTCTGGCTCTAGTTGCGGAAGAAATGACTACTGTGGTTACCTGGCCAAATTTTAGACTCATTACGGGGCCATAAATCTTGGAGAGCTTGGCTAGTGACCTGTGAGGTTTGGCTCCGAGCTCCAGGAGGTTTCCGATGACAGGATAAGGCGTCGGTCCCGGTGGAAGCTTTCTGGATCCTCCTTTGCAACCTCTTAAAAAGGAATTTAAAGTTATGACCAAAACCCATGTGAATAAAACCCATAACATGCAGATTAAGATATCCATCTCTCTAGTTGAAACTCTAAGAAACACCAGAGTCAGTGGCCTTTCACCTTCTTTAAACTAGAAAGTTATCTCTACTACGTATCTTTTGGGCTACAGATGCTGTTATCTAAAAGAGTGGTTAAAAAGTCAAAATTGGTAACCGAAGCTAGCTTATAGCTGCCTTTAATTTAACCTCAGTTCTTCAACGGAGTAGGTACTGGCTTCAACGACAACAACAAATGAATGAAAAGTAGTTTTCTTGTTCCCTTTTAACATACTTGTGCCGAGGTTGCCCTTAATAGGTTTTTTTTTTTTTTGGATTCAATCTACCACTTCACTTCATCTCAATCCATTAACCAAGTCCTTTGAATAATTTCCTCCGTCACATTTTCTGCACTGCTGTTGACTGTTTGTTCCAAGTTGATTTCTGGTTCTCTCGTCCCCGGCTCTCAGCCGACTGCTCTGTCACGGCCACTGTCAAACAGATTGGGTTGGGCTTGTTTCTTGGTCCAGTTAGCATTCTCACCACTATTTTCCAAGCAAAATTTTGAATTTTAGGTTTTTTGTTTTATACAAAAAGGGCCTAGTTAAAAACTAGGCAACAACCATTTGTGGGTTCACAGGCCCAGACACATCATGCAACAGTCACCCTTCAGTACCGGTTGGAGGAGTTGGAAACACGTGGATCCCAAGAGGCAAAAGAAGAGCTTCGTTGGCAAGGTAATCAGCTGCAAAATTAGTCTCTCGATAGTTGTGCAACAGAGATACCTGTCAATCCCTGTTAAAGAGTCTTTTAATTCTCTGAATAAGAGAGGAGTAAGCATTGGGATGACAGGTTATTTTTACATAACTCTCTTGAGGTTTCATGTAACAACAGTTTAATAGAAAGTAAAATATTCTTTCAAGGCTGAGAGGTACAATTTTCCGGCTGGTATTTGGCAATATAGTGTGTTCTTCAAGCTTTTGTTAAGCATCGATTACAGAACCGGATCCAATCTCTGCTCGACGAATCCAATCATTTTGGAGTCACGACCCGACCCGAGGAATCAGTTTCAGCTCCCAATCCTTCTTTCACCGAAGGCGTTGCCACTAAGGACATCCACATCGATCCTTTTATGTCACTCTCGATCCGTATTTTTCTCCTCGAGTCTACCCTGAACCCTCCCGAGCTTAACTTGAGACAGCAATCCAAACCTAAACCATGCGCGAACTTGAAGAATACGGAGGCAGACCTGCCAGGCGACCTGCTCCATCTGCGGAGGAACAGCTACGGCTCCCCGAATGCGGCGGTGGTTGCGAGGAAAGAGGAGTATCGGAGAAGCGATTCTGATGGTCGCAGTCTTGTGTGCTGAGTGACGAGTTTGAATGGGAAATCAAATGTGTACATGGGGTACGTGCTGGTGGATATGAATAGGAGGAAACTGCCAGTGATGTTGTAGTTCCATGGCGGTGGGTGGGTGAGCGGGACCAAAGATTCGGTGCCTAATGATTATTTCTGTCGACGAATCGCAAGGCTCTGCGATGTGATTGTTGTGGCGGTTGGGTACAGGTTGGCGTCAGAGAATTGGTTCCCCACTGCGTTTGAGAATGGGATGAAGGTGTTGAATTGGTTGGGGAAGCATTTTTTTATTTTTTTTATTTTTACCCCCAAATCTCAAACTTCTAAGCAATGTGCAATTTATGTTAAATGAGGGTATTTTAGACTTTTGAATACACTTACATATCCTTGCCGCCAAATATTGCCAAATACCAAGCCTTGATGTGTTTTTGTCATTTTCTCGGGTTATAAACAATCAATTGATAGAAATACTAACAGCAGGGGAGGGATGTAATAATATCATCATACTTTCTATTAAACTGTTATTACCTAAAACCTTAGGGGAGGTATGTAAAAATAACCCTTGGGATGGCTGTTATTTGTAGCCAGGATCTCACTGCTGCACCGACTGTCAACTTCAACTTGTAGTTGTCGAATTCCAATATTCCAAGCAAGTTGCAAACCTTGAAATAGATCCCAAAGCTCCGCCCCAATAATAGTACAATGGCCAATATTCATACCAAAACCATGAACCCATTCTCCGCAATAATTTCTAATTAGGCCACCTGCACTTGCATGTCCTGAAATCTTTCTAGTTTTGTTTTTCATTTGAAATCTTATTTGATGTGTTTACTTGAGAATTTAGGGAATAATAATGAAATCCATGTTTACTTGGTAAAATATAATTTGGGAATGGAAATAAAATGTGTGGGTCCTACATAATTTAAGAATAAGGGATGAAAATCTCATTCCCATAGGGGGTTGAGAATGTGAATGAAACCTATGTTTACTTTTGTATCCCTATAATTTTTTCATATTTTTTCAATTATCATCGTTTAAATCACAATTAATTTTATTATTTTAAATGTCATTGTTATTAACTTTATTATTTTAGTTATTATTAATTATTGTTATTATTATTTTTATTAATATTATCATTATTAATATTTATTATTATTATTATTATTAATTTTATTTTTTAATTAATATCATTTTTATAATAATATTTATACATGTATCTAATTAATGAAAATTACATTATTTAATACTATAGATATTTTGAGAAATTGATTCACATTTTCATTCCCATTTATTTTGCCAAGTAAACACATTAATAACATTCCAACATATTCCTATTTCCATTTATTTTTGCCAAGTAAACATTGGAATCTCATTCTCATTCCTCATTCAAATTCCAGCCCATTTTTATTCCCAGTTCATTCTCATTCTACCCATTTCCATTCTATAAAGTAAATACACCATAAGTTATAATATGAAATTATAATCAATTGTGTCACGTTATATATCCACCTAAAACGGAAAAAAAAAAAAGGTTTTATATATGTATCGTATCATCGTGTTGTGGCTCATATTGCTACGCCATTTGTAACTTCATTGAACTCACGTTCAAAATGATATATATAAAGCCGTACAGCACCTTGATTACCAACTTTATATTTTTTTTGTAACTGCGAGATCTTATTAAATATTAATGTTACGGGTTACAGTAACCTTAAAATTTGGACTAATGAGTTACTGCCAGTATTTTCCCACTTCAAAGCTGTACAGATCAAGTTGATAGTAGGTAAAAGATAGTTGCTAAAATTCTGAATTCACATTCAAAATAGATTTATTCGAATAAGAATAAACATTGTACAAGCATATCGACTAAGGACAAAGTCCATGCTACAACCTGGAAATTCATTTCATCATTGCACCAAAAAATAAAAAACGCTACTATTTAAATGGCAATAGGAACAGCACGAAGGGGCCGAGCCTTCTGCAAGGTGAGACCAAATTTCTCTTCCATGTCTATGGTCTCTGGAGTAACCCCATCTTCAAGTTTCCAATCAAAAGAATTAATAAGTGAACCTAACATCAAATATACATTCTTATTGCCAACGGCAAGCCAGGACATATTCGTCGTCCGGCACCAAACGGTATTAGTTCAAAATTCCGACCTTTGACATCAAGATCTAACCCCAAGAACCTCTCAGGAACAAAAGAGTATGGGTTGTCCCATAAGCTAGCATCTCTTCCTATAGCCCATGTGTTGACGAAGACTTGTGCACCATTTGGCACCATGAATCCGGCAACTTCTGTATCTGCTGAGGCTTTACGGGGAAGTAAAAGAGGAGCTGCCGGGTGCAACCTGAAGGTTTCTTTGAGTACTGCTTGTAGATAAGGTAAGCGAGTGATATCTGATTCCTCAATTGGATTGCCTCTGCCAATCGTTTGTTCTAACTCTAATCGGACTTTTGATAAAATATCTGGATTGCGAAGTAGTTCTGTCATTGCCCATTCCAGTGTACTCGAAGTAGTATCAGTCCCCGCAGCAAACAAAACCTGTCAACAAATTAAATGACTCAAAACAGTAACACTCAACAAGTGTAATTTGAATAAGAAATAATTACCAGAAACAAGTGTTTGATATCATTTATATCAATCTCCACGCTTTTGTCTTCACAAATTTTGAGAAGAATATCTAACATATCTTTGGATTCGGTGAAATCTCGTTCTTGTCTTTGCTTCAATCGTTGATCAATCAAGTGATCAAATATATCGAGCATCTTGCCAAAATAAACTGTCATGCGACGCCTTATACCTTGCAAGTCAAGATTCTCAAGCACAGGAAAAAAATCGGACAAGTTAGGGTTTCCAGCTTCTTCCATCATACCCCAACTTATTTGCTTAAACTCTCGCGCAGTTTTTGATCTGGGATCAGCCAAGTCAATAGAAAAAATTGTGTTGGATATCAAATTAAGCGTAGTGTCGAAAGCAGCTTGGCCAATATGTATTGCTGTACCTGCACGGCAATTTTCTTGGACATAAGCTAGAAGATCTTGGATTTTCTTACGCCGAAGGTGCTGATTGGCATCGAGTTGGTGACTAGAGAAAGCATGTGAGTTGCATATTTTTCGAAAATTTCTCCACAGTGTCGCCACAGGCAGCCAGGGCATCCCGAATTCATGATGGCCGCGGGCGTAGATTGCGTTTGGGATCGTTCGATTACAGAAAGATGTGTCTTGATTTTGAAGGATTTCTTTGGCCATGGCTGCAGAAGAAAAGACAACTGTGGTCACCTGGCCAAATTTTAGACTCATTATGGGGCCATGAATCTTGGCAAGTTTAGCTAAGTGACTTGTGAGGTTTGTCACCGAGTTCCAGGAGGTTTCCGATCACCGGATAAGGCGTCGGTCCCGGTGGAAGCCTTCTGGATCCAGATTTGAGTCCTCTTGAAAAGTAATTTAAAGCGACGACCAAAATCCACGAGAATAGAAGCCATAGTACGCAGCTTACCATATCCATCTTTAATCTCGCTTTCTTTATTTGAAGCTCTTGTAAACACCAAATTCAGGTGTGCATTCTGTGCTTGTGAAGAGGTAGTTAATTGTTCATTTATAATTATTTTGATTATTCAACAAAGGAAGTGCATTACAAATTGTTTTCTCCAGAGTTTGGCAATTACTAAGAGGGCTTGTCGGTGTTCGTGCTCATTTTCACGTGCAAGAGTGGGAAGATATTCAGGAGGGTCAATGGTTGGCAGCCATGTGTCCTAAGGAGAAAGAAAAAGCATTGAAACACGGCAATTGTAACTTCCATCTCTCGTTTACATGACACAAAATTATAGGACCCATGATTTATATGATTCACAAAAAAAAAAAATTAATTAAAATGACTATAATTTAGAGGCTCCCTTAAAATACAAGCAATGAGAGTTGGCAGCCACTGGATCTGTAAGATACATGATCCGTATCTTAGCCAACTCCTTTGAATTGTTGGAAAATATAACTAATTTGAATTTGCCAAATTTTAGATTCACTGTGCAGCGATGAATCTTGTGCGGCTTAGCATATTTCTGTATCTTATCCTTTTGTCGTTATTTGTTAAATCTAAGAATGACAAAATTGCCTTTGAACAGTGAATCCGACCAAACTCGTGGGTAAAAATTAGCTCATTGTGGTCAATTTTATTGCTTGCGGATGGATTTTGATATTTTAACCTTAAATTTTAAAGTATCACTAAAAAACTCTTTAAATAAAATTTTATTATTTATTTGAAGAGTCACATAAGTATTTAAGGATAAAAAAAGATACTCCAATTAAAATTTTTTAAATAAGAAATGATCATCTTTCTTTAAATTTAGAGAGTTATTTTCTCGTTTTTTAATTTATATTTTATTATTTTTTGTTAGAGAAAAAAAGAGAAATACTTTAATTACTATTGACTTTTCTTTTAAAAAAATAGTTATTTAATTAAAATAATATTAACCCATTTATATTTGAAGAGCCTTTTGGAGAATAATATATTTTTTCACTCTTTTATTTACCACATAGGTAAGCAAATAAATATTTGAAGAGTAAAATTTATAGAGCCTTTTGGAGATGCTCTTACTACGAGTTACGGGTGAGTTTGTTTTTGAGAAAAAAAATCTATCGGATACCCATGTGGATGTACGTCAACCCACATTCTTTATTTTAATTATTTATATTTTTAATTTTAATCATAAAAAACATATTAAAAATTTTAATCATAAATATATATGTAAGTTAAAGTTCCTAATTTCTAAATCTAACCTATCTCATTGCATATACATGGATAATAGTTTTCTAGTTTGGGATTCTAAGTGCGGGAAAAGTTTAAAAAAAAACTTTAAAAGCATGAGGTTTAAAAGGTTTAAAACTTAAAATGCTTAAATCACACGGTTTACACACGCATATGTATGTATGTATGTATGTATGTAAAATTTATCATTAATGATAACTGTACAAAATTTACTTGTCCGTATTGTTAACAATACTTGTATATTGATTAAAAGATCGAGCAAGACATTGATATTAGTAATGACGATTTACCTTCAATAAAAATATATTGTTTTAGATTAATGTATTTTGTGTATTTATTTTAATTTTTTATTTACATTAATAAAATGTAAAATTGAATATTGCATGCGGATTTTTTAAGTTATTGTTATAAATTCATAGTTTGAATTATATATTTTCCGTTTTTATGTATTATTAAAAGTATTTTTTAATAATTGTGATTTTAAATGAGAAAATTTATAAAATAATCTACTGCTAATTACAGATGGATTTAATAATTATTAAAATTTTTAACGGATAGATTTTTTTTAAAAAATAAAAATTTATTGTGGATCACGGATGAGTTTGATAATTTAAATCTTTTCCTAAGTACGAGTTTTATAATAAAACATCTGTATTGGCTGGTACCCGTTGTCACCCTCAATTTCTTTACCTGGAAACAGCGTTACTCCGCTAGTCGGCTAGCTCTGTTCGACGCATTTTTGTAATTGTCATAACTGTCAACGCAAGCAAGGAGTGCATATGCTAAGTGGATTTTTTTTTTTTTTTTTTAAATCTGTTACCCGGAACAAGAAACACAGACAAATCACAAATGTCATGGCAATTGTTAAGCATATAATATTAAAAGTTCAAAAAAATTATCGGAAACAGAGTCAAGAAAACGCAATACATGAAAGCGCAACAGGCGGCCCAGGCCGAATAGAACCAACAGTCTGGGTCGGGCCTAAAAGAAAGTTCATTGCCCTGCTGCCTGCTTCTCAAGTGAAAAGGAACCTGACACGTCGTAATTATCTCCTTCAAGCTTCCATGTCTCAGCTCTTCTACACCCTCCCTAAACGATTAACCGTTTCGCCTTCGCTCCCTCTTCTTCACTTTAATTACAGATCATCGAGAACGAGACTAGTTTGTTCCAAAATGCCCACCGAGTCATCGCCATCGCCTTTGGCTCATTCTATCACCATCCCGAGTCAACTCAGCGAACCCGTCCACGTTGTCGCTGCCCCTGGTCTCTCCGAGTCCGATTTCAGGCGAGTAATATAAAAGTGCATTTAAGATTCTTAGGTTTACTATTGTTTTAAAAATATGATGGGGTTGCGCAGGTGTGCTGTAGAATCAACTTTGTTCAAGCAATGGTTGAAAAACCTGCAAAGCGAAACTGGGATTTTAGCCAATGGTGATATGCTCTTGAAACAAGTTCTTATTCAGGTTGCGCTTTCTTTCTCCCTCTCTCTCTCCCCCTCCCCCTGATGACTTTGGTTAATTTCACGAACTACCCTTAGTTTTTTGCTTAAATGCACTTACTATAACAAATCAACGACAACATTCATGCTGGCCTAGCAGGGAGTGGATATGTTTGGGAAGCGTATTGGTTTTCTAAAGCTTAAAGCAGACATATTTTGTAAGGAGACGGGACAAAAGGTATCTAATTATCTCAATGTATGACTTGAATATGTTTTTGACTTCAACTTAATTCATTCTACTTCAGTCAAGCTCGGTATATCCAATTATACGAAATAAGTGTTTTGTCTTTGTCTAATGTTAATTACTCATTTTTTTGATGTTTAAAATCCCTTTTCAACCTCGCTTTCTCTTGAGCCACATGAACATGTGGCTTTGTATCCCACATTGGAGACTATATACCACTTTTTTTCTTTTTTTCTGAACTAATACATGCTTAGGTTCCAGGTATAGTATTCGCACGAGGACCAGCTGTAGCTGTCTTAATTCTTTTGGACTCAGAAGGTGAGACTTATGCTATTCTCACTGAACAGGTAGTGTTTTTGTATTTATCATTGATTTAAAAATTTTGGCTTTGAATTTCTTGAACTACTAATCTGGTACATTATCCAAACGCTGATGTAGTATCATGTATGTCTAAGGTAAGGGTTCCCACTGGGAGAGTTATATTGGAATTACCTGCCGGGATGCTGGATGATGACAAGGGTGATTTTGTTGGCACAGCAGTCCGTGAGGTCTCTTTCATTTTCTATCTGGATTTCTTGCTCTCTTTGTGAGCATAGAGATATCATTATCTCCCGAATATGTTTGTGTTTTTGGCAATTTACTTTTGGGTCATTATTTGTGCTGTGGAAGAATAAATTAGGGAACATCTTTTGTCCTCTGGTTTCAATTTGCTTTCTGTGGGGCCTGATCATCATTATGTGTTTCCTATCTTCTCGAATTTGTTCCTTCAAATTCGACCATCTTTTTTTCTACAGATTCTATTTGATTTTATCATGTGTGGCAGTTCAAACTTAGTGATGTAGGATGTTTTTCGCTATCAGCATACAAAAGAATTCACCCTATAAGATGGGAGTTAAAATGTAAAACAAAAATAATTTTTCTGTAACTTTCTTGACCTTTTTATTTATTCCTATTGAAATGGATGAATTAAAATGGATTTCAAGCTAGAACCTTAGAAATGAAATTGGATAGTGATCTGTATATATGTTAGTGTATTAACTATGCAGTCAATTTCAGGATCCGTTTGTGTCATGCATATGTGTTCTAGCCTTAGCTTAGATTAGCTACTTATAACTTTATTTCAATGGATATCCATATTGTGTTATCATGTATTTTAGTGCTGTTCTTGCTTAATGGCTGCTTTGGCCTCTATCTCTGATTTATTGACTACAACTCATGACTTGTGAGAATGATTTTATTAAATCAGAAGATTTAAGTCATTAAGGCATGATTAAAGAGTTGATGCCGTGACAGGTTGAGGAAGAGACTGGTATTCAGTTGAAGCTGGAAGACATGATTGACCTCACAGCCTTCTTGTACCCATCTACTGGATGCAAATTCTTCCCTTCTCCAGTTTGTTCTTTCTTTCTTCATTCTTTCTTCCTTTTTCTCTCGGTGGAACAAGATAATTGTTATATAGATTAGTGGGAAATTTCATTGCATGTTAAGAAGAATTAATTAATTGCTTGCATTTTAGACTATCATGTTTTGAATAAGTTGGTCTTCGAATTTGTGAAAAATACATCGGTTCAGAGGTTTCATGTTTCATCCTCAAAGATATGCGTACGTGATTTGAGTTGCATTTGTGTCCATTTCTTCAAAGTTGAGATGGCATCAAAGCTGACGTTTCAGGAAGATTTGCTGTTTTTTCTATTAGTTTAATTAGTAAAATTGCATTCTTTCTTGCTTTCCGTGGTTAGGGAGGGTGCGATGAAGAAATCAGCCTGTTTCTTTACAGAGGAAGAGTTGACAAGGAAATCATCATGCAGCTGCAAGGGAAAGAGACAGGTCTTCGCGACCATGGTGAGTTGATTAAGGTTCGTGTGGTTCCCTATCGGGAACTCTGGCGCACCACACCTGATGCAAAGGTTTTAACTGCCATTGCTCTGTACGAGTCGGCCAGTAAAGAAGAGCTATTACCTTCAAGAACCTAATTTGAACTCCTTTTTCCTTTAGACCTGTCTCTTGCATGTTAGATGAATAATTATGCTACATGTATGAATTTATAAAATCATTTAGCTTTAGATTTCTGTGTATGGATTTATGAAACCAACCAATTTTAGATTTTTGTCGACTTTTGGCTGTGTATAAAAAATTTGTTTGTCTGGATAAACTTATAACGGAAAGGGTATCAGTATTGCCTGGTTACCCTTGCACACAATCTGTTCTTGGATGAACATTTGAATGCAGGAAATTGGGAAGTGGATGATCAGTGTGTTTCGTATTTGCTTCTGCTTAATTCTGAAACAAGAGTGGAAATGTTTGGACGCCAACTTTTATGTGTACTGCCACCATCCTCTTATGCTTCATGCCTATTGATACAATTTCCTTATAGCTGTGACTTACAGCGCCTATATCCAAACATACACATTTTGCTACAAAATTGTTGCTAGATAGCTTAGCCGCAACCTGCTAGTCTTCTACATTAATCGGTAGAATGGATCGCCAATAGCAATTCTCATTTTCTCTGCAAAATAATGCAATCCTCAGTAGCCAGATTGGGACTTAAATCATTTATCAATTATTATTATTAGTATTATTTGGGCTCTTCAACTGCCTTCCTGCAGTCACTGCATCCCAGCAAAGAAGCCTTGGTTAATTTTCTGTGTCAAGTAAACCAGTTTTTTTATTCAACATGTATACAAAATACATCATGATCAAGAAAACAATTCCCCCACCAGGTGGACATGGCACCTGTAACCAAACTGCTAAACACTTTAATGCATCAGACTTTGCTGGCGACGAAATCATTGCTACTTGACTCCCAAATGATGGTTCCGTCACAAGTGCAAATCTTTTTGTAGTTCTCACCAACTCCTGCACTTCTAGCAATTACCGCTGCTGTGACACCTGAATCTGATTTATCTTCAGTACCATATACCACAATGGATCGCCCAATCAGATCAGCAACTCTCAGCATCTCTTTGACACCTGAGAAGAAGTCCTCACCTTTCTCATCACCAACTAGTGTTCCCAGGTCACCAAGTGGCTGATAAAATCAAGCAACCCTGTTAGAAAATGCCATTGCAAAATCATTGGGAAGATGCAAACCAGTGACAGCACAGCCTGAATAGTCAAAGATGAAAACTTAAATAGATAAAGAAAAAAATTCACTAATACTTGATAACTAGTGAAACTAATATAGGAAATAACAAAACATTAATTTGTTTGCCAAACTACTAACTGGCATAAGACTTATGGCTATTGACAGTATGAGACATTTTTTGCCAATTGGGATATAGTCATGTAGATTAAAGTCTCCACGCAGGCATCATAAAGCAAATAGATATTCCCATTTCATCTACCACAGAATCATGAACACAAATAAAAGAAAAATAATATGCTGAGCATAGAAATATGCTGAAGCAAACCTCTTTCGCACTTCCTTCAATCTTTGGATTATAAACTCTGCCAGTGCTCGCTGCACCTTTTGTCAGATCACCAAATTCATTAATAGACCAGCCATGTTTTCCAGGTGAAAGCCCACTAAAGTTGGCTTCAATCCTAGCCAATTCCATATTCACTTGAGCCAAGCGAACCACACCAAATACATCTGGACCTTTGAATTCAGCAACAGCAGCAGAGACTAAAAAATCTAGATAAATGGGCAAGGATAAATTGCATCAGAAACTGATAATATTTTACGTCAAGAAAACATAAAGACTAAGATTACACTATTATTGTCAAGAATAAAATTAAAATGGAAAACCAATGACAACGGGAGAAACCTTTTGCTTCTCCCAATATATATATATATATATATATACACACACATACATATATATATATATTTTCTGGGCATTGTGATTCACAGGCTGTACAGAATTGCAAATAAGCCTCCCTCAGATTTCATTGGTGGCTCATGGGTTCTAACTATCTATCTATTATCGAAGCTTATCACTGTGGTTGCAACAGGAAGCTGTTTTTGGGGCTCCTAATTCCAAGATAAGGATAACAAGGAAAACAGTACAGGAACTCTAACCACTTCTGCTCTCTTTGGTTTAACGAATGAATTGGAAGATGGCATGATTCAGCATCCCACCTCCCAAGCTAAACAAAACAATTCACAAAAGTCATTTCACGTGCCCCTTTCACGTGCTATCTCACAGGCAAAGCTTTTCTAACCGCATCCTCAACTAACTCTATACCTAGGTGTACCAAGTAAATTATAGGCTAAAAAAATGCAAAACTCTCAAAAATTCAGCCAACACACTAACAATATGGAAAATGGATAAAGAATAGATAAAAGTAATTCATGAAGGGAAAATTATCAGCGACATTAAAAATTATAATCCACTAATGAAAATTTGTGTCGACCGACCTTCAGGCACCCCTTGTCCAACTAACCGGGCTTTTCGTCCTGTTTGCTCCAAAGCTTCGGTCATGGTCTTCACAGGTGAAGATCCCAAAATCCTCACAACTTGATTGCTCAAGTCCACCTCAACATTCTTGACTCCTATAATATGGGTCCCAAATAAGAATTAAGAATTGCCTACCAGTGACAGTCTGCAACTTCTTCAAAACTAACAAAAACTACTAAAAAAATGCTTTCAGTAAATACTGGCTGCAAATTGCCTACCAGTAACAGTCTGCAACTTCTTCTTGACGGCATCAACGCAACCCTCACACTTCATGTCCACCATGTATTCTGTCTGATTAAAAACAAAAGACCAATTTTTTGTAAGAAGAATACAATCACAGCTCTTAATGTTCATCTGAATTCCACCACCAACGGTATTACAAGAAAATAATAATCTCCATTGTCTAGATAAAATACCTAAAATTTAGCTTAAATGCACTAACATCAATCTCAAGAGAAATAATGATATAAATCAGCAAGAACCCAAAAATCAAATCAAAAGTTGAACGCCATAAATCTTACCAGTAGCTCAGGCAACCCCTGATCCCCCTGCAAAATCCAAACATCAACAACAATTCCAGATTAAAAAGCCGAACCTTTATTACAAAAAAAGGGACAAATGAAAGAAATATCTTTGAAATGAAACGAAACAAAGTGGTATTATATTGAACCTGGGATGTGTGTTTGTGATCAGATGCGGGAGCGTCCATGGGAAGAGCGGAAGCTGGGTTGCTGAAGTTTTTGACAAGAGGCGATTTATTTGAAGAGAGAAGTGAGAGAGATTGTGAAGAGAAAAAGGAGAGATTTTGGGATTTGGGTTGATGAAATTTTGACGAAGAAGAAGAAGAAGAAGAGAAGGCAAAGGCCGCTACTGCTGTTGTTGTTGTGGCTGTTGCTAACGTTGCCACTGTCCTCAGAATAGCCATTTTTTCGTGTTATTATATTAAAAGTGTTTTTAAGGCTTTTGGTTTTGGACTTTTGGTTCTGGCCGAGTTATTACTTTAGCTGCCTCTGTTGTCTGCCCAGTCTCGACTCGCGAGTTATTTCTGGACATTTTATCTTCGTGCCACATCGATGTTGTTATTGTTGCTTTTTTTTTGTTTTTTAATAATATCATAAAATAAATTAATAAATATTTGTTTTCTTTTTCCTCCATCACTACCGTATAATTGGAGCAATTGCTTTTTTTTTTCACTTTTGAAAAAAAAAATCGTTTAGGATTGTCAATAGATATTATTTAATATTTATTTTTTGGAGTGGGAATAAGGAGTGTGAATTCTTCCCACTCTAATATTTACTTAAAATTTTAAAAAAAGAAGTGGGAATCTCAATCCGTGGATCCTACTTCCTACCTAAATTTGGAGTGGGGAGTGGGAGCGGATTCCCTTTTTAGCCTTATATTTAAAATTAAATAAATAATATTTAATAAAATATTATATATAATATCATATTTATTTAAATAATATTATTATATAAATTAAATCTATTAAAAATAATAATAAACATAGTTATTTTATTAAATTTAATAAAATAAAATAAAAAATTATTATATTTATTTAAATAATGTTATTATATTATTTTATAAATTAAATTTATTAAAAATAATAATATTAGACATATTTAAATATAATATTTTTATATTTAATTAAAAATAATAATTTACATTGATTCTAAGTTTAAATTACTTAAAATAATATTATTATACTCATAGAGACTTAATAATATTACTATATTCTATCTTAATTTGAAAATATTATATTATTATATTTATTTAAAAATAATAGTATTATAATTAATTAATTAATAATAATGAATATTTTATTGTAAGAAAATATTAAATGTGTACTATATTATCAATAATAATGTTTCATTTGTGTTGCTATTATTAATATTTTTTTTACATAATTCAAATTAAAATTAATAAAAAATTATGATTTACATAATTAAGAATATTACTAATTATTATTAATTTACAAATATAATAAAATATAATATTTTATTTTTCAAATATATTTTTTTATTAATTTTGTCATTAAAAATTATAATTCTTTAAATAAGGGTAAAACTGTAATTTCAAACAATTTACTCTTAATCCAAAATAATGTAAACATATAAATTGAATTCTGGTTTCAATTCCATACTCCGATTCCAATATAAGTAAACAACTTACTCTTATTTCCATTCCTCACTTCTAATCCTAAGATTCCCATTACAATTCAAAATGTAAACATTATCTTAATTGATTATAAGCAATTCAAGGACCAAAAAGTCGAGAATAAGACTTGACAATTCGTGTGTGAATGTTTAATTGTATTTATTGATCATTTCATTCATACATGACAATTTGGATTTTAATAGTGTAATAATTGGAAAGACTATTAAATCATATAGTTTAATTATTTTTTTTTCTGAATATTAACAAAGTCCAAATCTTAGATTGGAATTTAATAATTTTTCCGACTACTAAACTATTAAATTATATGAATTAACAACTTTTTTAGATTTTAATAAAGTTCACATCTTGGATTAGAGCATGTGTATATAATATATATATATATATATATATATATATATATATATATAGTTTGTTTCAACATTACATGTAGTTTATTAAAATTTTGTTAGTCTAGGCGGGCACTTCTCCAAAAACAAAAAAAATAATTTCTAATCATATGCAAGAAAAGCACTAATTCAGGCTTAAAAGTTTATATATATATATATAGAGAGAGAGAGAGAGAGAGAGAGAGAGAGAGAGAGAGAGAAATATTTTAACCTGAAATTTTAAAGCGCGGGAACATCTAAGAAAACGTATAAATTGTGTAGTTTAAGCACTTTATGTTTTAAGTCTTTAAAACCTAGCGGTTTTAAAATTTTTCCGGACGTTTCCCGCACTTTTTGATCCTGGACCAGAAAACTACTATATATATGTGTGTGTGTCTGATAAATTCATTTATTAACTAAATTTACTAAATGTCTCATGTATATGTGTACTAAATGTACATATACTATTACAATCTAAGTTGTCGAATTATATGATTTGTTGATCTTGAATTTTTATCATTTTAATTTGATTAAGTTGTTATAAATTTTTGTCAAAATTTTAAGTTAAAACTAGATATATAAATTTTTACCATATAGTATATGCAACCAAGCTATCAGAAAACAAAAATTATAGACTGAATTAGGTAGCTTGTAAACTAAAACAATCAATAACGGAGCAGAGTCCGAAATTTTGCAATATATTGTCTATTTTGTTTATCTCGAATCATCTCCTCTCCACGGGCACATGCAAAAATCTATTCAACGGGGCTGATTCCGAACTACCCCCTATTTTATCTCAATTCACGACAGTGTTTCTAGCTTCTAGTTTTGACTTTTGAGGCCTGGCAAATCATTCGGACACTCAACTCTCTCTACCACACACACACACACACACACACTATATTAATGTGCACTGAATCTGTGCATCAACTGGAAATTCTTTTTTCATGGAGAACAAGAATTGTATAGTGTTAAACATGTTGACCATTACAATTGGTCTCATTTTCTTTATGACTTTCTCTCCGGCATTTGCACTGACAAGCAATGGAAGTGATACAGATAGCTTAGAAACCTACATCGTATATGTAAGAAAACCAGATCATGATCAGGCTACAACTTCCATCAACTTAGATTTAGATAGTTGGTATCATTCATTCTTGCCAGTTAGCATCTCAAGTTCAATCAATAATCAACCACGCTTGCTGTATTGTTACAAGAATGTGATTACAGGTTTTGCTGCAACGCTGACAGCAGAGCAAGCAAAGGCTATGGAAACCAAGGAGGGTTTTATATCAGCCCACGTTGAAAAGACATTGCAACTACATACAACGCACACTCCTAACTTCTTGGGTTTGCATCAAAATTCAGGATTTTGGAAAGACTCAACTTTGGGGAAAGGAGTTATTATTGGAATTATGGACACAGGAATAACACCTGGTCATCCTTCATTCAGTGACGAGGGAATGCCTCCACCACCAGCAAAATGGAAAGGTAAATGTGAATTAAAAGGGGCAGCCTGTAATAACAAGTTAATTGGTGGAAGAAATTTTCTACAAGGTAGCACGGGTGAGCCACCACTTGATGATGAAGGCCATGGAACCCACACGGCTGCCACGGCGGCTGGAAATTTCGTGAACGGTGCCAATGTGTTTGGTCAGGCCAATGGTACTGCAGTTGGCATTGCGCCTTTGGCTCACTTAGCAATATACAAAGTTTGTGATTTTGATGGTTGTTCCGAGAGTAGAGTTTATGCAGCAATGGATGCTGCCATTGATGACGGCGTCGATGTGCTTTCGCTTTCACTTGGTGCTGCTTCCGTGCCTTTCTTTGAAGACCCACTTGCAATCGGATCTTTTAGTGCCATTCAAAAGGGAATTTTTGTGAGCTGCTCGGCAGGGAATGAAGGACCAAATCCGAGTACTTCATCTAATGAGGCTCCATGGATTCTTAGTGTGGGAGCAAGCACAACGGACAGAAGCATAGTTGCATCCGTAGAGCTCGGAAATCAGGCAGTATATGACGGTGAAGCCCTTTTCCAACCGAAAGATTTCCCTTCAAAACAATTTCCTCTTATTTACCCAGGCGCGAATGGTAATGTATCATCCGCACAGTGCTCACCAGGATCTCTAAGCAGTGAAATTCGAGGCAAATTAGTGTTATGCGAGAGAGGTGGAGGTGAGAGAACTAAAAAGGGACAGGTAGTCAGGGATTCTGGTGGTATTGGCATGATTTTGATAAATGACAAGCTTAATGGGTATAGCACTTTGGCTGATCCTCATTTACTTCCAGCAGTTCATGTAAGCTATGCAGCAGGAGAGAGCATCAAAGCCTATATAAATTCAACTTCCTCACCAAATGCCACAATCGTGTTTAAAGGAACGGTAATTGGAAAGAAATCTGCTCCTGAGGTAGCCTCTTTCTCTTCAAGAGGACCCAGCATAGCAAGCCCAGGAATCTTGAAGCCAGACATTATTGGACCTGGTGTGAGCATTCTAGCCGCTTGGCCATTTTCTGTGGAGAACAAAACAAACACAAAATCAACATTTAACATGGCGTCAGGAACATCAATGTCTTGCCCGCATCTTAGCGGTGTTGCAGCATTGCTTAAAAGCGCCCATCCTGATTGGTCTCCTACCGCTATAAAATCTGCCATCATGACTACTGCTGATATAGTAAGTCTTGATGGCAAGCCAATTGTTGATCAAAGGCTTCTTCCAGCTGATCTGTTCGCAGTTGGCGCAGGCCATGTTAACCCATCAAGTGCAAATGATCCGGGGCTTATTTACGATATCCAACCGGATGATTACATTCCTTATTTATGTGGCTTGAATTACTCAGATCAGCATGTACAAGACATTGTGATGATTAATGTGCAATGCTCAAAAGTGTCAAGCATAGCTGAAACGGAGCTAAATTATCCTTCATTTTCTGTTATTTTGGGATCTACTCCTCAGACGTACAATAGAACAGTAACAAATGTTGGCCAAGCTGAGTCATCCTATACGCATAAAATTGTTGCGCCCGAAGGAGTAACAGTTACTGTAGAACCTGAAAATATTTCTTTCACGAAGAAGAACCAGAAGGCAATGTACTCTATAACATTTACTAGAAGCCAAAACACAAGCGCGTTGTTAGCCCAAGGGTATCTTAGCTGGGTTTCTACTAAGCATACTGTGCGGAGCCCTATTGCTGTCCGTTTTCAATGAGAATACTGCGATTAGTAACTTGGGAGCTCAGGGATTAAATAGAAAGCAAGTTCTTAATAGTTCGTCTACTATTAACCATGTAATTTCATAATAGTTTGTCTTAACAACTGAAATTCACAAAGAAAATTTTTGAACTGATGATCATTGATGTTCTTATGAAATTTTTCTAGATAAATTACAGAATATACCTCTAATACCCAGAACCACTCATAATTTAACTACATAACTTTCAAGTAAATCCAATTTAAAGTTTTATGTTATAATCCAATTTAAAGTTTTATGTTATAAATGCCAATGGCTTAGTTGGAGCATCTCCAACTTAGAGCCAACTCTTTACAACCGCTGGATGAAAGAAGAGCATAATATATATAAACCAGTAGGAGTTGGACACATGTGATGTGATGAGTAGTGTTATGCTCATGAAATCCTATTCGCATTCACGGTTTTGAACATGACGAAAATTAAATTTAAAAATAAAAAGAGTATTCCGAGTTTAACTCGCACTTTTAACTTCTTTGAATTTAAAATTTTATAATTGTCCTGCATCTTCGGCTGCGACGTCTTTTTCTGAGAACACTTCCTTCCGGTGGCCACTCTACGGCCTATAAATATTGAAGAATCATGTCAAGCTCCGCTTCACCACCTTACTCTTGACGGAGCTCCCACTCCACAATATAAATTTTGTACTAAGATAATATGAAAATCCTTATAATTTCCTACGGAACACAAATACTTCATTAATTATATAAATTTATAATTTCCTGATATAAAATTAAATCTCTATGATATGTTTGGGAGGCCTTTTTGGGATTTTTTTTAAAAAGGTAAATTAATGATTTTACTTATTTTAAGCAACGGGTTTGGTTCTTTTTCCTCATTTGGATTCATTCAATCCAATTGTGTAGATGAAAAATTAGGTCAATATTTTAGTTCAAAATTTTAAATTAAGCGAGCACCAGTCCATAATAAATAAAATATATGGAATATAGTTGATTTGTAAAAATAAATATTTAATTCGCTTAATTACAAATGAGAATATTATATACAATATTTTAAGAGAAATAAGGTATAAATATAATTAATAAGTTATTCAGTAATTTATTTAGTAATTTATCTGTTAATTAACATATCTTTTTTCCAATACGTTTTATTTACTTGAAGTTCTACTGTATTAAATGTACCAAAAAAAAAATTATTTATTTTTGCCCAAGATTCTACATAAACAATTTTTTCCCCCTCGAACTCTCAACAAACAAACAGTAAACTTAAAGCTTTAAAGTCTCTTTTTCGGAGACACAACTGGAGAGTTTAGTGATAAACTGAGTTCCAGAGAGTTCATATTGAGCAAGAGGAAGCCTATCGAAATAATTTCAATTGCCAGGAGATTTTGAATCTGTCAATGCTAGAGCTTTAACAATAACTAATAATAATGATACGTCAATATTAATGTACATTTAAGATAAGAAAAATAACATATAATCTTATTCATTAAGGGGATTGTCAATGGTTTTTAAGTAACTTCAGAGGTAGGGGTTAAAATATCCATGAAAGCATTGACAATCCCCTTAATTATCTTTTAAAAAAAATTAAAAAACAAAAAAAAAGTCTAATGAAGTTTTACGTGTCATCCAATCATTATATGTCTTCCATCAACGGAAGACTGTCTACTTGCCGTTGCACGTTTTACCATTTCAGACAATCTCCCCCGTATTGCTGTAACGCTAACTTCTCTTCCCATCCGTTAGATCCCCTAACTTCTGATCCAACGGTTATGCATACCCCACTCTAAGTTAGAGCTACTCCCACGTAGCTGGAATTTATCAAAAGCAAATTAGAATATTCATTTATTTATAGCAGAGGGGGTATCTTGACGAATTGGCAACAAAGTAAGATGAAAGGGGACAAGAGTTTACTTCTAATTCTTGTTGCCTGATGATTGCAAACTTTGGAGCAGCCTTCATAGTAGTTAATATCAAGTAAATCCAACCTAAATCACTGTTGATTTAAATACTTTAGGCCAATCGTAGTGTTGCGTAGGAGTGCCTTGATGAGTTAGCAAGAGGTACGAGGAAAAGGGACAAGACTTCTCATTCTTGTTATCTGATGTTGAAATGCAACAAGATTTCAAATATTTAGAGCACCCTACAAAGTTTTTGTTACTTATTGGCTACATAAGTTGTATCACCATCTTGTTTTAACAGCAGATTCTAGCTGGCATTGCCGAGGTCCAGCCAGGAAACCCATATGGTACCTAAGCATACACAATTTTCGAATCACTGCCACCAGGTAGAAAAGCCGTCCTTGGTTTTATTCTCTCACGTCCTCAGCCTATTCTCTCTCTCGCCGCGTATACTATAAATATGTCATGAGGTTGGTGTTGCAACTCAGAAGTTAACATGGAAAAATATAAGCGCAGCCTATTGCCAACCATGGTCCCCATCTGCCTTATTAGTCTCATTTTCACATTTTGTTTTACTCCAACTATTGCCAAGGAAAAAGAAGCTTCAGGAAGCAACTTACAAACTTACATTGTCCATATAGAAAGACCAGAGGGTGGGGTTTCAACAGATTCGGTAGAATTGGATAACTGGTATAACTCATTTTTGCCGGCCTCCACCACTAGCTCAGGCCAGAAACAACGCATGATACATTCCTACCGCAACGTGATTACAGGTTTCGCTGCAAAGTTGACCGCGGAGGAAGTTAAAATCATGGGAAATAAGCAAGGGTTCATATCAGCCCATCCTGAAAAAATATTCCCTCTGCACACAACTCATAGTACTCAATTCTTGGGTCTGCACAAAAGTTTAGGATTATGGAAACACTCAAGCTACGGCAAGGGTGTGATTATCGGGGTTTTGGACACTGGCATAACTCCTGGGCACCCTTCTTTCAGTGACAAAGGAATGCCTCCTCCCCCTGCCAAATGGAAAGGGAAGTGTGAGTTCAATGTGACAGCATGTAACAATAAGTTAATTGGTGCAAGAAATTTTGTACCTTCATATGAAACAGGGAAAACTGAGCCTCCATTCGATCTTGTTGGGCATGGAACCCACACAGCAAGCACAGCAGCCGGGAATTTTGTGGAACAAGCCAATGTCTTTGGTCAAGCCAACGGCACAGCAGTTGGCGTAGCGCCTTGGGCTCACTTGGCAATTTACCAAGTCTGCTCCGACTTCGGGTGCTTTGAGAGTTCCATATTGGCCGCAATGGACACTGCTGTTGAGGATGGTGTAGATGTGCTCTCGCTTTCACTTGGTGGTGGTTCATCTCCTTTCTATGCTGACGGGATTGCAGTGGGTGCATTTGGGGCAATTCAAAATGGAGTTTTTGTTAGCTGTTCGGCCGGAAATTCAGGCCCGTTCAATGCCTCTTTATCAAATGAAGCTCCATGGATTCTTACTGTGGGAGCAAGCACCATTGATAGAAGCATAATAGCCACTGCACGGCTTGGAAATGGAGCAGACTTCGAGGGAGAATCCCTTTTCCAGCCAGAAGATTTCCCTCCAACGTTGTTGCCTCTTGTCTATGCTGGTGCCAATGGTAAAGAATCATCTGCATTTTGCGAACCAGGTTCGCTAAATGGTACTGATGTCCAAGGCAAGATAGTGTTGTGTGAGAGAGGTGGGTTTGTATCAAGAATTGGCAAAGGCCAAACAGTGAAAGATGCTGGTGGCGCTGCCATGATCCTCATGAATAACGATATTAATGGATATAGCACATTAGCTGATCCCCACGTACTTCCAGCAACACATGTGAGTTATGCAGCAGGGTTGAGAATCAAAGACTACATAAACTCAACTTCCATACCAACAGCGACAATTTTGTTTAACGGGACCGTAATCGGCAAGCCGTCTGCTCCAGAAGTTACTTCTTTCTCCTCAAGAGGCCCCAGCATAGCAAGCCCTGGAATACTGAAACCTGACATTATTGGCCCTGGTGTGAGTATTTTAGCTGCGTGGCCAGTATCTGTGGAGAACAATACAAATACAAAATCAACCTTTAACATAATTTCAGGCACCTCAATGTCCTGCCCTCATCTTAGCGGTGTTGCAGCTTTGCTGAAAAGCTCGCACCCTGACTGGTCGCCTGCTGCCATAAAATCAGCCATGATGACCACAACTGATATTGTAAACCTTGAAGGCAAGCCCATTGTTGATGAAAGGCTTCTTCCCGCTGACATTTTCGCAATTGGTGCAGGACATGTCAACCCGTCAAGAGCGAATGATCCGGGTCTTGTTTTTGATATCCAACCCGATGATTACATTCCTTATCTATGTGGCCTAAATTACACTGACAGAGAGATAGCGATCCTAGTACAGCGGAAAGTGAAGTGTTCTGAGATATCAAGCATAAAAGAAGCTCAACTAAACTATCCTTCATTTTCTCTAACAGTAGGACCCGGTGCTCAGACATATACGAGGACAGTAACAAATGTTGGTCAGCCTAATTCACTTTACAAAAGCTTGATTTTTGCGCCACAAGGAGTAGAGGTTGAAGTAACACCCAGTACACTTCAATTCAATGAGGCGAACCAGAAAGCAAGTTTTGCTGTGACATTTAAACGAACAAGCTACGGAGGGAACAGACAGGACATGCCGTTTGCTCAAGGATACATAAAATGGAGTTCTGATCAGCATTCTGTCAGGATACCATTAGCCGTCATATTTGAATGAGGGATAAGCGCAAGCCAAGGAGCAAGAGCTTGTACAAAGCAAGCTGGCAGCCTTCTAAGAATAATGCTTGAGCTAGTGATCGTTGTGATCATTCATTTTCTTGAATAATTTGTTGTTTGACTGAATGTCGAATATCATTCAATTTCGGTCATTAAGTTGTTTTATGTGTGTTTATTTATAACTTGACATTGTCTTAGAAAACATTTAGTCAAACTTTTTTTTATTTTTTAATTTTTTTTAAATTACATGAGACTAATACTCAAATTATAACTCATATTATATGAGATTTATAACTAATATTTACAATCAAATAATTATTGGGACTAGTTTTACATTAATTTTTATATAGTACTACTCAAATTTTTATCTTTTATAGTTTTGCATTAATTTTTATATAGTACTGCCCAGATTTTTACCTTCTATAATATCCGAGGGGTGTTTACTCTATTCACATTTCGAAACGAAAAAAACTGCATTTATAATTACATTTCGAAACGAAGAAAATTGCCTTTATTTAATTATAATATATAATTAATGAAGAAAATAAATCTTTACATATATTGCTAGAGCTCGAACTCCTACCCTCACAATTATGGGTGTATGGTACTGCCCACTGGGCCAAAACTTTTTAATTAATCAAACGCTAGGTCGTGTTAATCGGTAAAGACAATGTGAGACTGGAGGGGGGGACCAAATTATCGTTCATAAGCGCACAGTTTTTTATTTTTATTTTTACTTTAATTTTTAACAGCCAGGCAGCCGCAAAGTGGGAATTCCTTTGACTGCATCCATATTTGCCAATTTCAGACCTGGTTCTTGATTAACTAAGAAAATTTTAAATCTGACATTCCAAACCCAAAAAAGACATCCGAATACTATTTGAGCTAAACTGATTCTAAATTCATGCACATAAATAAACTTAATTTTCAACATAATACTATAAAGTCCAATTTCAAGCACGGCAAAAAATTCTTCATTCACATACAAAAAGACCAAAATAACACTCATTTCAATATTACATCAAATTTTCTATGCACGTCAAATTTACTGTGTCCTAAGCTAACATTTCAACGTAGACTACTGTCATTTCCGTTTGAGTTCCTGACAAAACTATCAGTTCAACATAAACTTCACTGGTCTTTGCTGATTACAGTGAGTAAATTAAATTCACAAAAATAAGGTTTATTGAACTAGAGAAATAACTAGTCATAGTTCAGATATTGAAAAGATTTAATTGTTCATAATAGTACCAATGCAAACAAGGTCAGAACACCAAGTTCAAAGCATTCATACACCAAGTACATGCATTTCAAATAAGCAAAATAAAATGAAAGCACATTGATGCTGCATCACATATGGTGTCTAAGTACCTTCTACACGCTTATGGTCAAGATTTTCTGAAACTTTAAAGCAATGAAATCATCCTCCAAAACTAATATCATATATTTTTTAGAAGCCACAAACAAATAAATTTTACAAATTTCACAGGCCAAGGCAAAGCCATGTGGAATGCAAGGCAGGATGCATTATTAGTACAAGCCTTAAAGTGAAAGCATTAGGTAGAAGATAGTCGACCAGAAATGAAACCATTGATCCCAGCATGGGTGAAATCACTCATGATGAAGTCACCCTTGCAAGAGAGCTCCAAAAGACAGCACTATGTCACGGGATGAGTGTTTCGTGCAACGAACCCGTGCGACACTTAGACAATCTTTGCCGAATGTTACTAAGCAAGCATTTGAGCTTCTCGACTAGTTAAGTCTAGAGGTTTTGAAAAAGCTAGAGAGAAGAGAGCAATGGAGCCGAATAAGAAAACTTGTATTGCTTACAAGAGAGATTACAAGAATGCTTGAGTTGCTTGTTCAATGCTTATTGCTCAAATGCTAAATGTCATGCCCTATTTATAGAGGAGGCTTTCCAACTTCTAGAGATTCTAGAGAATTCTACCACTTGCCTCGAATTCTAGATATTTACATGTGCTAGAAATGTGTGGAGTGTTCTAGAATATTTACAAGCTCAAATGTGCTAAAGTTGCCTAGAATTTCTGGAATCGGGCCAAGCTAGCACCTTTGGCCTTGTCTTGGGCCCTTTAGCCCGAAATGGTGGGCAATTGGGCTAGCAACTTGGGCGGTCCGCAACATCCTTCCCCACCTAAGCTCGCGGCGTCCTCGTCGCGCTTTCGTGCTTGAAATTCTGGATGTGTTCAACGAATTACCACAAATCATCTTCACGTTCCCAAGTGGCTTCGCTCTCGGGGACGTTTTTCCACTTCACCAAGTACTCGTTATATGGTGGCATGCCTCTCCTCCGAATCACGCGGTCCGCAATAATGTAGTCCACATCTTTGTCAAATGTGGTGACAACGGCGGTTGGCGCATGCCTTGATTCTCCGTGACTTGGGTCTCCCACATTTCTGTGATATGGCTTGAGAAGGCTCACATGGAAGACCGGATGGATCTTGAGTCTTGGCGGAAGTTGGAGTTGATATGAGACGTTGCCCACACGTCGTACAACTCGAAAGGGTCCTTGTAGCCCCTCACTAACCTCTTGTGCACTTTCCGCAAAGTCTTGAATTGTTGGGGTAGGAGTTTGATCATGACTTGATCACCTTTCTTGCACTCAACATGCCGTCTTCTTATATCCGCCCACTTTTTCATCTTCCTTGCGGCTTTGTCGAGGTAAGCTTGCGTGATGTCCGCTTCCTCGTGCCATTCGCGGGTGAGTTTGTGTGCAATGGGGCTTTTCTCTCCATACGTTGAGGCTATGGCATTGGGGGTCATTGGCTGAAATCCCATGATGATCTCGAATGGACTCTTGCCTGTAGCCTCACTTCGCTGCAAGTTATAAGAAAATTGGGCGATATCAAGTAGCTTCTTCCAATCTCGTTGATGAGCGCTCACATAATGCCTCAAGTACATCTCGAGGAGGCCATTGATGCACTCAGTCTGCCCATTCGTTTGTGGGTGAAAACTTATCGAGAACTTGAGGTCAGTCCCCAACATCTTAAAGAGCTTCGTCTAAAAACGCCTAGTGAACCGAGGGTTTCAGTCACTCACAATGCTCTTTGAAACTTCCCAAAGCTTCACAATGTGTTTGTCAAAGAGTTGGGCTGCCTCGTCAACTTTGCAATCAGCTGGTGTGCCAATAAAAGTGGCGTACTTGCTGTAACGGTCAACAATGACCATGATACTGCCGCACCCTTTAGACTTGGGCAATAAAGTGATGAAGTCCATGGAAACACTTTCTCATGGCCTTGTTGCGAGTGATAGCGACTCCAATAATTCCGTTGGGAGTTGGTGATCCGTCTTACCTTGATGACACATAAGACAAGTTCGCACATATGCCTCGATGTCGTCTTTCAAGTGCGGCAAAAAATACGAGGCTTGGACTAGTGCAGTGGTAAGCTCAATTCCGGGGTGACCAGCCCACTTGGAGTCGTGGCACTCCTTGATGACTTCCTTCTGTAAATTTTCCAACCTTGGCACGAACAGCAGATCTCCCTTGGTGAGGAAGATGCATTCCTCTTGCCAAAATCGCCTTGTCTTTCCCTCGAGTACCTTCTCTAGCAAGTCCTTTGCTAGCGGATCTTGTTGGAGGCTTTCTTTGATGCGTGAGACAAGATCGGACTTCGATTGCCTCATACTAAGTGTTGCCAATTTGACTTTGCGGCTTAGAGCGTCTGCAACGACATTGGCTTTATCCAGTTTGTACTCGAGCCGATAGTCCAACTTCGCTAGGAAATCTTACCACCTTCCTTGCATCAGACTCAACTTCTTTTGTGTTTGGAAGTAGTTTGTCGCTACGTTGTCCGTTGCTATGTTGTTCGTCATGATCATGAAGTGTGAGCCTAGCAAGTAATGTCGCCACACTCGCAAGCAATGGATGATGGCTGTGTTTGGAAGTAGTTTGTCATCTCTTTCTCTGATCATGAAGTGTGAGCCGCAAGTAATGTCGCCACACTGCGTTGATGTTCGCTCTTTCTAAAGACTGCAGCTGTAACGTTCTTCGTTCGACTTTCAAATGCTATGGGTGGCCTTCTTGCATTAGGACTCCACCTATGGCGAATTCGGAGGCATCCGTTTGGACTTCGAAGGGCTTGGAGTGGTCTGGAATAGTGAAGACGGATTCCTCCAAAATTACATTTTTCAACTCTTCGAATATGCGTTGGCACTCTTCGGACCAATGCCACGTTCTGTTTTTCTTGAGCAAATCGATCAAGGGTGTCGCCTTGGCTAAGTAGCCCTTAATGAAGGCGCAGTAGTAGTTCACTAACCCAAGAAAGAAACGAAACTCGGGCACTTTTGAGGGAGGTTCCCACTCAAGGATGGCCTTCACCTTGGCGTTTTCCATCATTAGCTTCCCGCTTGTAATCTTATTACTGAGGAACTCCACTTCTTGTTGGGCAAATGAGCACTTCTCTATTTTGAGAAAAATTTCATTGCCTCGGAGTACTTGGAGGACTTGTTGCAAATGTTGGGCATGCTCCTCGAGTGTGGTGCTATACACCACGATGTCATCCAAGTACACAACCACAAAACGGTCGAGGAACGGTTGGAGCACTTTGTTCATGAGCATGCAAAATGTGGCGGGTGCATTGGTGAGACCAAAAGGCATAACAAGGAATTCGAAAGACCCGTACCTTATTGTGCACGCTGTCTTCAGTTCGTCTCCCTTGGCTATGCGCACTTGGTAGTACCTAGAGTGCAAGTCGAGTTTGGTGAAGTACCGCACCTTGCCAAGCTGGTCGAACAAGTCCGCGATCAATGGAATCAGATATTTGTTCTTGATGGTGATCTTGTTGAGCGCGCAATAGTCAATGCACATCCGCAGCGATCTATCCTTTTTCTTTTGGAAGAGAAATGGTGCACCGAATGAGACCTTTGAGGGGCGAATATAGCATGTGTCTAGTAAATCTTTGAGTTGTCTCCCCAACTCTTCAAGTCTGGGTGGCGCCATACGATATGGTGCCAAGGCTGGTGGCTTCGCGCCTTATTCCAACTTGATCGCATGATCTACCTCTCGTCGAGGTGGGAGCTTCTTCGAAAGTTCTAGAGGCATCACTTCCTTGAACTTATTGAGGACGGCTTGTATGCGCGGAGGGACTTGGCTTGGCTTATTTCCATAATCTCTTTCCTCGTTTAGTTCCCGAATGGAGACCAAGAAGCTTGGGTCCTTTTTGAAAGTCATTTTGAATTGCATAGCCGAGAGTGTCTTTTTCTCGGACTTGCCTCTCTCCGTGGGCACCATGCATGCCTCGCTCCCGTCGAGGATGCTTAGGGAGTTTATAGTGGGCAGCGGGAAGGTATAGACTTGGTCGAAGAATTCCATACCGAGGACTATCTTGAAGTCATCCATGGGCACGATGGAGAAGTCAAGCCTTTCGTTCCACGTATCGAGGATCATGTGCACGCCTTGTGCAATTCCCGCAATAGGCTTGGTGGGTGAATTCACCGCCTTCATTGTGCCTCTTTCCTTTGTGGCCTTAAGCCCTAGGCGCTTGGCCTCATCTACGAACACAAAGTTGTGTGTTGCTCCCGTGTCTGGCAGCGCGCGAACGGATTGGCTGTTTATCTTCGCGCTCACATACAAAAGCCCTTTCTTCGTTAGTGCAGGCTGTTGGCGATTAAGTGCGCCAAGGCGCTAGAGAGAACCCATGCTGAGTTGGGGTTCTTTCGCGGACATAGTGGGGTTGCTCTTGAATTGGGCAACAAGAGCGTTGAGCGACTTCTTCTCCGGACAGTCTTATACCCAATGAGGGCCATTGCATATGAAGCATGGGCTTCGCGGTTTCGGTGCTTCCTTGCCCTCCGATTTACCTTGCCCACTTTTGTTGCTATGAGGCTTTTTTTGCCCCCAATCTTTGCGGTTGTTGCCCTTGTCTTTATGACTCTCTCCCCCACCTTTGCCTTGGCTAGACTTCTTGTCTTTGAATTGGGTGGAGTATTTCGTGAGCAACTCCGCAATGGTGATGACATCGTCAAGTGTTTGAATGCCACGCCTATCAAGCCCGGTCTTGGCTCAATCCTTGAGGCCATCTTGGAAGTAGAAGAGGGAATCCTTGTCGAACATGTAGCTTATCTCGAGCATGAGAGAAGTGAACTCGTTAATGTAGTCACGAATGCTACTCGATTACTTGAACTGCGTAGTCACGAATGCTACTCGATTACTTGAGGCGACGTAGGCGCGCTCGCGCGCTCACGCTTGCTTTTCTGCATTGCTTGAGGCAAATTGCTTTCGGAGTTCTTGCTTGAAGTCGGCCCAAGTGTCGATGGTGCAAATGCCCTTGCCCATCTCGCCATGCTTCCGACGCCACCATAGTTGTGCAGCGCCTCAAAGATAAGTGGGTGCTGCGCCCACTTTCGATGCCTCATCTCCCACACCCATGGCATCGAAGTATTGGTCTAGTCCGAAGAGGAAATTGTCCACGACAGTGGCATTGCATGTGCCATCGTAAGTGTCGGACTTTGGTACGTCAATATGGCGCGCATCACTTATGCTTGCGGAAGCTGGACTAACGAAGAGTATGTGCTTGTGCCATATCCAATCTGAGTGGGCTTCCTCCACTTCTTCACAGACAGCGCGTAGTTCATCTTGAACAAAGCTATGAAATTTAAGCAACTCATCATGAAAAGATCGAAACTCACCTCGAAGAGTGTTCGCTTGATCTTGGATGAGGGCCTTTGTTGCCACCGTGAACTCGGCGTACTCTCCCTCAAGACTGTCCACTCTTTCCTCTAGTCCCTCGAGGCTGTCTTGAGCGACGGACAATGCAATTTCGAGAGTGGCTACACGAGGCTCCAACGTATCCATGGATGGGGCCTTGGACTTACTGCGCTTGCCTTGGGCACGATCTCCCTCACGGCCGTGGCTTGGTTCCGGTGGGACATCCACACCAACAACGCCTTCTTATGCTGAAGGGTTGGCCATTGCTCGTGAGCTAACTTGCGTGGGTGCAAACCTTAGCTCTGATACCACTTGTCACGGGATGAGTGTTTTGAGCAACGAACCTGTGCGGCACTTAGACAAGTTTTGTCGAATGTTGCTAAGTAAGCCTTTGAGCTTCTCGACTAGCTAAGCCTAAAGGTTTTGAAAAAGCTAGAGAGAAGAGAGCAATGAAGCCGAATAAGAAAACTTGTATTGCTTATAAGAAAGATTACAAGAATGCTTGAGTTGCTTGCTCAATGCTTGTTGCTCAAATATTAAATACCATGCTTTATTTATTAGGGAGGCTTGCCAAGCTCTAGAGATTCTAGAGAATTCTACCACTTGCCTAGAATTCTAGATATTTACATGTGCTAAAAATGTGTGGAGTATTTTAGAATATTTACAAGCTCAAATGTGCTAGAGTTGTCTAGAAGTTTCCGAAATCGGGCCACGCTAGCTCTCTTTGCCTTGTCTTGGGCCCTGTAGCCCGAAATGGTGGGCAATTGGGCTAGCAACTTGGGCAGTCTGCAACAACTAGCTCCCCATAAACAAGACCAAATCCAACCATTGATTTTACTAAACAGTGTGGTAGAGATAAGGCGACCATCAACCTAAAAAATACAAGATACTGTTAGTGGAGAAAAACATAACTAAAAAATGTAACAAATAAATATAAAGGAGAACAACTACCCCTCAACGATAGAATGATAAAAATTAAAAAAGAGAAATTATTTTAGACTTGTACATAAGCTGCTTATAAATTACGTTTGATATTGAGGTGATTTGACTTTAAGAGCGAAGCTGCCATTAAAAAAAGTTGTAATTATGAAATAAAAGTTAATAAAATATTATAAATAAAATTTTTAATAATAATTTTGACAAAGTAAATAGATAATAGATTTTTCATCATACACATGTAAAATCAAATTAAATTATCTTGTAAGATATAACAGTTAGTGTTTATCAAATATTTAAAAATGGTAGCCCTACAGTTGCCCAACTTTAATCCCAACCAGGGTCTATGATACCTAATGGACACAATAATTTTCAAATAGCATTAAATGTTGAAAAAATAACATATTAATATGCTATTTTGTGGGCACATTTTGAGTGGGTCTCGCTTAGCGAAAGTAAAAAATCTTACAAAATATAGCAGTTAGTGTTTATCAAATATTTAAAAACAATAGCTCTACAGTTGCCCAACTTTAATCCCAACCAAGGTCTATGATACTTAATGGACACAATAATTTTCAAATAGTATTAAATGTTGAAAAAATAGCATATCAATATGCTATTTTGTGGGCACATTTTGAGTGAGTATCGCTTAGCGAAAGTGAAAAATCTTGAGAGGTTTGGATTCTACTCAATGAATACTTCGAAATTGTATATTTATTTAGTCAAAATGGTGTTTGGGTGAATGTGAAATTGTATCTGAAAGTGCACCCTTGAAGTTGAAAATTTGAAAGGAAATGAGGTTTATCCCATAAGGGAAAAATAAGTCAAGGGATTTGTGTTTATATATAGACATTTACTCATACATGAGCAAGAATTTTAAGGATAGAGGTTCTCTCCACATGTGTGTGCGCCGGGGGATGCGAATCCAAGATTGATTTGGTTGACGCGAATGTCAGCCCAAAATCACCCAAGCTTGCATTGCATGTTTTTAATTTCCTTTTAAATTTTTGTAATAGTTTTACAATTGCTATTTATGAATCTTTTGAATTCAATGGCTTTGTATCAGCTTCGCAATTATTTTTTGGACTGTTATGCAATTCAATTTTTGAATTCAATAGGTTGAATTGAATTGTTTAAATGGGCTGTTACAAAATTAAATCACATATATTGAATTTTGAAATTCAATTTTATGCTACTGTTACACACCCATACGTATATAAAAAGGCAGCTTCCTCTTCTGTTTTTCAACACACAGAGCAACCAGCACATAGAGCACTTAAAATTTTTCTTTCCACCTTCTGACGTCTTGATTTGATCGAGTTTGACCGCTGTTGTGATTCACTAGAATTATTTGTCTGTGCTTGATGGATAATTCGTACCCATTGTATCATGGGAAACGATGAACAAAGAAACTCAAGACTGCGATGGGTGGTAAATATGTTTTAAGGACACTGTGTTACAAACCTCAGGTTTATTTCCTTTGTTTCGTTAATTTGTTTTCCTTGTTGTTTGATTTCCAGTTGTTGTTTTTGTTGTTGTTTAGTTCCAGTTCCTGTTCTTGCTGCTGTTTATTTCTGTTACCAATTAATTTCACATAAATTAGCTACTGTTTTTAATTGTTAACTCACTGGTATTTTCTAATATTAAATAATCGTTAAAAATCAACGTTGGATTTTAAATCATGGGGCATCCTTCATTTGCAAAAGATACAGATTTGGTTGGTGTACAAATTCTTCCATAAAGTTTATTCATACATAGCCAAACGCATCCCCAGCTGCTTAACTGAATTGCTGCATACAACTAAATTTATATTAAAAGGCTCCCAATCCCAAAGAAATCCGCAATATCATAATTAATATTAAAATATTAACTAACATGAAGCTCAAATAATGTTCCTGCAACCAAGTACCAGCTGCAGCCAAAAAGAAGACAGCAAGCCAGCAAAAAAACCTTCTCCTGAAGTACATAGCATCAGGGATTCCCTTCTGCATCGTACTGGTAACATGGGTTCCCATCAATAACTATCCTGAAAACTTCAGCACAGCTGCAGTCAAACGGCTACTGCCTATTGTCACGGCCCGCTTGTTCCCTAGCTGTGCCGTGCGGCCTTAAGCGCCAAATCACACTCTCTTGAACCTAAGTTAGCCTTGCACACTCCGAACGTTGCTGGATTCGAAAGTCGAAATGAGTACTCACACAAACTCATTCAAGATGGGAGGAAAGAACTCTTATTGATCAAAGAAAGCTTACAATGCTTTGTGTGCTGGAACTTGTGTGTTTCTAGTGTGTCTTGAGCCAAATAAGGCCCTTCCTATTTATAGAGTACAAGAAAATGTCTAGATGGTGTCCTAAAACCATCTCAACTACCATCTAACTCATTCGTTATATGGAAATATCTACAAGTACTACATGAGCCTCCATGTCTCTAGAACCTTCTTGGGCCAAGGCTTGCTTGGTGCCATGACACTATGTAGGGATAAGACGTTGGCCAAAGCACAATAAAACTTCATGTCTCTACAGGTACTACCACTTATATATATTACACTATTTATATTTAAACAGACATATTTAGGATCACCTAGATCAAGTTCTATTGTCAAGTAACCTAAATTTTTATTCTCATAAGTATTGGATGGATATTTGCTCCACCCACAAACTAGGGGGGAGATATCTATCTCTATCCAATTTTAGTGTAAACTAATTAATAGATGTATAGGTTAAGAAAATATGCAGGTAGGTATCTATAGATGAATAAGCTACAATAGTGCCACAGGAAAAAAAAATACCTGTAAATATGTGAAAACATGCTGAGACGATTGACCAGAGCCAATAGTATTTCAAAATGCAATAACTCATTAAGCTAAATGATTGCCGATCAAAGTCATAGCGTGAGAATTACTTTGGAAACTTCGGCAAGAAATGGAATGGTCACGTAGTCATGCTTTTAACCTCCATTGCTTTAAGAGAGAGATGTCAAAATCTACTGAACATAAAAGAAATGGAGAGTATGATGTCAAAATCTACTTACATGATACCTAACAGATTTTATAAAATCAATAAAAATCAACTTCACAATTAAAATAATCGAAAGAAAAAAAACAGAGCATGATCATTATTCTATCTTTGCACCACGTAAACTATAATGAATGGCTTTTAACCTCCATTGCTTTAAGAGAGAGATGTCAAAATCTACTGAACATAAAAGAAATGGAGAGTGACTTACATGATACCTAACAGATTTTATAAAATCAATAAAAATCAACTTCACAATTAAAATAATCGAAAGAAAAAAAACAGAGCATGATCATTATTCTATCTTTGCACCACGTAAACTATAATGAATGGGTTGTACAAGAAGAGGCATACGCAACCAAGACTCCAAGAGAAGATGCTCAAATTCATTGACAGAAAACTGAAATAAATAGTTCCAAAATAAACTTGAATCAGCTAAGCCTGGTTTTATCAAATCCAATTTCAATGAAATTATCTAAACCTGAGAAACCTTGAGTTCGTGCCTTCAGGAAACTTGAGAATCAAATGACGGTGATCAATTATCCGTGCTTTGAGTTCTAACCTCTGTAACTTTATTTGCCTTCATCCAAGTACAATTTTAACACATCAGCAAATCACTCAAATATTAAAAAGCAAATGGCATGAATACTCGACATCGAATCTCAGTTTCACAAAATCAACCAAATGTAAAATTTTGTGCAATACGGAACTACATTAATAAGCATCAGCAAATCAGATTTAGATTTAAAAAAACTGTAAGATACGAACCACACATCGTTGAACACTGAGCTGAAACTCTGATAAAATATGAACTTCTTGTGCGTTCACATCTGATATCCGATTAGCTGAAGATAACAAATTTCAGAAAGGAATGAATTCATTGAAGAAGATTTTAAATGCAACTAAAAACGAGACGGTCGAATACAGCAGCAGCGCATATCAAATGTAAAAGTGTAGTGCCGATCGACCAAAATAAAGTGTGATGAAATATTCAATATGTTGGTAAAATAATAAAATTTCTTAGGAATAGGAAATTATGTGCATGAAGGAGGTAAACACTTGTAAACCACAATTATGATAAGTAGATTGCATGTTATTTTCTTATCCTTCTTCAGAAGAGTGAGTTGAGCATCGAGCGGGCATGCAAGAGAAACCTATAGCATTCCATTCACAGAGCATGTTAGAAGACCTCCATCTGTTGGTTGCTGGACACGGTATAGATTTCATCATCAACAATGGATCCCCCAAAAAAGTAAAATTGAAAATTGTCAAATATTGCTTGTTCAAGCATACAAGTAAAATGGACTCTTGATCAGCACTCTGCTAAGATCTAAGACGCCATATTTATAGTCCAAGCAAAAATATGAAGAGGTATGTTCCCACTAGTGGGCAAGAAATCTTTATTATCTATTAAAATCATAACGTTGCCAATGGCAGACAGGAGAATTTCAATAGTCATTACCAAACATTATTATTAAAAAAATAAAAAGTTAAATACAACGATGAAGGAAATTTTGGTTTGAGGTTTCTGACCAATTTCTATTCTGTATACGCTCCTCCGGTCAATCTTACCGGTGCAATCTCTCTCTTTCATTAAGTGCAGTTTTTCTGAGTTCTTTAACAAGAATTTTAACTTCTAGGAATCTATAGGTTCTTACAATTGGTGCCGATTAAAACTCAATTGGGCAGCCAAGAATTTTCTAAGTAGTGTCTATCTATGATAGTTTTTACCTTCAAATTCTGCAACATAATACAATTTCGGGTAAAATATGGAGTCAAGACCAATCCGAAAGGAATAAAAGCCCCTTCTTATGTAGCGATACCAAAAAGATGCCGAATGCTGGAGCAACGGAACCAAACAACCAACTAATCTAGGTTTCACCTGGGGCATTTTGCCTTTTGTCTGACCCATTTTCTTCTTGTCCTTTTTAACTTAGTTAGAAGCACACAAATAGATCTGTAAAAATTCCCCATCCATTAAATGCATAACAAGGTACCCGTCAGGCTTAAAAGCTACAAATTGGACTACACGTGGACTTGGTCGTATCATTCAAGTGGTAATTTAGAATATACAAACAAGACAAGAGTGGCAAGTCAATCAGTGCTACATGATCGTTTATATAAAATTAAAAAAAAAAAATCTTACAAACAGTACCCTGTTGCCGTCTCCTGAGTACTCTTGCAAATGGAATTATACAATCCACAATTTCTGAACAGGCTAGAATACAGTGTTCAAGTAGCAGTGCTTAACTCTAACTGACAGACTTATGTGCAGAAACCGGCCAAGTTTCAGTCATTCAGCTATATATATAGTTGGTTGAGAAAGCCTTTGGCAGCCACAAAAAAATCCTGACAATGTGCTCCTACTTCACAAAGAGTACTGCATTGCTAACAAAGATGGCTGCCACTGCTTTCATCTTTCTCACTCTCTTGTTCACCTTCCATTTTAAGAAAGTTCATGGAACTGATCAAGTTTCATCTGTTACTGAAAGAAGCAATTTACAAACTTACATTGTCAGTGTCCAGCAGCCAGAAGGCAGCGATCTTGCTGAATCGGAAGATGTAGAGAACTGGCATAGGTCTTTTCTGCCATATAGCTTGGAAAGCTCAGACGTGCAGCAACGCCCGTTTTATTCATACAAAAATGCGATTAGTGGTTTTGCGGCAAAACTTACTGAGGAGGAAGTGCAAGATATGAAAAAGAAAAATGGTTTTGTTTCAGCGCGTCCAGAGAGGAAGGTAAGGCTCCAGACAACACACACGCCCAGCTTTTTGGGGTTGCACCCGGAGATGGGAGTATGGAAAGGATCGAACTTTGGAAAGGGAGTGATAATTGGAATACTGGATGGTGGAATTAATCCAGATCACCCATCGTTCAGTGATGAAGGAATGCCACCCCCGCCAGCAAAATGGAAAGGACGGTGTGACTTTTCAACCTGCAACAACAAACTTATAGGAGCAAGGACTTTCAACATTGAAGGTAATGTGAAGGGAACTGAACCGCCTATTGATGTAGACGGGCATGGAACTCATGTAGCAGGCACAGCTGCTGGCACATTTGTAAAGAATGCTGAATCGCTTGGAAATGCCAAAGGCACCGCAGCTGGGATGGCACCGCATGCTCACCTAGCAGTTTACAAAGTATGCTTTGGAGGTGACGTAGATTGCACTGAAAGTGATTTACTCGCGGGGCTTGATGCAGCCATTGAGGATGGCGTTGATGTCCTCTCCATCTCAATCGGCGGAGGTTCAGTTCCATTTTTCAACGACAGCATAGCAGTAGGTTCTTTTGCAGCAATACAAAAGGGAATTTTTGTAAGCTGTGCAGCTGGAAATTCCGGCCCTTTCAACAGTACAATCTCTAATGAAGCCCCATGGATTCTCACAGTTGGAGCAAGCACCCTAGATAGGAGCATTGTAGCAACAGCAAAGCTTGGGAACAGAGAAGAATTTGATGGCGAATCCGTTTTCCAGCCCAAGGACTTCCCTCAGACACAGTTGCCTCTTGTCTATGCTGGCGTGAATGGTAAACCAGAGTCTGCATTTTGCGGAAATGGATCCCTCAGTGGTATTGATGTTAAAGGCAAGGTAGTCCTGTGTGAACGAGGTGGGGGCATTGCAAGAATTTTCAAAGGGGAACAAGTGAAAAATGCTGGTGGTGCTGCCATGATTCTCATGAATGATGAACCTAGTGCCTTCAGTGTTATAGCTGATCCTCACGTTCTTCCAGCAACACATGTCAGCCACGATGCTGGACTGAAGATCAAATCCTACATCAATTCAACAGCAGCACCTATGGCAACAATCATCTTTAAAGGAACAGTTATCGGAAACTCCCTAGCTCCCACAGTTGTTTCCTTCTCCTCAAGAGGTCCCAATTTGGCTAGCCCTGGTATCTTGAAGCCAGATATTATCGGGCCTGGTTTGAGCATTCTAGCAGCTTGGTTTGAACCACTTGACTTTAATACAGATCCAAAATCCATTTTCAACATAATGTCCGGCACATCAATGGCATGTCCTCACCTAAGTGGTATTGCAGCCCTGCTCAAAAGCACTCATCCTTATTGGTCACCAGCTGCCATTAAATCTGCTTTAATGACCACCGCTGATCTCTTGAATATGAACGGTAAACGCATAGTTGATGAAACACTTCGCCCGGCAGATATCTTTGCTATTGGTGCAGGCCATGTAAACCCATCGAGGGCAAATGATCCGGGATTAGTCTATGATATCCAACCAGATGATTACATTCCTTACCTATGTGGTCTGGGATACAGCGATAAGGAAGTTGGGATACTTGTGCACAGGCCAGTCGTGTGTTCACGTATAGGAAAAATACCCGAGGGCCAACTAAACTATCCTTCATTTTCTGTCACACTGGGACCAGCTCAGACCTTCACAAGGACAGTGACAAATGTTGGTCAGGCGTATTCATCTTATGCCGTCAATGTTGTTGCACCACAAGGGGTTGTTGTGAGTGTGAAACCCAGCAAGCTTTACTTCTCGAAAGTGAACCAGAAGGCAACATACTCTGTGACATTCACTCGTACTGGGTCAGGTTACGCATCCGGTCAATTTGCTCAAGGTTATATAACTTGGGCTTCAGCCATGTACTCTGTACGAAGTCCAATCTCTGCAAGGTTGCAGTAAGAAATAGATATTACTCAGAGTGGGAAAAGCGGTGACTTGCATTGTCATTGAATAAAGTGCTCCTGAAACTGCAACAAAACGTGATTACCATCTTTTCATCTCATTGTTTTTATGTTTCGGAGTAAATTGTTTGAAGTTTTGAGTATACTGTACTAATTTCAAATGAGCAAAGTAGCAACGTACTTAGAATTTTCAGTGCACCCAGAAAAAACTTTGTCGATCATTCATCCAACTATAAGGAACATAAAAGCAATGGTGTGAAGAAAAATTAACATCCAATGATGTTGCAAAAGTAGGTGAAAAAAGACAACCGTTAACATATAAGTAGAAAAAGAACAGCTCATATTTCAATACTGGCACAGGGATTGTTATATATATGCAAAATGTTGCTTGCTCAAGGACATATGCAAAAATTGTTTCTTACTGTTCTCCCTCTACCATACCCACCCCCCCACCCCGCCGCCGCGCGCGTCTAGAATACTATTTTCAACAGATTCGTTCCCTCTAGTGAGCAAAAAAATGTCCTTTCCACATTGTAAATCATGATTCTGTGAAACTACCAAAAATTACTGTAAATGAGAATATGGTGGACTAACTAACTAGATTAATGCAAGTAAGAGAGCAAATGTTGTTTACCTTCTTGATCAATTTCTGTTGTATGTACACTCAGCTCACCTGATCAGTCATTTTAAAATAAAAATTTTGTTAAACTTTCTTTTTCATAGAGCAGGAAAAGGACCAGAAAACCCCGATTTGTTGCAATTTTTTTTAAATTTTTTATTTAAGAAAAAATATTTTACAAGAATTTCTACTTCTATGGAATTATTATTTGCAGATGAGCAAACTTCGCCAAAAACTGTTGCAATCCCAGTCGCATACTAATATTGCCAGCATATCATCACTTCTCTGCCGGTGACAGAGAGCTTTAGGGGCCAACTTAACACTGTTTCAACTTAGAAATTTAATTCATGAAGACTAGCCAGACAAACACTTCAACTCCAGATTCCAACTTGGTCGCTAAAAGGAATTTTTTAGTTTCTATGAAACCGAAATGTTAGATAATAGCTAATGCGTAACTACTGTTATGCTAAAATAATTGCAGTTTCCATGGCCACCATAGGAGTCAAGACTCAAGACCTAACCAAAATGTAATGGCCGAGATGAGAGACACATCGCATCCAACAATCATGAAATGAAAGAATCTTCTCAAGTATGGAAACAGATACCACACAGATGCTGAATCCTGGAACAAGGAAAGAACTCACCGGGGCATCCATGCCTTTTTGTCTCAAGCACTCAAATACATCAATAAAATCACCTCCCTGTTATTTTAAGTAATGCATACTAGGGTAACCGGCAGGCTTGTTTTCAAGGGGAAAATAATAATAATAATAACAACAATACGTGGCAGGCTTAAAGACTACAATTTGATCGTATCTGGAACTGGTCTTATCTTTCAAGTGGGCATTTAAAATAGACAAAACTAGACGAGCATGGCAAGATAATCAGTGCCACGCCATCATCTAAATAAAAACTTTCAAACCACATCCCTGTTGCCGTCTCTTAAGTACACTGACAAATGGAATTATACAGCCACAATTTCTGACTGATCCTGACCATAATATTCCAGTAGCACTTCTAAACTTTAACTGACAGACTTATATATAAGGTTGAGCAAACCTTTAGCTGTCCCAAAAAAACCTGACAATGTGCTAACTTCACAAAGAGCACTGCAATGCCAATAAAGATGGCTGCTACCGAGTACTCTGTACAAAGTGCAATCTCAGTCAGGTTTGGGTAAGATGCTGCTAGTAAGAGTAGGCAAGCCATTGCTTATGTCATCTTTGATCAGAACTCCTTGTCAGGAAGACTGGAAGCATCACAAATGCATACCCTCTCATTTCTTTGTGCTTTCACCAACAACGTAGTAAAATGGTTGAACTTTCAACAAACAGGTCAGCAGCAAAAAGAGAACTTTTTTTGGGATCAGGCACAGATTAAACATATTCATCAATGTGCTGAACATAGAAGCAATACTGATGGAAATTGGAAAGGAAAATCAACACCAAATAATGTAGCAAAAACGGGTGAAGAAGAAGTAAGAACTATATTGATGTCATATACATTAGTATGAAATTTTTTTTTTTTTTGCCCCCTTGAATTAGAACACAAGTTTCCATCCATTAATCCTCTCAACCCTATGGTTGGAATCTAAAGTCAAAAGTTAACACTTATTGTTGCTAATTCATCAATCCCTCGTAAAATTGAATGAAGTGAATCAATGGCCCAAATTTTTTTGTCGCCACTTTAAGTTAAAAGATTACTAACTATATATGCGGATGTGTGTGTGTGTGTGTGCATGCCAGTCACATTATGTCATTACCCATGGATTGCAACATCAAACATTCACTTGAGCACAAACAGAAGTACGATTGGACAAAGTGAAAGCAGGCAAAAAAAAAAAAGCTTCCAAACATTTTAAAAAATTCGCTCAATTTTCATTATCATATACATGCAATAGATGAAAACTTATGCCAATTGTTTGATAATTTTTTTATAACACAAAAATCCAGCAAAAGCTTCGATCAGTTGTTCCAGAAATAAAATTAGTTCGAAAGCTATCAGATAATCTAACAGAACAAAGAATGCCTAATTTATCTGTATCATCTAACCTTCTATCATGTTAAACATAAAGAAACTGTCCATGATTGATGTATAGGAGCAACCTCCCAAATCTGAGAAGGACCTCAAATGGTATTTAAGGAGGAATCATTCATATCATATTACCAATAAAATTATGGCTGTACAATGGCATTGACCAACTGAATCGCATGTTGACTCATCAAGCAAAGCCAGGAGGGAAATCAGGGTCCTCATCACTGCCATCAACTGGCTGTCTGTGCTCCACTTCTTTAGAAAATCCAGGTGGACATGGGTGAAGAGGTTCTTCCTTGCTTTCTTCCACAGGTTCTTTGTTGTAAGTCACAGGCATCTGCTGTCTGTCTTGGGGTTGCTTCTCATGATTGTTGTCATCATGATTATGGGGCAGAGAGAAACCCGGTGGTTCTTTTGGCTCATAATCAGATACTGTATCATCTGCCTTACCAGATGAGAACATAATGGGAGAATGACTGCCAGCTTCCTTTCTAACTGCCATCATACCAGAAGTAGATGAATCTCCGACTCTCGTCCCTCCTGGATTCACTAATTTGTCATAGACAGTTTGCACTGTTTCTATAATTTCACTTTTCATACCATCCTCCGATCTGATTATTTTCCATACACCATCAGACATCTGGCTCATTACTTTGCTTCTGACGGTTGCAGTCAGGATAAGACCATTAGCAAATTTTAAGAAAATGAGTATTAAAGGAATAAATTCTTTTTTATGTATATTAAGTACCTTATACTAGAAAAAGAGGAAAACTCACCCAACTTCCTCATATATGGCATCAGAAAGTTGTCTAGGCTTCATATTTTCAGCACCTGCACGATTAAGTGCCACTGACTGCTTCACTGCCGAAATAATATTGTTGCGCAACTCTTCCTGCAATTATTGCCTTCTTTAGGATTTCCTTTACATATTGGCTAAAAAAAAATGCAAAACACAGAACATAACCACAAGAAGGCTTCTAGAGAAACTACTTGAACTATCTTCTTTTTGTAAAATTCTGCATACACTAGGAAAAGAGATGCTGGGAAACAAGGAGAAATAAGTTTTTAGAATTCTCTCAAATAGGTTGAATGTTAAAGCACTTTAAGTACAAAAATATATATATTCGGGTATTGTTAGGATTAATCTAGTAAAACTATAAATAGATCAGAATCAATAGTTTGACTTTCCAAACAATTCTATATAAAACAAAATTTCATCATTTTCCTGTCGTGGAAGAGTTGTACTAACAGCAAGCATTGAAGAAAAAAACTCCAGAATTCAACCAAATAAAATTGACGAAGCATTCAACTTTTCAGATTTCTACCTTAATAGCAGGTTACAGTGGAAGCATTATAAGATCCTCCAAAAAGAAAATATGCTTAATAGCAGGTCCCCCCCCCCAACAAAAAAAAAAATGCCAACTTTTTGGATTAGTATCCAATTTAAAAGATTGAATTTTTCAGCATTCAACGGAGTTAAAGGGGAGTGCTTATCTAAGAGATAACGTGTAACTCAATTAAAAGGCTCACATTTAAGTTATTTCGCTTCTCTGTTTTACTTAACTGGAGCTCTCTTTGTGTTCAAGAGCTACGTGACAAAGATACATACATGTTGACGACGTGTGAAAAGCAGACTCAGTCACACATTACATCAGATAACAAGCAAACACTGTTGTTCCATCTTGACCAACCACAAGACAGCAATTCGATATGAGACTAAATACGAAATCACTTATTCCCCAAACTAATAAATAGGAATCAACACAACTACAGCCATAGTTTCTCCAAAACAATGTGTAAATTGTATCTATATCTGAATGCACCATTTAATTGAAATATCAAGTGATAATTAAAGCATAGCAAGACTAGAAACTAGATCCCTTCCCACCCACGTGAGCAGATTCGAAGCACAGATCTCTTGTACCACCCAGGAGAGGTTTTACCAGCTAAACTAACTGTCTCCCACAACTTTAATTATGAGGTAATTAGCAAATTCCAAGTTCGCAATTATCATAAGCATAATAATAATAAGCATAATAATAATAATAATAATAATTGCTATTAAAAAAAAAGTACTTCTATTTATGGTACCAGGATTCAAACCCTAAGAGATTGTATGAAGAAATTAAGAATGTAAGAAAAGGTGGACTTACATCGTCCTTGAGTTTGCGAATGATCTTGAGACGAAGCCTGTCGAAGTCGCCATCGTCTTTGAGTTTCGAAATCACCTCGTCTTTGCTAACTGTAACTGTTGCTCCGTTTCTGTTTTCAGTGCTTTTGTTTTCCATCGCTGTAAATTCTTACACTGAATTTGCTACTGTTGTCTATTCAAGCAGACACAGTAGTTGCCTTGCCTACGTGGAGTTGTTTCCGTTTTGTATTCCAATTTTGTTATCTTCTTTTCTTCTCGTTTCTTTTTTTTCAGTTTTTTTTATAATATAAGAAATGGATTTAGCTGTAATATATTCATCGCCTTACTATTTTTTAAACGAGAGAAAATTATCAAAAGGAAAGATTGAGTTTAATAACTAAACTAACTGTGTTTTCCAAAAATTAGAATGTCCTAGTCGGCATTTACTTTTGTGTGTTTTAAAAGTTATGTAGGCGGTGCTTTCTTTCTTTCTTTCTTTTTTTCTTTTTTTTCTTTGAGAATTATTAAACTATCAGTGCTCTTTAAAAAAAAAAAAAAAGTAGGAGGTGGCCTGGTGGGCAAAGCCCAAATATATTTTTTATTTTTCCCCTTTACTACCCCCACAACTTGAACCCGAGTTGTCAGCTGCTGCTGTTACCAACCCGATCACGGCCTTGGAGGCAATTATCAATGCTGTTGGTGTGAAATTTTTATAACTTATGCACATGGCATTGGTTGCAACTAGAGCAGTGCTACTACTGAACTTTCGAGAATTAAATAAAAAAAAATATTTTGACAATTTAACTTAAGCTTATTTTATTTTAACAATTTTATTTTTTTCTCACATAACAATATAATAATATAATATTATGGTACACTTAAGTTCGGTCTCAAATTAAAATAAAATAAAATAATTATAACTTAAAAATTATAACACTAAAATATACTAACTGTTATAATTTAAAAATTAAATTGATATAATTTTACAATTATATAATAATTATATCTCTAATAATTTTATCAAAATTATTATTTAAAAATTATATTTACTATATATTATTTTTATTTTTTAATTTAAATATTTTTTCCATGACATCCGTAATTTACAGCACCTTAATGCCAAATAAAATCTTAAAAATGATAATATTCACGTCACGAAACAATATCTAGGATAGTGGTAAATATCAAATGATTACGTAATTTAGAATTTATTCTCAAATAATGTTTGATAATTGATAATTGCTAAGGGGGCTGGGTGAGGAATCAACTAATCAGATCAAGCCGGCAAAAATGCTAATGCATTTAAGCATAAAAGAACAACCCAAATCAACTATACTTGGTAAAACTTCTTACAGGCAAAACAAAATTTAGAAGCTAAGATTGTAACCTCAATCTCGATTCCCAAACATGTACCGCTGGAATTACATACATACGACATATGGAAACTGTGTCATTCTTCCTCGAGGTCCTTTCTAAATAATCACTAACCCGAGACACTTGTCAAAAGCAAGTGAACAAATTAACTATTTACATTCAGCTATCATTGATAGCATCATAGGCCAAACCAAGTTCGGGACATTTATCTCAAGTCTAATCTCATTACTGCTACCTACCATAAGCATTTTTCACCCCCATCCTCTCTTAGAAAGGAGAAGGACAAAAAAGAGAAAAGATCAATGAAATAGAAACCTCAGCTGGGGCAGTACTGCCAATATAATCTATATACAAGTTGGTAACCACCCCTCTAGTAAGAACCAAAATATAAGTACAAGTAGTTTACAACATAACAACATAATCAGTCCCAAATGCAGGGATTAGAACAAATTGGCTTCACTGAATTACTGGCTTCACTGTTTTTAACCCACCATCATGAAGCCGGCATTGCAATACTGGTATCGCAATCATTTTTGGGACGACTGATGTGTCCTTTTCCGTGAGTGACGCTTATCCATTACAAAACCTGAATTTCTGCGAATGTTACCAACAAAAATTAATGGACATATCTACCAAAACTGCAGTTCGGGCTCTCCACAATGAACTTAAATATTACACTTACGAATCCTTGTCTGGCTTTTTAGTTGATGACTCCCGCATTGACCAAGATGGTCCACCCACCTGTCAAGAATGTTGAGCAGCTCAGCTTTGGGCAGTATTTTATTACAAAGACAACTAGGTCAGTAAAGGCTCAATACACTCCAGAAGTCAAAGTAGGGTTAAGTGCCTTTATCGAGTGGCAAAGAAAAGAAACATTTTACAATCAAAAAAAGAAAAAGAAAAGAAAAGGCATCAACCAGACGATTGTTAACTCAGTATGACCTTTGCCTATTCATGGCTCAGAATCTAACCTCAACATGGTCTATTTGGCACCTAATGTTTAATGTTCTCTCCATGACCTATTTAGGAATCAAAATCCAAGGAAAGATGCATGTAGATGTTAACAGACTGTGTCAAAAGGAATTTTGGGATTTTAAAGAGCTGCCATAGGCTGTATTTATCACACTACTCGAACACACCAATCAAGTTCATTCACCGTCCATCAGAACTGTGTACTTTCTCAAATCATCATGAATCTGCTAGTTACCATGGGAGCTACATTGATAACAATAGTATGAATGCATTATTGATGCTGTTATATACAAAAATCATTTGCTTAAAACAATGTGTAAGCAAATCAGAGAACCATGCATACAAAAATGAAGTTTGACAACTGGACCTTGTCATCTAATTCTAAATGATTAGTCATGCCAAAAATGCATTGTCATCACCTAATAAATTAGAACATGCAATATTCTTCTGGAAATATTATACAATATCATGAGCATACTGACAGGATGGCACAACTGCTTGATGCTTCTGCTATGGGCTTCCAGGTACTCTTCATATGACTGCAATAATGGATCAGGAGATCAAGAGTAAGTTATCCACCCAAGGGGAAAAAGCTAAGCATAAGCTTTTGCAAAAGGCAATTCTTCGCTTCATCCTATTATCTACACAAATAAACTTTCATTTGCATATTTAGGATTAAAAAATGCACCAAAACAATGCCACAAACTCCCTCCACTGTGTTCAAGCAGCACCGGATTATAATAGAGAATGCAAAACCAAAAATTTTGAAGTGGATCTACCGTGTCGTTAAGCTGTGAAGGGCTAAACTGCCTTGATTTATTGGCCCACACCTAGTAAAGAAGATATAAAAGGATCTTGACTGATAATGCAAAACTTTCAGTCAATTTAAAGTAAGATCCAAATGCAATATATTATTGTAATATATAAATTAAGCTAACAAATATAATCATTGTATACACTATCACTGCCTAAAGGTAATTCATTATCTGTTCCAATCAAACCAGGCTAACAATGAATTGATACATGGCCAAGAAATGTCTGCTTAAAGCATAGTCTTTCAGGTATTAGTTAAAATATATATCATAGAAAAAATACCATTTCCAAGTTTGAGAAGACAGGAACCAATACCATTTCAAGAAAATCATCCTCTGTTATTGTGCTGGCAAGAGGACTGTCTGCAGACAAACCCCAAAAATCATATCGAGAAGACAAATCACAATCCACTTGTAAATTACTGAGGTTTCCCTTGCGAGAATGATATATCCTAGAAAATTTTGATGACATAGAAGTGAAAGGCAAATTTTCAGCATCACCACCACATCTCTGTGCTAAATGAAAATTACTTGGTCCACCTTGATGTTGGTAGAAGAAGGAAGGATAAGGCATGGGTGTCTTTCCCAAAGGCACATGCAGTGGAGGCTTATGATATTCTTCATCTCCCAGGGAGCATGAAGGCTCGATACAAGGCCTCTTTGCAGGAAGATCATCCCTGTGGAAACTGTATTGGCATTAAGTCACAGTAAACTAAAGGGCTCAGGAAGTACATCTGGTGCAATACAAGATCATTCAGTGTGTAAGATGAAGATACCTTGTCTGAATGCCGTCCACATCATCCTTTCCATCAAGAAGGTCACAGAGAGCTTCCCCAATATCTTGGGGTAATTCCTAGGAAGAATACACAAACACAAGCATAAAATAGAGCTGCATTTAAGTTTGTAAGGATAAGAGTAAAAAAGAAAAACCAAAATGCAATATGTAGACACCTGGCAATCTCGGCTAATTTTCACAGGTTTGTGGTCATTCAATGGATTCTTGAGATGAAGAGTCTTTTGGAAAGGTAAAGCATTTAATCGAAGCCATTTGACTTTAAAACTGCGTCCCCAAGGATTATTTTTACCATTTCCTTGACTCCAGACATTGTCTCGCCTCCACCCAGCAGAAGACATCATTTGGGCATACCCTTGAAAGAAACCACTCATGTTGACACTAAATATAAGAATGACTTTACCAGAGTTCTGCAAAACAGGTGCACTGCTCTATAAAGCATTAAGATTGAGAAAAAGAGTACAATGCATCAAAATAAAGGGGATTCTTACATGAAAGGCTTCCTCCAAAATTGGTTCATTCATGACCTGAGTAGCCCAAATCTCCTTCTCGATTGATAGTTCGATATTTTGATGATTCAAACTCTTAATGATAAAATATCTTGTATTATACAATTTACCCTTTTTGTTGTCAGTAGAATTTTCCAACTGCCCATTAGAATGCCCTGCTTTTGCTTCTTCGGCCAGAGAGGGACAGCGACGCTCGTTAGCTTTGTAGCTCGAGCTCTCTGACAACAAAACTTCTTTAGTGACATCTACTATACATAATTTGACTTAGTTTTGCACTTTAATAACTAATCAAGCATATAGGACAAGCAAACAAGCATCCAATGTCAAATTTTACCAAGGATATTGGACATTATTTTCAGAAAATTTTCAAGCAGAAGTTAATAGCGTCAAAGTAAATGATTCACAGAGTCAAAACAGCGCGAAGATACAGGTAACTCCGGCCGCCAACTTACTCGTAACAAGCACCCTAGAACTAAGTCTACAATTAGGACACTAAATTTAAGATTAAATTTTTTTAAATGGTCTGGTCATGTGCAAATACACAAACATGTATTGTAAAAAATTAATGAGAGTGCTCCTAACACTTTAATAACTGGAGAATTCGTGCAATATTTTTAGAACTGAAGAATTCGTGCAATGCATCCAACAATCCAAGCAATATGGTGTGTTAGAGATGCTATACATATAGATAGTGATGCTTGAGGAAATGTTTCCACAGAGAAGTTTACACAATAAATTAATTTGAGTTCCTTTTATTTTAATTCTTTTGATAGGAAACCAAAAGTATTTGTATTGAATGAAAAATAGATTCACAAAGAAGTGAAGAAGCAGTCCACATTTATTTGACTTTATGGGAGGCCATGAGATGCAGACATGGGTAAAGAATTTTACGGCTATGTTTTATGTAATTCCAATTTTTATAATGTAGGACCTACAGAGATTTTTGTGCATAGAGACATATGCATAAATTCAACAACTCCTTGACATTGAAGGAAAATTTCCACCTTATACTAAGGAAAAGGAAACTTTTAAGATGGTTTACAAAAACTAAAAAGTATAAAAAGAAAATTATGTGGAAAAAATACAAATAAATTGAGCATGTGTCTTTATTACCTGGATCATCTGAATTCCCCACGTCATGTTTTTCAGTCACCGATGAATCGACCACAGAAGCATTTTCTTTAGCGGTATCAGACGACATATCCTTTTAATCTCCTACGTCAGAATGCAGGAATATATTGAAGATACATTCCGAAAGTGTACATTCTAGCTCAGAAGTTAAAAAAAATAAACATAAACTCATATAAAAAATAAAAATACTTCTTATAATCATCAACAACTAACAACTGAATCAGAAATAACCATAAATCACATTAGAAGAAAATAAAAGATCAGTTACTAAGCAAAAAGAAGAAGATGGTAATAACATGAATATAGGCAGAAGGCCAGGCATATAATTTAATGAGAGATGTTGACTTTAAGGATTCCAGTTTCCTAGAAAACTACTATATCGCAAATTAGTAAATTATACTCATTTGCTTGGACTTACACCTGCTAACAAGTGTGTCAATTTACTTTAAGCCTATTAAGATGATGTAAAGGCATGGGTTATGTGAGGCATCACTTAACCACAGCCAAAACCAGTGCTGGCTTCAACTCTTTTATTGAGTTTTTGACCTCAGTAAAAAGCTTGACTAACAGCCTCTTTCTCAAGGTAGCACTTCACAAATACTGAAGAGCATAATGAAACTGATAGTTCACTCAATCAACATATACCAATTACAACATATATTTCAGCAACCTACCAAAGCAATTCATTGCTTTCGCAATCCAGTGCTTAATATCTTCACCCTAAGTCAGTGCTAGTGCTTCTAATTTTCTAATTCTTCCAAGCATCTTATTCTGAAAGCTATTTGTTCCCATCTTTTTCACTCCAGTTAACGCACCAAGGCCAAATAGAAGTACGCTTACAACACTTAGGTGCATTTCTGATGCTCAGATAACTCCACCATTTAATCTCCGAAACAAACAGGGAAGATACATCAAAACAACCATCCAATAGAAACAAAACGGTTGGTTCAAACAAGTAACAGATAATCACAACGAAAGCCACTTCCAAAATCTCTCAATTTTCCTTCTACTCCCACATTTTCTCAGCAAACAACCAGAAAATAGGCACAAACAAAACCCTAGATATCCTAAACAGTTAAATTGGAGTAAAACATGAAAAACACAAGCTACTACAAATGTATATGAACTAAAACCAGTGAGAAGATTTCAAGTAGAGTAATCACTTTAGAAAAGGAAAAATTAAAGCCTACCTTGTTTAGAATTTTGATAGGAGAGCGGAGTAGCTAAGTGTTAAATGCTAATTAAGAAAAGTACAAAGTGTGTTTATTTTGTTTCTGATTTTTGATAAGCTCCGTACTCCGAAGCAGCCCACTTCAACGCCCAAGCCCTAGTTTCGCATCCAATTTCCCAAACGATCAATTTTGGATTTTATTTTTCATTTTCTGTTTTGTTTTAAGGATTGAATCAAATCATCATCAATTATTTTATCGTCCCGTTATTAAAATGACCCCCTGGTCTTGAGAGGGTTCCGCTGGAACGGACAGGATTTGTTTCGAAAGTTTGAAAGGTCCATAGTGATGCCGACGCGTGGAACTGAACGCATAGACTCTTCAGTCTTCATGCCACTTGAACGGGCGGGCTCTGCCCCACCAACTTTATCTCTTGTGAACTTGAATTCACGATCACGAAGAGAAATTAAATTTATCAATTGTACTGATTTTCCTTTTATTTGAAGGAAATCGGAATTTGTTTTTAAGCTAAATCTGAAAATTATCAATGTAGAGTAATGATGGACATTATTTTAACTTACTTAGTGGTGTTTAGTCCATTATTTATAAAGTGTACAACTTTTTACTTTATTGTTAACAAACATTATCATTTAATGATGTCACAAAAGGTAATTTACATATGTGTGTGTTGACATTTACCCAAAAAAAAAAATTAAAATTTCTACCAAATGATGTTAAAAATGTATCAAATTTAGACCTAGTGATTGAAAAATGTATCAAATTTAGATTTAATAATTGTGTTTTTCACTCATCTTTAAATTGCACTTTAAGAAGAAAATAATCATTTTATTGAGATTTTCCAATATTGTTGATGGAAAGCTGGAAATTTATGCGATCAGTAAAATTCAGATGGACCGCCAAATTATTCAAAGTTTTTGAATGTTCTTGAAATCAGAGGAAATAATGGGCGGAGGGAATATCAAAATCTCTCACTGTTAAAAAAAGAAAATGTACCTTCTTTCATATCCATAACGTTTTGTCGTTTCCAACTATTGTCTACTTAACGACATGCCGTTCAAACGTCTAAATCGTTAAAACGACATGTCTAAATTGTTATACTTTTGTTTTTTTCCCTTCTGGATTCATACATCACATACAGCCCATTTTCGAGCCCATGCATAAGCGGATAAACTAAACAATTTTCTTCTTAGGATGGGTGTGGTGTGGGAAGAAACCTGTCCTTTAAGGCTTTAGCCTGGCATCTTGCTTCCACTCTTGGATCAAACCAATTTGATTATAAGTAATCCTCGCACGCGTGGATTTGCCACGTCGGAGCCCACAATTTTAGAAAATGGGATACCACAGGCCGTAGCCCGTATATGGAACCAAAGGATTGCTCAAATGATATACAGTAGCCCACCGGTGCTGTGCCTAAGATTGTTCTTTTTCTATTAAATAAATAAAAGATCAAATTTATTTATATAATTCTGTCATATAAATTATTTAACTCATGAGATCGTATAGAAAGCCTTGCCAAATTCAGGGACAAGAGGTCCATCAATAACTCACACAATACCAAATCCCCACCGTCTATATAAATTCATACAATGCCGATCACATGTTTTAGAAATTATATATATATAGTCTTTTTATAATGAGGTTATTATTAAAATATTAAAAATATACATATTTCAATTTCAATATATTGGACTGTATTTTTTATATTTTAGTGTATTGAAATATATTTTTTAGTCTGTTATTAACACTCTCACAGTCTCACTTTATAAAGATAAAATATCTTCATTAGAGAATTATTATATATATGTGTGTGTATACATACAAACATACGCAAAGTCCACTTCATGAAATGCATAACATAATAGTTTGAAGGCAAAACGCAGAATTACATTGTTAACCTTAATTTTTTTTATAGAATTTGGAATTTATCGTCCTAGTAGATATCTTTTGTTTTCAGTTGTGCACATAAATTAAACTAAATGACACCATCAAATTCAAAGTATCAATCATCACACCTAAAACGTGGTGTAATTCACAAGGTTGAAAACTTAACACAATAATTCAGAAAATGTCCATTTATTCAACGTTTATTAAATTTAAAGCAGTATTCTCAATAGGAAACTTTAAAAAAAATGTTTCTTTGTTTGTTTTTCTTTCACACTCTCCACGTCTCCAGTCTATTTATTGCACAAAATACATATTAAATTCCCTTTCAAAACAACTAGACTTCATAAATGCGATGGTCTGTGGTCAAATATCGGCTTTTTTTTTTTTCTAATGCTGAATAAACATGTTTCAAGAAATTAGGTACATCATTCAGTGCAGTGTTCATAAGGGACTCAAGATTATTTCTCAAGGCCATGACTACCATGCACCTGGTGCATGGTACCTCAGGCTCTAATAACCATTAGATTTAATGCAGAAACAAGTTCTACGTTAGATCCAATGGTAGCTGGACCAGTGCACTGCACCAGTCTGTGACTAAACTGAATCTGTTCTCAATTAAATAATTGAGTAAAGTTATTTTCCATCTTTCAAATTATGGTCAATATCGGTGTTAAAGAAAAGTATACCATTCAGTGCCTAAATAGGTTAACTAAAATAGTAATGACAATAGTTTAATTTGATTATACATTATAATCATACCCAATTAGAGCTTGTCTAGTAAGGGATTTTTTTTTTTTATCTAAACTCTGAATTTAATTATTTTTAAACATTTTATAATTTTTAATTTGTTTGTTTTCTATAACTTATGTATGATTATAAGATGTTTAAGTTTGGATGAAAAAAGTTAAATATTTTAATTTTTATCTGAATGGCAATACATCTTAATAGAATTTTAATATTCTCTCTAATTAATACTCTTATTAAATAAAATTGATCTCTTATTATATAAATTGTGCTTTATTTTTTTATTTTTCCCCTTTTTTTGTTATATGCGTGTATTCAACTTTTTTTTTTTTTGGTGAATGAGAATTTAAACATAATAGAACTATTTATATTGTATTTATATTTACTATTTTTATAATAATTTTCAATTTTATTTAATATATTAATTTTAATTCAAATGAGTAAACAATTTTTTATTGGCTTATATAATTAACAAGAAAAAATATCAACATAATATACTAAAAATAACATTATAAGTATCATATGTTAATGTAAAAAATTCATGTGTTAGATATATATTTTATTTTTCATACTTTGTTAAGATAAATATTATCAATTTTCTTTTTTTTTTGGTACTAATCAAATAATTTATTTATAACTTGCCATGTGTTTAACCAATAAATATAGTATTGATAATATTTATGAGGTTATGTATGTCAAAACATCATATTTTATATTTTTTTAAAAAAATTTTAAACTTACATTCAGATATTGATATATATAATCAAATCTATTCAGACTTTAACTAAATTTAGATCCATTTAAATTTTAGGAGGGAAAAAACACTACTTGAGTCAGTGCTGGATTAAATCCAATGCAACCATCACTTATAATCATAACAAAATCAGTCATTTAACTTATATAAGACAAAGATAATGATATGATTCATGAATGAAATCATGATAACATAATTATTTTTCATATTTTTATAAGACCCATTTTGTTGGATGACCCATGCTGCTCCATGACGAATGAATATTTTAATAAAATTCGTGATCATAATCTGAATGTTTGTGTTTTTTAAATTTCTGGATGCATGGTCAGTGGGGCTGGGAAGATCGCATAGTTGAGCTATGCATTCAATTATCCTGAGGATCAGGATCACAGTAGCACTAAAATAAGAGGAACAAGATCTGTAAAAAATTAAGAGAGGTCAAATCAAAAGGGAATCTTAATATATTATCAGAATTTTTTATAAAATTATTATTTCTACTAGTTTCATTATAATAAATATTGGGGTTGCATGGCCACCAATAACATTAACATTAATATATTAATTAAAAAAATCTCCAGAATGAATTTTCTTACATTGATGCCAGTCAAGCTAACCAGGAGCCGCAAAAATTTAATTTGACACATTGTTACTGATTTTCCTAGTATAGATCTACTTCTTGTTAATAAATCAGTAGGAGTATTGTTCCGATAAATAACTCTTCCATAGAATTCATTAATATCTACACTCATTAGTTTACTTCTATCTATGTAACTGATAGTCTCACTTTCGGAGGAAGAAACAGGTAACAGACATAAGATCGTCCACTCCAGTTCTATATTTATTTGAAGAAAATGCTTCATTAATTCCATGTGTCTAACAAAAAAATCCACTTATTCGCTAAGCCGCAAGAGAATTCAATTTACAAAGTCTTCCAAACTCACCGTCACTAACAACGTGGCATGTGACAATTAATTTCTCATGCTTTGATGAACATTATAATCAGACACTAGCCAGCCGCATGTCGCTTAATGTCTTTGATAGATTGTGTCGTGCTGGATGAGCTTCAAAAAATTCAGTGTTGTTAACATTTCGTGTACATAATTATTTACATCCTGGACCCGCATGTTATCATAATAATTAAGTTATCGTATCTAACCCTGTTCCCTCACAATAATGACCACATTAATTATTGAAAGAATTAACGAAATCAAATTATCAGTAACGCACATATTGTATACCTCCTATTTACTTAACAAGAAACTTATAAATTAACAAATATATAAAATTATAACATAAATCTGATCCCCATTTGTGAAAAAGATAAATACTGATGGAGTTGAACTGTTGCCAAAGGAAATTCGAGACCACCTTCCTCTGTTGCTGCTGTCTTTCGTGGGATTAATGGGTGTTTTTTGGGCTGTTTTGCTAGCTTTTATGCTGAGTTTTATGCTGCCGTCCTGGCTTTAGAGGTGTCGATGTCTAAGGGATGAATCCACATTTGGCTTGATTGTGAAACTGTTGCTGTTATTGCTTGCTTTCCACAATCCAATTATTGGCCTCTATGTGATCGCTATGTCTGTCGGCAGATTTGTGTTCAACGTCTTAGGCCTGAATCATTAAAAAATGCTCGCATATTTATTGAGTTAATTTGTCGCCGATCGTTAAGCTAGTACTTGGTTGACTTTTGTTCTTATACTTGGTAAGATAATACTCCAGCGCTCTCATTTGTAAAAGTTTACATTAAGATTATTGAGGTTTGCCTAAATATAGTTAGTTTGAGCAGCTTTTTTTTTTCCTCTTAATTTTGCTTCTCTCTTAATAAAGGTAATGCACTTATAAAATTCCCCATCTGCGAATGACTGAAAGAGGATTACTAAAATAATATTGATTTTATTTTGTATTCAGATAATCTGTGATACTGTTTTGATTCTATTAATGATTTGATTTCTTATTCTGCTACTAACTCTCTCTTGACTGAATAATATATGCAAATGAAATTCAGATTTCTGTGATATGCACGGTTTTGAATTTTGATAATGTTGATTTATTCTTCTGCTCTACTAACTCTATCTTGACTGAGTAATTTAGTTACCAATTAAAAAAAAATCGCAATCCTTATTTTCTGAGATATTTTGAGCCTTCAATAATTACTAGTTTAGCTGTTAACATCACTGACAGAGTGATGATTACTGTCGCTAAAATGCATTTTGACCTTTAATGCTTTTATTTAATTCTATTAATTAACCTATCAGACTTATATAACGGAATAAAAATAAATACCACACACCACGTGAAAGTAATTCGGGACTAATTAACTCAGCCCTCCAAATGTACAGTACCTGCCGCCTCAAAACAAGGCTGGAAGGCAATGAGGTCACCACTGAAATCACGTATCTCTTAAAAAATAGACAAAATCTTGAAACCCTAGGCCCATCAAAGATTATCCTTCTCAACTCACCGAAGCGTATCTCTTTCTTAACTCTAACTTTTAAGAGTACTTACGCACACATATATCTAATACATGAAGTAGACAAGATCAAGATTCAAGATCGGTGGAGAAGATATTGAAGCTATAAGCTCAAATCATGGATTATATTCCATCACTTGTGTTTCCCTTTGACCGAACTGATCGTCACGATGATCGGCTTCCTTGCCAACAACAATATCGCACAGCTGACCAACAAAATAATAATCAGCTCATTTTCAACCCTCTTGAGTATGGCAGTGATCTTAAGCGCCCAGAAACAACAAATATCTTTGCTGTCAATGATGATAATAGCAAGAAGATGAAGATAATGCGTAGAGATATTGAAAGACATAGGAGGCAAGAAATGTCTACACTTTATAGGTCTCTAAGATCTTTACTTCCTCTCGAGTATCTCAAGGTCAGCTTCTTTTGTTTAATTTTTCCTTCTTTCTTCATTATAATTTAGTTGATTTCTTCAGATTAAATATTATTAGCATGTGTATTGATCACAAACATATACATACATCAGGGAAAGCGATCTATGTCAGATCACATGAATGAAGCAGTGAATTATATAAAAATTTGCAAAACAAGATTCAGAAGTTGAGTGAAAAGAGAGACGAGCTTCGAAGATTGTCCAATTCATCATCATTCCATTATTACAGTACTACTTCTGAATCAGAGTGCTCACAGACACATATTATTCTTGAAGAAAGTGTCACAGTTAGGCCTTGTTTGGCAGGAGTGGAGGTTGCTATAAATACTTCTTTCAGAAAAGGGATTCCTCTTTCTCAAGTGGTGGCACTTCTCACAGTAGAAGGCCTAACAGTTGTTAACTGCATCTCCACTAAAATCAATGAAAGGTTACTGCACAATATTGAATCTGAGGTAATTATGTTATTGTGCACAGGGCTTTAATCAGTAAAAGTCTTTTCTTCTGATGAAGCATCCATGTTACCTAAATTTTTAAGTTTCGTGAACAGGTGAATGATGGAGGAAGGAATATTGATCCTTTTGAACTGCAACAAAAGATAATGAAATTAACGAGCCCCTCATCCAATTAGATTTTGATCGTGTGTAATAAATGTGTGCTTGAGGGGAGTTTAAGTTTTTGTTACCCATACGAAAGTTCTTCATGATTTGTACAGGTATATTCTCCTGTTAGATTAAGCTTGGTGTTCTCAAAATCATGTTGGATTATTGATTGGTATTCTTCCCTTTTCTTCATCCTTAATTCATGTTCTAAATCATGGTTAATTCATTCTTTGCATTCTCTCAAGTTAATTTTTGCTTATGCTGAGATCAATGAGGAAGCGTTATGATATGCACGTACAGCTAACTGAACTTGTTTTCATATCTCAAATTTATCACTTTATCTACTGCATTCCTCAGTATTTCAACTCTTGAATGTGAATGTATGGCGTATACTAAAACAATTGACAATCTTCAATATGCTAGGAAGATTTTTTACGGTGCGTTTGGGATTGAGGTTGGACAGATATAGTTTAAAAGTTACAGCATTAAAACGTTTGGTAAACACTAGCTACTGTACCTTGGAAATTATGTTGACATAATTTTTCACTTGTATGATAGAAAATTTATTATATCTTTAATAATTTTATAAAAATTATTATTTAAAATTTATATTTATTACGTATTATTAACTTTTGTTTTATAATTATAGCTTTTTTTTTCTAAAATAGCTATAGCTTAAAAGCTATAACACCTCAATACCAAATAGGACCTTATTATATTGTATATATATCACCAATTATTACTATTTAACTAGATAGTCTAATATCTATCAAAAAAAAAAAAAAAACTAGATAGTCTAATAATCAGTTGGCAAACTATACAATAGCATTTTCATTAATTATCTTCATTATGCTCTGAATGACATTATTGGATATGATCAACCAATTTATCTGTTCCTAACTAGATAGTTGTATTGAATCGATTTCCATATGTACTGATTTATATAATTATTGTCAGGTACTACAAATTTCCTTGAAATGCATCATTAATTTATCTAGTATTTTCTTGTTTATTATCGATTTCAAAAAAATTACCACTTAACCATTTATGATGAGTTCTATTATTTCCTCTATCCTTAATGTTCTACTCATATGATAGCTTAAGTTTAAGTTAGGAGTATCACCAAAAGGCTCTTCAAATTTTACTCTTTAAATGTCTATTTGCTTACCTATGTGGTAAATAGAAAAGTGATGAAACAATAAACTCTCCTCCAAAAGGCTCTTCTAATAAGATAAGCTAATATTGTTTTAATCAAATCTTTCTCTTCACCAAATTTAATTTACGCCTCCATTTTTATCACTCCAATTGTTTTAGTCAAGTCTTTTTTGCAAAGTAATTTTATGTTGATTTCAGATGTTGTTGTTGTTCTTATCACCATCATCATCATCATCATCATCATCATCATCATAATCTTTTAATAATTCAGTTGATGTGCTCTAAATATGTCTTTCCTATTATGGTTGTTCAATTTAATTTAATGCATGCTAATTAAAAACCAGCTAGTAACTAATAAATTAAACATATAATATTAATTATAAAATTATTTGAAAGCATACAACAATTTGATGAAAAAATATTTGCCATGAGATGTGTACGAGTTTAATAATATTTAACAGGATAAAAAATATTGTTGTATAGCCATTTATTATTTTAAAAAAGAAAAATAAATAATAATTATAGATGTTTTCTCTTTTATAAAATATTAATAGAAGAGAGAGAAATTAGGTAAAATTAAAGAGTAAGAAGGATCTTATTTAAAAAATCTTAATTAAAGTCTTTTGAATTTTCTAATGCCGATGTGGATTTTCTTATAAGAAATAAAATCATATTTTGAAGAGTTTTGATCATATGATATATTAATAGTAACTTAAAGCCTAACTTAGGATTTCAGTAAAAGTTTTTATTTCCTTCTTTCATATAGCCAACATGTGATATTGTGATATTTATCCAATACGTATCATTATTACATTATATATGTACATTCAATATTATAATTACGTATTATGCTATTATGTCCTCGTGATGATCATGCAAAAAATTTCAAGAAAACTAGCGAGTTCAGCTGAGCAGCTTTGCATCAGTCATCCTTCAAACTTCAATTTTCTTTGAGAGAGAAAGCTTTCAATGATAAGAAACTTGTAATACTATGATGCTATGTCTCTGATGTTTGAAAATGAATATCGAAGATGATCATCACATCATGCAACCAAAAGTCCAAACGAAAATTAATGAACTTACTCTAGGACCATTAAATTCCCATATGCATTCAGCTTTTCATCAATAGAGAAGTAACACATGCATCACTACTCCGCAATGCATGTGGTTGGCATATGCTAATTGCATGTCCATATCATATGCGTAAATTTCTAACTATACTCAACATGCACACAGCTGAGTCCACCTTGAAGAGGCTAATAGGAGAGCACTTTTGAATTGAACTACACACACACACACACACATCTTATCATGACTTGGCATTCAAACTATCAAGATTTTTCTGATACGGTGGACCTTGAATAGCATGAACCTGATGAGAATCATATCATCTCTCACGTATGCTTGGTCTCTCAACTAAAGGCACTGTCCCCATACGCCATTATGCTATTGCACCAGCACGACCAAACTAAAGTCCACGTGATATTGTCCATGTTATACGCTATCTGTGGATATAACATAGAACTTAGATAAATAAATATTGTTATCGCATTTGTCTGTGATTAATTGTGTCCCCCTCTAGCAGCAGCCAGCTTAATTAAGGATTGAGAATGAAAATATACTTCATTTTCCGCTTTATCTTCAATCATTTTTTTAATTTCCTAATATTGTCTCTTTTCCATTTTCTACATTGAATTTTGAACTGACAGACTCTCTCTCTCTCTCTATATATATATCCCTTGCTTTATTTTCAGTTACTTATCATCTGTTAGTTTTTTAATAGAAGGAGCTAGCATGCATGTTGTATTTACGATGATCATGTTAGTAATATGCCCTAAAGGCCAATCAAATGATGTTTGCTTTTAGGGAATTATTGTATTTGATTAGCATTTTGATATTTATAAAATGGCAAAGTGATTAACATTCATAAATTAATTTAATGAATATAGTCCAAGAAGTAAAATAGTTAAGGAACACATTCTCGAGTATGTCGAGAATATGAAACGTGTATCCTTTGTACTACACTTCTAAAATAGTTCCTAGTGGAGGATTTATGATTGGACATTATAAATTCCTATAAACACTAGTATGTGTTATGATTCCTTATGGTATGTGATACCAAAATGGATGGTAAGTTTCATATCATTGACGTGAGATGTCAAGTCAAACACATAAGTACTTGTTGCAAGAACAAGTTTCTTGAACTTGACCAAATATAATGAGTCGTATGGTTTTGAGTGTTAATGGCTTATTATACATTGTGATAGATACTATGTTTAGTAATGGTCTTTAGACCTGAGGCATCACAGATGTCTTGTACATAGACATCTCTGATATGTGAAAGCATAATGATTAATTCCTAATCAAGGAAGAGATCTAGCAATAGGCATCACGGTTGGCTGTGTATGGAGACAAGTGTATGGCCAATATGGAATTCATCACTTTATAATATACAAAAAGGATGTCCCTGTGAGATAATATGAATTGGCATAAGAAATCCTTGGCCAAGGTGAAATATATTTGAAGGAGTTCAAATTATATTATCATGCCAAGTTCATTTAAATTTATTTTGAGATAAAGCATAAATGCTTAACATATTAAACCATAAGTCGTGCTTTTCTCTGGACATAGATGATGAAGAGACCAAGACATAGAGATACAATGGAATAGGTTCTATAGATCCAACAATTCTTGTTATTTGGGCGGTTGTGAAATCTTTGCTTAGGTGTCACTCATGACTTGTAGAAACCTTAAGATCATTATTGGTAAAGCGTATTACCAATGTATCTTAAGGTTATTAGAAAAGTTCTAATTGATGACTAAAGAGTTTAGCATCATTTAATGAATAAAGAGTTATCATTAAAATAGTTCTACTACCTTATAACAAAGAACCTAAAATGTCACACACCTAATAGAAATGAAAAAGGAGTTACTAGAAAATGAGAAGTTAAATTTCCTAATTTTAGGAAAATCGGTATTTATATAATAATTCATTGAGAATGAATATATATATATATATATATATATATATATATATATATATATATATATATATATATATCTTAAATATGATTTAAGATAGAAATTTAGATGTTCCATAAATAGTTTAAGGAACAAAATAAATTTCATAAATCCTCAAACATTATGTATAATATCGAGCACGTTAAATGACCGTTTTGGACATGTTCTGGTTCATAAATGATTATGGACTTCTAGACCAATTTTGGGTTTAGAATTTTGGGCTTTTATTGGACCTAATATGGATTAGGAGAAGACATAAGAACATGTCACAAAAGAAGCCCACATTTAACCATTTGATGTGATCAAATGGAATTAATTAATTAAAGATAAAATTAATTAATTTAGCTATTAATTTATTCATAATAATTTGATTGAATAAATTATTGAAATGATAAGATCACTTTCAATAAATAATGGCTTAGTGGGTTGGTGTATCACATGATAATGTTTGGTGCCATTATTGAAAAGATAATGGAAGCTTTATTTGGTGGAATGAGTCATCATGAACTAGCATTCATGTTTCTTCATTATCTCTCTCATTTCTCAACGAAAATTGGTGATTCCAAATCCTATGAACTCCTAGAACATTTCTAAGTGTGGACTGATTAGAGGCATCACAATTGGGGTGCTTTAAGGATCTGAAATCGTGGCAAAACAGAAGCTGTTCGTGCAGTGGTCGATTTCCTGGACAGTGTTCGTAGCTTGCTGTTTTCAGTCATTTTCTCCTACCTCACGAAGTCGTTTCTGAAACTACAAGTGAGGTAAACAAACTTCAATCTTTCATCTTGATTTTTGTTTTTGAATGAAGTCGATCCGAGGTTTCTAGAGCTTCCGCCATCCGTTTTAATTTTACTGCGCAAAAATTGCGTTTTTCAGGAACCTCATGGACAAATGTTGTCCTTCAGATCATTCCACAAAATTTGGGAGATGAGCTTTAAATTTTGAGTTTAATAGCCAGCGTGGGCGTCCTTACTGGTTTTTTAAATGAGAGTGATACTGCCATCTAATTTAATATTTCAAGAAAATCAGTATAGGTATACCAGCTAGAATTTGGTGACATACATATTGATTTTAGGACAGAGATATATATATTCAGTTCCATTAGTTTATTCCCCCTCCCATGCATGCATATATACTCTACTTTTTCTTCTTTATGAGCAGGATGCAGTAAAAAGCCTGCACTATTGATTTCTTTTCCAATTTAGTTTCTATTATCCGTTAATAATGAAGCACAAGTTTAACCTAATGATCTAATCCAGTATATTTTGTAATGGCCTAACTTATAGGAAAATAGTAGTTCAAAAGTTGAATGTTACCTAAGCTTATACTTTTAGTTTAGAAACTATTTTCAATTGATGTAGTATATTCTACTTAATAATCTTGTCGTGTACTGGCCTTTTTTTTTTGTCTAGTCCTTGTCATTCAAAATTGACGAGTAGGTTATTTATACTTAATTAATAGCATATCTAATCATCTATACCTAAATTAACGTTGGTAATGAAAAAAGTCTAGAGATTACCCGAACGGTGAAACAACTTACACCCTCAAATATCCTCTCAAAATCCCTTGTTCAGTAATATTTACTTTGATTCTAAAAGCATCCTTTTAATCAAAAATTCCTAATTTATGATTATTTCCTGATTTTTAAGTACTTTTCTCGCTCTGAAAATCATAGTCTCTTATTCATGTCCTTTGCAACCACTTCTCAATGTTAAATTTATTTATCATTGAATAATCATGGATTTAGAAATTATGGTCTGAAATTAGTTTCAAGCATAGAAATAATTAATCTACAAAAAAATTAAAAAATTATTTCAGATTTAAGCAAACAAATTAGATGCATGATGAATTATTCAACCCAAAAAAAAAAAAAAGGGGAAAGGAAAGAACAAGAGAGATCAAGAGAAAGATGGATGATGAATCAAGTGGCCTGTATCAGAAGCCCATCTTTCTCTTGAACGGATCCTTAATTGTAAATCAATTAAAGCAGGGGTTTTATTAAGGTAATGCAGGGCTGTTAGTAGCACAACTCTATCAATAAATCCGAAAATCTAGCCCGTCTAAAAAAAGGACCTTACTACTCTGGCAAGTTGGCCCATCGAGGGGCCTATATCAGAAGCCCATTGAAGAAATATCTGTCGTTACAAACAATTAAACACCAACGTAACATCTCTTTTTTTTAATTTAGCACGTCTCCAATTGTTTTAATCACTGAAGCAAAGTAAAAATTTGAAAAAAAAAAAAAAAAACCGAATCGTGACGATGCCTACAGAAGAGGAGCGCCCGGTTGTTTTAATCCACCGTACCGCAGCCTTCAAGCTACCATTCGCCAGTCTCAGCGAGCGCTTCACTCTTCTCGACCCGCTCCTCCATTCAGCCGATTCGACTCACTCCTTCCTCTCCCGCCACGCCAGCTCCGTACGCGCCATTCTCTGCTTGGGCCCCTCTCCCCTCACCTCCGACACTCTCTCCCTCCTCCCGGCGTTGGAAATCGTCGTGGGGTCCAGCGCAGGCATTGACCATGTTGACCTGCAGGAGTGCCGCCGACGCGGCATTCTTGTGACTAGTGCTGGTAACGCCTTCTCTGAGGACGGTGCTGATTATGCGGTCGGTTTGTTGATTGATGTTCTCAGGAGTGTTTCCAGCGGTGATCGGTTTGTTCGGAACGGGTTGTGGCCCGAACATGGGGCCTACCCACTTGGGTCAACGGTTTGGCTTTCTTTCTGGTTTAACTTCTGTTTGACTGTGTTCATTCATGTGGGTTTTGATTATTTAATAATTAATATGATCAATTAAGTGGCAATTTCAAATTATTCATTTAAATATGGATTTCATCAAAGTTGAATTTGTATTTGTGGTATTTAAGAGTTTATTGCTTCTGGTATACAGAATAATTTCTCGATATCGCGATTCATGAGTAAATTTGAAGTATTGTGGAAATGATGAACGACCGAATCCTGATATTTTTACCTGCGAGTTAGACAAATTGTTCTTTTTTAATTCTTTTTTAATGCAATTGCAATTGCAATAATTTTCATTTGAAGCATAACCTTGGTTGAGCTGATCATCCTCAGTCAATGGTTTGTGATTGAAGATGTACTGGCTTTCACTGGCATCACTTTAGCTAATTGTGATTTTGTATTTGGTTAAAAACTTGATGATGTCAATGAAGGCTCAATACTGCAGAAAGCATGATGTACTTAGTGGTATTTAGAAATTAGAAATTTAGGCTGGTACTCAAGAACATATACCAACCTCTCCATCCCTGCTCTTTTCTCAATCAAGTTTTGTCGGGGCCCTTTTTTTCATGTTTCCTTGTTTGATGATTCTCATGATCTCAAGATATTGTACATTAAAACATTAGTTCTTACTCTCTGTGGCATTGTATTAATTGCAGTTGGGAGGAAAGCGGGTTGGAATTGTGGGGTTGGGTAGCATAGGCTCTGAAGTTGCAAAAAGGCTTGTGCCCTTCGGCTGTAGCATTGCTTACACATCAAGAAAGAAAAAGCCAGGTGTTCCGTATCCTTTTTATGCAAATGTTTCTGGCCTTGCTGCTGATAGTGATGTCCTCATTGTATGTTGTGCTCTGACCAAGGAAACTCACCACATGATTAACAAGGATGTCATGACAGCACTGGGCAAGGAAGGGGTGATAATAAATGTTGGGCGCGGTGCTCTTGTTGATGAGAAGGACCTGGTTCACTTCTTGGTGCGGGGGGAGCTTGGTGGAGCTGGTCTTGATGTATTTGAGGACGAGCCTCATGTGCCAAAGGAGCTGCTTACATTGGATAATGTTGTGTTGTCTCCACATGTTGCTGTGGTGACCGCAGAATCAATTGCAGCATTGGAGCAAGTGGTCATAGGCAATTTAGAGGCATTTTTCTCAAATAAACCTTTGCTGTCGCCCGTCAAGTTTGAGTGAAGGAATTTATTGTGTTCTCTGCCTCACATTATAGTTTGAAGACACGTGATGAATGGTGTACATAGCTCAACAAATCAAGAGTGGATCAATTTTATGTTGATCAGCATAATGTCAAGCTTCTTTTGATGCAGAGTCATTTGTTAGAGAGAAAAGCAACTGAAGAAGTCTTATGTAACCAAAGAGCTCTTTGTCTCAAATGATGTTGTGTTATCAAACAAACTTGTATGCATGCATTTTATCCGAGTATCGAGTAATATGTTCATGGTGTCACCCAATTAAACATTTTGTAACAATTCTACGTGTGAGTAAAATGAGAGATTAAATGAAATTTGCCAAATGATTCATTTGTAAAGTATAATAGTCATAATTGTTTGGTGAGAAATACAGAACTGGTTAAAGCAACTGATAAAGTAGAAATCAATAGCTAAGCAGGCTGATCTTCCAATTGTCGCTGACTTGGCCGTCGGCCTTTTGATTGATGTTCTACGCAGAATTTCTCCCAGTAATCGGTATGTTCGGGCTGGCTTGTGGGCTAAAACTGGAGATTACCCACTTGGCTTTAAGGTTTCATCTGAGTCGGTCTATTTTTAAATTTAAAACACCTTAATTAGCTTAATAATAATTTATGAATTCGGTTTGATGTATTTGTATTGAAGAAGACTAATTGACTAGAATCTTTGCTTTGATGCTTTGCTTCCTCCAATATTATCTTATTAGTTAATATGCACATGCTTGGCTTTTGGGGAGTTATTCGGGAGCTACTTGTTCATGTTCTTTGTTAGGTTTATAGGGTATGCTTCTCTTGATAGAATTGGGCATGATTCATTTGGTGCTTAAACTATTTGATTATAAATGTATTTTTGCAGTTAGGAGGAATGCGAGTTGGGATTGTGAGGCTGGGAAATATTGGCTCTGAAGTGCTAAACAGGCTTCAGGCTTTTGGATTTATCATTTCTTACTACTCAAGGAGGAAAAAACCATCTGTTCTGTTCCCTTACTGTGCAAATGTTTATGACCTTGCAGTGAATAGTGATGTTCTTGTTGTTTGTTGTGCGCTGACTGAACAATCTCATCACATGATTAACGAGGATGTCATCGCGGAGCTGGGAAAGGGAGGAATGATTATTAATGTTGGGCTTGGGGCTCTTATCAATGAGAAAGAAACGCTGCAGTTTTTGGTCCAAGCTGAGATTGATGGTGTAGGGCTTGATGTGTTTGAGAACGACCCTAATGTGCCAAAAGAGCTATTTAGATTGGATAATATTGTGCCGTGCCATGCCAGAATGCTTTGACTCATTGGGAGAGCTGATTGTATACAACCTGAAGGTTTTCTTTTCGAACGAACCTCTGCGCCACAAGTCAAGCTTGACTGAAGGCACTATTCACTTAATTCATGTCATGGTTTCCGCTGAAATCATCATCCTGAAACATCAGCATCTGGCACCTGGTAGAGAGATTTGTGACATATCAAAAAACTGTCTCAATGAATTGTTACAGAAACTGAAGTTCGAGTGGAGGATTCCCAAGAACTAAGTTAGAAAAGAAGTTGCTGGTATGAACAATGCTGATTTCTTTTGGAAAGGGGCTGTTGCACGTTTGAATTGTTCATTGGTTCTAAGAACTCTTATAACCTGTTATGCGAGTTCACTAGTCTACTGAAAGTGATATAGGAGTTAGATTTCCAGAGGCCAGAGATGAGGGTGACTCTTGAGGTTGATGAGGTTTGTTCTAACTTCCGGCCTGAATATGCTGATGATTGTTACTTCATTTCTATGAATGGTTAAGGTCTTCAGTGTGACCATGTTTGTGTTGGTACTATGCACTGTTACCTATTTCTGGTTGTTTTGGATGACACTACCCAAACCTCTGTATATCTGTTATGTGGTAATATATATGTTTATTCCCTCTTTATCCATGAATAGAAGGATTACTGCAGGCCGGGTGAGTTTGCCTTTTTTCCCCCCCTCTTCAGTTCTTCCTTTACTCTTTATGATGTAAAGTTTGCAAACCAGACTGATTGATTGCAAAAATAGTTGAGAAACTATTGAAAGCAAGCCACTGAAAGCTTCCAAGTCTTTGTGATAAACATCAACAATTGCAGCCTAAAAAATTCTGCGGCACTAGAATGTAGAAAGTTATTTTACACAAAGTTTTGGTGGTTATAGAATTATCAACAAATAATGAACAAAAAGAGTTTGAAAAGACAATTTATGAATATTGCCTGGTCCGTCTGGACAGAGAAAAATAAGCATCTCCCTCTGAACCCCTTTAAATCATCAGAGTCCAGAGACTTCATTGTACACCATCTAATTATATTTCTAACCAGGCTAGCGACAAAAAGATCAATAATTGAGCCACAAAAATGAATCTCACGAAAATAATCAATCTTATTATTCAATAAAGCCAGCCGGTACAGACGAAACAAAGAGCCAAAAATATGGCCTACAAGCGCTGTGGTGAAAGCATTCACAGGAAGATTAAACATAATAAGAAATCCGATTAATTAATTATTCTTCATTGGAGAGGAGAGCATCCTGCGTCCTCCCAAACAACTTGTGCTCAATGTGCTGTTGAAAGGTGCGAGGAGGGAACATTGCCGGCTTTTGCTTAGAGACAGTTTCCGGGAGAGGCTTGAGGATAATCTTGTCCTTCGGTGGCTCGCAGAAAACAGCCCATGAGATCCTAACCTTTTCCTTGTTAACAAGTCCCCTGTGAAGAACACTCTTGTACTTGCCATTGCTCAGAATTTCAATAGTGTCACCAATGTGCAAGATGATCGAATTTGGAACACATTTAGCAGTCACCCATTTGTCTTCGTAGAAGAGCTGCAGGCCGGGAACCATGTTGTGAAGAATGAAAGTGAGCGCACTCACATCTGTGTGAGCTTCAACACCAAGAGCCAGTTCTGGTTGAGGGCATTTGGGATAGTAATTGATCTTCATCTGAAGAAGGAACTCTTCCAGGCCACCAACTTCCTTTTCCAGCCTCCCCTCTCCTAGTCCCAAGCCAATTGACAACACTGACAGAATTTTCGTCGCTAGGCTTCTCAGTTGCCTTGCGTATTCACTAGTAGCCTCTCTGCATATAAAAATTTGTGAATTTTTCTGCAAGGATCATCAACAAGCAATAGCACAGAACTAATTAAAACCAGAGGAGATGAAATGATCAATCAAATTAACTTACGTATAGTCGCTTGGAGTCTTAGGCCAAATGGACATATCCCTTTTATCTTCAGGATAAATAAGGTGGAAGAAATAGTCCTCCCACTCAAGCTGGCCACTAGCATTATTAGCTAGCTTGCTTCCGTAACCCTGAATCTTTCCCGAAGCCTGCTCATTGGCATACTTCTCTTTCTCCTCAACCGGCTGATCGAAAAAGGCCCGGCCGGCTCTCTTGACGCGTTCAATGAGATCAACCGAAATCCCATGGTTAACAAGGTGCATAACACCCCAATCCATGGCAGCTTTCTTGAGCTCCTCGCGACATTTCTCGCGTTCAACTCTGTCCTCAGAGTCAATTTCCTTGAGATCAATTGTGGGAACTTGAGGCCCTTCATCTTTTTCCTCTTCTTCAAAAATATTGCCAATGCTCGCTAGCTCTTCCTGTGATCGTACATACTCTTTTGGGATTGCTTGAATCCCACTTCTAGCCAAGCACTCAACTCTTGGGGCTGTTGGAGTCACCATTGTCGCAATTTTTTGTATATATGAAAAGCGGTAACAATGTACGTGCTCTAATGGTAAGGATCTTAGGGCTTTTTATAGGGAATCTGTTCAACTAAAAGGTTAAAAGTTAAAATTACTGGAGGATGCGAGTTGCGCTGGGAATTTGTAAACGTAGTAGATGATGATGAAGCTACCAACGAACCAACTTACAAGGCGAGCAGTTGCAACACGTGCTTAGCTGCCACTACTGAGCGGCCATTGGCCTTAAAATGTCAGAGTTGACTGGAGGATATATGAAACAAACAACCACGGGTTCCTTTGCTAACGGTCGTCGAGTTTCCGAGTCATTCTTTTTCTCATTAATGCACGACATAACTGATTGCAAGTATCAAAACTACAAGCCCAATTGAAATGCGTTATCCAGAAGGGAAAAAAAAAATGATTGTGCGTGACACTGGCATGATTTTAAACTAGTTTAATAAGCGTCCATTCTGATTTCTTATAAATTGATATTACAATTAGAAATCTACTAATATTTATAATTAGAAATCTATCACTACTTATCTTGATGAGATTTGTAGGACATCGTCCGATTTTTCTATCCTCACATAAGACTGGAGGAATCTCGATTGTCATGCACAAAAGAATATCAACTCCATTCTAAGAGAGAATTGAATTACAACGATGACTAAGACTCAAACCCGGACACTCAAACTGTGAGTGCTTGGATTGTATTTAATAATATTATTTATTCCACTTGCACACGTGAAAAGACCTCACGTGCAAATATTCCTACATTTTACTATTTTAGAATGCAGATATTGTCCAGTTTTTTATATAAGAAATTGTTAAAAAAATATAATTGTTTACATAACTAAACCTCAAAATTCACAATTTTTCATTTAGCACTACTCTATTTTGTAAAATAATTGGTATGCACAAAAGAATAAATACTCCGTGCATATGATATTAATAGTGTATTCAAACTTAATTAATATCTATAGTAGACAGTGATTATATATGCCTCCTTGTTAAGGTCAACTATATTTTAAGAAAATTTGCAATTTGTGCAATCCTAAGCTTGTGCTAATTATTGGACGCAAATAATGAAATATAATCTTTAATTTCAGGTTCAAGCGAAGGTTGGTGGTTGATTTTTTATGTTAGTCCTAGTTAATTTAGTTGATAAAATTCTTTTGTCTTAAGGTAAGAAGTGTAGAGTTTGAACTTCACTGAAATAAATTTTAAAAGAAATTAATTGCAGAAATTATGGAAAAAAAAGTGAAAAAATCAACTTATAATAAAGGAGGTTTTTCTTTTTTTTTTTCTTTTCCTTTCTCTCTTTTTTTTCCCTTCCCTATTAATAGAGATAAAATGCAATTTATTTTCTTTGACATTCAATATTAATTAGCTAGTAAATAATGTAATGGGCCACGAGTTGTAAGAAAATGAAAGTTACACCTACATATATATAGTTCGATCGATGAACTGTCGTTTTACTTAAAAGATGACACCAATTACCAAACCATACAAGCACGTTTCAGCTAACCCCCTCTCCCGATTCATATTTCCTAGCCATGTATATGAGTGGAATGAAAATTGAATGTTAGGTTACCAACATCAATTTGGTCTTTGCAATTATAGGGCATCAAATATTTAATAATTTCATGTTTAGAGATATGTTGAGTTGCTAAGGGATTCCTTTCCTTGCTTCAAAGTTCAAGGTGCTAACCTTCTTCATGTGATGGAAACAATTGTTGTAGGTAGGCCGATAAAATTTCATACGGACTCATTACTATGATATGAACTCATAACATAAAAACAGTTGTCGGTCTGATTTTTATCTACTTGGGTTGTTAATAGGTCAATCCATTCATTTAGAGATCGGTTTAAGATCAAAAACCTATTTCACCCATTACCTATTAACATTTAATACTAGAGTGGGTTTATTTGAATCTATTGAATACTTTTCAAACTCACTTTTCAATATATATATTACTACGAAAATATCCCTAACTGAAATTACTTTCATAACCAAACAATATAATTCTTTAGCTCAATTTCTTTCTCTAAAGTTTTTTTTTTTCCAACAATTGTTTCCTCTTTTCCTTTCTTTGCAATTGTCTTGCAGATTTATGATCATATTGGTTCTTACTGTTTGCTAGCTTCTCCTGGAATCAAATCTCTTTCAGCGTTCCCCTTCCCTCGAATTTTTATTACATGTATATGCTTTCAATGAAATTTGGTTTCCATAAAATATTAATTCAATTTAGAAAAGAACTATTGGCAAAAATCAAACAGATCACAAATTTACTTTTAGTTACGTGTTGGTAGTAAAATAAATAAAAGACTTTCTATTAAGTCAAAATTATTTATCTTTTAAGTTGTTGTTTAGTATAACCCAAATTTAAGTTTATTACGTGTGAAATATTTTTTTCTTAATCTCTTATATGTTTCTAGCATTTCACAATAGAATTTAAGAATTCATTTTCAGCAAAAAGAAAAAAAAAAGGAGCAAACAAGATTTGATTACAAAACCATGATGGAGAAAGACATAGAAAGTAGAGAGAAGCAACTTAATTCAATTGAAGATGTTAAGGATATATTTGGTATATAGGTGGGTTTATAGAGTATATAAATTATTACGATGGATTTGTTGAGTATATAGTTTTACTGAGTGTTATCGTGGGTTCAAATAGTCTCACCATTAATAATAATTTAATAAAATTTATAACTTAAATTATAAATTTTTAAAAGAAAAAGAAATTGACTTTAAATTAGAGGTGGCAATTTGGGTTTGGATTCTATCATTTGACTCGATTCAATTCAAATTAAAGGGGGTTTGGATTTAAAAATTTTGATTCATTTAATAAATAGTTAATAAATAGATAAATTCAATTCGATTTGTTAAATAAATAAATCGAATATGGGTTCGATTGATTTGTTATTAATTTTGCATAAATGAATTGTAAATGAATCCAAATGCGATTTGATAGGTTCAAATAGTTTTTTCCTCCCAAACTAAACCCACATAATTCCCAAATTACACTTATTATTAGTTTTTCTTTTTCTTTTCACACCCCACCTTTTAAACCATCAATTAAATATTTTATATACCTAAAGCATATCAATTACTATGTAATCAAACAATCGTTTGTTTTGATTTAACATTAAATCCACAAAAAAAAAGAATATAGCTCAACATTTACATGAAATCATTTTGTTTTTTAAATACAGACGTGGAAAAATTGAAGGCATCCACAGGAATCTAGTTCCAACTGCCAAGCATTCAATGAATGGGTTGATTCAAATCCGTAATTTTTGTTAGGAAATTGAGCTTTCCTCCCAAAATCACTCCAAGCAATTTGTCAAGAAACAAATTAACAAGAAAAATTAAATGGAGAATACACCAATCACACAACATAAGATTTACGTGGAAAACTCTATATCCGGAGAAAAACCACGGCCGTTGTCAATAGACAACCAGAGAAAAATATTCACTATGTAGAAAATTATTACAACCACACTCTCAGAAATAATTTTCTCTCACCCAATCCCCAAATACATGATTCTTAGAAATATTCCCTAATAAAGCAAACCCGTAATACCCATATTGAGGAGCCAAATGCTCCTTCAATATAACTACATGCTTAAGAACATTTTTCTCCCATGTTAGAAGCTCTCAATGCTTTTCTAACATTCACCAATTGAATGCTCTCAATTGGATTGCTTCTCTGAAATTTTTTTTAGATGCAAAGCTCTCAAATGAGAGCTTCCTTTTATAGGCAAATTTTTACCTAAAATCAAGCCCACCAACCATCAAATTTGATCAACAAATTTGGTTAACAAATTTGGTGGTTAAGCCACCAAAATTGAAGCCTTTTGTTTTAATCAATTTTCAACAATTTTTGCAATGGGTTGTAACGGCTTAGATTGAATAAGAACCTTTAAAAAAAAAAAAAAAAAAAAACAACAACAACAACTCTTTGACTAACCCAACAAGCATACAAGCCATTGCCAATTGCACAGGCGATGAAGCAAATACCAACCCTAGCAGTAGTAAACTTTTGGAAGCAAATTAGGAGAATTCCTCCGTGGACCATAATTTTAAGTGAAACATGAATTTATGTTATTCACTTACTGCCCTTTGCCGCGAAAATGCACGAGTAATGCTTCACGTTGACGCAGCTTCAATTTGTGCCAACAAACTCTTCAATACCCTTTTGAGTAATTTCATATCTGGATAAACGAGAAATTAAAAAAAAAATAAAGACTAATGAGGACGGGTGCAGAGAAGCGAAGTAGCCGAACATTATTAACAAAGACCCAAGAAACCGAGCAAACCCGAATCAGCCCATTAAGAACCCAAAAACGGAAATAAAATAAGACCTGATCTATTGGCACTCTTCATTAATTTTATAAAACTCTTATTTTATTAAAATTATATTTAAAAATAAATACAAATAAAATTAATCCTACTTATATCTCTTTAACCTTTTTTTTTAATTTCTTTAATTTATTTTGCTTGCCCATGTATGAATTTTTTTTCTCTATTTCTCTTCTTTTTTTCGTTATAGATGAACAATTTTTCATGGCAATGCAACCCCCACTTCCACAGCCAGATTCATAGATTGACTGGAGAAGAACATCTACTTGTAATTGCAGTTGAACTTCTGAAAAATATTTTGACTGCTAATGCCTGCAAGCGATTTATATAATAATTTATTCTCATTTTAAAGGTACATATCTGTTTCCTTGATTTTTTTCCTCAAATGTTATCATAGACATACATATTCATTATTTATATGACAGATAAATAGAAACAAAATTACAAACAAAAAAGATGATTATTTAGGAAAAAAGGGTATTTTCGACATTATTTGGAGTATAATTAAAAAAAGAGCTTGAAGATAATTTTGGAGGGTTGGCAATAGTTACACTCTAAGATAAAACAAATAAAAACCATGGGGTCCATTCCATACACGTGGCCAATATGAAGAACCCACGTGTCGGAACTACAGAAGATCCGGGGATCAGTGACCTACCAAGCAAGATTCAAGAAGGATGACATGGAAGATTTTGTAAGATCAAAAGAACCCAAGAGAGAAAAAGCCGTTGCAATTCCCTCCACACACTTGTAAACTACCTTATCTGTTTGATTTCGTTCCTCTTGTTCGTTCCCTCCAATCCAAACATCAAAACTCGTACACACAAAAAAATCTATCACCACCATGCGTCTCGCACCATCACCAGCTACACACTCTATTACTAGTATTTTCACCTGAAACCGAAACTACCATCTCTATTTTAAAATGGCTGGCAAAATAGCCTCTGGTTTTGCCCCTCAGGCTCAGCGCGTCTTCGCTGTCCCTGTGCAAAAGCCAGCGGCAGCCTTGGCTCCTTTTTCATCCTCTTCAAGGGCTCACTCAAATTCAAATACTCAGTTCAATGGAAGGCAGTTTTCTGTTCGACGCAGATCTTTTGTACTGCCCAGCAAGGCTACTACTGACCAACAAGGTTGTTATTATTATTATTTCATCTTTGCTAACTGGACTATATTTGTTAGTGTCATTATATTAATTTTAATTGCTCTCATTTTGCTTGTGTTTTCAGGTCAGGTTGAGGGAGATGAGGTAGTCGATAGTAAAATTCTGCAATATTGTAGCATTGACAAGAAAGAGAAAAAGTCATTGGGTGAACTAGAACAAGAGTTTCTTCAGGCACTACAAGTAAGTGGTTTTTCTGTTTTGAATATGAGGATCATACCAAATAAGCTTTTGCTTACGATTGATCTTCAAGTTGGATGACTAAGGTTTGATTGTTATTTATGCTTGAAATGTATAAGTTTCTTTCTATTTTCATTATGCAGGCTTTCTATTATGAGGGAAAAGCTATAATGTCAAATGAGGAATTTGATAATCTTAAGGAAGAACTGATGTGGGAAGGAAGCAGCGTCGTCATGCTAAGTATGGAGTCAATCTTCATATGGAGCTTTAAGCCCTACAATCATGATGTATAACTTTTAGTCAATTGTTAAATCTACGATTTGAATAGATTTACTTTGACAATACAGGTTCTGATGAACAAAAGTTTCTTGAAGCTTCAATGGCTTATGTGGCTGGGAAACCTATTCTGTCGGATGAAGAGTATGATAAATTGAAGCAGAAACTAAAGGTTTGTTTGTGTTTGCTCCATATTCATGTGCTTACTCTTCATAGTATGAGAATAGTAGATTCATCCATTAAGTTACAGGTTGCTTTATGAAACTTGTGAATAAAGTGAACAGGAAAGAAGAGACAAATTTGGTTGATCCATACTCAAAAAGATACAATGGGGCAACATAAAAATTGTTTCAGTGGAAAGCGTGAATTTTTTTTTGCTTACGTCGGTGGGAAAATTTGTTGTAATTCATGTGTACACTGTCAATAACTTTTAGACGGACAAAACAACTGAGAACTCTGATAAAATGTTCAGCTGCAAAATATTACATGATTGCTTTTTATCGTTTAGGATGCCAATTCAGCAAAGGTGTAACTGTTAGCTGCTTTAAGGTCAATGTGGCCATTAACATTTATGGCATTTTTTCTTTTATCCAGATTATTTATGTGTGGAAGGTGGCATTGTTTATCCTTTTTGTATGCACATACAACACAATCTCATTGAACATTATTTGACTACTGAATATATGTCTTTTGTCCACAATCAAGATAGAGAGTACTTCCTATAAAAAAAAAAAAAAAAGGAAAAAGATAGACAATATTTTTTGCCAATGAAATATGGGTGGAGCTTACCTTTGATAGAAGCAAAATCGTTGTGATCAAACTTGTGGAACTTTCATCTTTAAATTGATGGTTTGCATGGCTAACTATTTGTTTTGAAACACTTATATGGTTAAGGTGCTATTTATTTACTTTTAACACTATTATTTTGCAGAGGGATGGGAGTGAAATTGTGGTTGAGGGTCCACGATGCAGTCTCCGTAGCAGAAAGGTGTGTGTGTATTGCCATCTTTTTTGTCCTGTTTGTGCAGCATTGGATTTTAGATAGGTACAATCTGCATATTTTGTCTTATTAATTCACCTTGATCACTGTAATAACAATATGAAATATGTAGACCTGTCAATATCAAATCAGAGGTAACTCTCTTCTCTCTGATTTTTTCCCTCTGGATCTTATTTATTTAAAATTTTAACTTTCAAAGTGAAGCAGTTACTCTATGAGTCTACAATTTGTATCATGCTTTAATAAAAAAGACACAAGCATGTCATACCAACATGAAGGGCTAAACTTTGCAGCTTCCATACACCAAATTCTCTCCCTTCTTTTGAGATAAATATTTGTTTTTTTCTTGAAATGTGATGTTTCTTTACAGTCTATATTCATGTAGAAATAAATTTACCCGTCACTTTATTGATATATATGAAACTTTAGGAAAATCTCTGTTTTTATTCCCCTAAATTTTAATAGCTGTGGCAGTTCTTGACAGAAATAGTGTGATCTTTATGATTTTGTCTTTCATTACTCTGGTATATTTCCAAACCATGGCTTGATAAGTAATTTGGTTCCTTCAGTTGTTGACAAATAATTGACCATTGGTTGAACAGCAAACATACTTTCTTCTTTCAAGAAATTCCTTTGACACTACCCAAAGACATTTACTTCGGACCTAATAACTTTATTCTTTTATGTTCTGTGCTTCTGCTGATAACTCATTTTACGTTTGGCCGAGTTTGGCTTAACTCTGCTGATCATATTTGTATATTTTGCTTAGGTTTACAGCGACCTGTCAGTTGACTACCTCAAAATGCTCCTTTTGAATGTGCCAGCAACTGTTGTTGCACTTGGATTGTAAGTAATGTTGCTTTTTTTTTTTAAGACTGCTGTAAGTTTGAAGTTACCTACTCAGTACTCACTGCTCATAGTGATGGTCAAAAGTTGGGAAAGAGAAGGAGGCTTTTAAATACTTATTTAAATTTTGGCTTCAGGAAATGCAAACCTTTATCCAGATTCAATAAATGAATATCTCTTGCCAATGAAGTTCTATCACTTTGTCTTGGATTCCATATGTTCAGCTTCTAGATTAAATTTGCATATTTAAGCTGGCAATGCCTCTGCTTGGGGATTAGGACCTATGCTTGCAAGTAATCAGTTTTTCATTTTTCTCCTTTTTCATTGGTTTTTCAATAATATTTCTGAGGTCCTGCCAGGTTTTTCTTCCTGGATGATATCACTGGATTTGAAATCACATATCTTTTGGAGGTAAATATTTAATCTTTGTTTACAGTCAACATTATTGTTGTTGTTCTGTTCTTGTTTTGGGGGCGGGCGCGGTAGGAGTCTTTAGCTGCACAGTTTTTTCAGAGTATGACAGATTCCTATAATTCTTTTGCCCTTCTATAAGTTGCTCGGCTGAAATGGAAATTGCTTTGATGTTCACATATCTCTAGAGAAAATTTTCCATGATGACATAGGATGCACTTAATGAGGTTGCTTGAAAGTTTTAAAGAAACTACCACTGCACCATAGTTTTGAGATCATGTTTTGTTTCCTGCAACCATATTTGTATCTTGTGATCAGGTCCTCAAATTCTCAGTTCGCATTGGCTAACATGTGGTGCAAAATAATCCGAAGTCTATACTACATCTCAGAAAAAAGAAAATGGAAAAAGTTTGGATCAACCAGTATTACTTGAATCACTAGGAAGATAGAGCTAAACAGCTCTATATTCTTGCCTGCTGCTTAATAAAGAAAGTGAATAACCAACATTTATATTACGTGATTACCTGGGACTTAAGTTGGATTAATAAGGGGAGTTTATGTAGATACAAAGTTTCTCTACATGATAGAAAATCATTGAAAAGGCTAGGATAATCAAATTGCAAAAGTTTGTTTAAAGACCATATTCCTATTGTTTTCATGTCTTACATTGTTTATCAACTTCAATAGGCATTTGTGAATTGTATGTCAACCAACAGGAATTTTTCTGTGCTGATAGTAAGAACTGCGGTGGTGAATAAGTTCGAAGGCATGAACTCTTACCAAGGAGTATGAATTGTTCATAATTTTTCAATTAAAAACTTATCACAATTCTGAATTCATGACACACCACTGTTATTATATGAATTTATACTTCTAAATAGAAAACCATTTAGAAACCTCCCATTTCCTCTTTTCTCTTAAGCCTAAAACTCAAGGAAGAATGCCTGATTTAAAATTCTATTGGCGTAAATCATCTATCTCTGCTCATGGTATATCACTTGCATATTATTGACTAATATGCTCTTTTCCTTTCACATTTCAGCTTCCAGAGCCATTCAGTTTCATTTTTACATGGTTTGCCGCGGTGCCTTTGATAGTATATTTATCTCAATCACTCACAAAACTGATCGTAAGAGACTCTTTGATCTTGAAGGTAGAACTTTGTTGACATATCTTCAAGGTTTTTATTATACAGATAAAATGATTCCACTAATGTATGATCTAATTTTCTAGGGCCCCTGTCCAAACTGTGGTACAGAGAATGTCTCTTTCTTTGGGACCATACTATCAATTTCTAGTGGTGGAACCACCAACACTATTAACTGCTCAAAGTAAGTTAAAATTGTCCAGTAATAATATTCAGTTACAGATCTTGTGATTTAGCTGTAACATTTTTCTACTTATGGTTTAGGAGAGGACCCTTTCCCCCCCAATTCTTAACTCTTATAGTTTAACATTTTGCTTCAGTTGTGGAACCACCATGGTTTATGACTCAAGCACAAGGTTGATTACATTGCCCGAAGGCAGCGAAGCTTAATCAAGGTATATATATATATATAAATACACCCTGCCCACCTTAATTTGTTTGTCTGGTTCCAGTGTCGAGACTAAAGGTTTCTGATTTTGCTCTAAGAGGTGGTAACATAGCTCGGATCTTAGTATTAACAAACTGTAGATGCTACATACAGGAGCAACCAATAAGAAGCGGTCGTCCGACTTTAACTAACTTTTGAAGTCGGATGTGAAGAGTGTTAAAATTATGTAGATCTATCCCTCCTGTGGAAAGAGAGAAGTTATATGGTTTGCTTCACTGTGGGCTGAATTATGTCAATATTGTATTTGTAAGTATATGCGTCATATACATACCTGTAGTAGGCTTGTTTGCAGGAACAGAAGATGATCCATTTTGTTGTAAGTAATACTCAATTCTAGTGTTATATCGCAGGTCAAACCCATTTGAGTATGCTTGTGACACTGCCCGGCCCAACCTATATGTTGGATTTGAGACGAATCATGCAGAATAATAACTAAAACTCATAGCACAAATTTACTTCATGAATATATATATATATATATATATATATATATATATATATATATATATGGTCTCTGATACATTCAAATTCTATGTCTTATGTGAAAATATACATTTAAAACTTTCACAGTTCAAGTCTCACTACTCACTACACATATTCACACTAAAATTATATATATATATATATAACATAAGCAACATAAACGTGCTCAAAATGCAAATTGGGAGAAAAAAAAACCTGGGAGAAAAATGGTAAATAGAAAAATAGTGAGTTTGCGGCTCAATGAGTGGATGTAATTATATAATAATAAAAAAAAAGAGTATGTGTACTAGTGTTTATACATAACATATAACATAATTTCAGACTTAATATTATACATTAGCAGACATGAAATTTATACATACATACATACATCACAAACTACATCAAATAGCACCTAGGGGAATGACTCTCAATACTTGTCAGGAACATCATCACACAAGTAGAGCGGGGGTAAAACCTCTTAATACCCGGCGTAATTAAACTATCTTGCACGGATAGAGTAACCTAACTCGTAATACGCATGCGCAAAGTCTACGGGGAAGGGTACATATATGGTGACTAGCAATCACATCTCATGACTTAATCAAACATATAATATGCGTATATGTAATCATAACATGATATTAAATCATATTATCAAACATAAATGCTTCACTGAATACATAATAGTAATAATAGTATTCACTCACAGATCTTGTTTCACTCTGGGGTTCGTTGGGGCTCTTGTGAGTTCTCGGATTCTCGAGTTCCTCTTAAAATACATTATTCGAAAATTAATCATTAGAACCAATATAAAAACTTATAAGTATCATGTAAACTATAAAATAATTGCTCAAACTTCATAAATCTATTACCCACTAGTTTACTCGTTATTAATCTAACTGTCCAATTCTATTTTCTGTAACTTTTCCTTTTTAATTTCTCTTTTTAACTTATTTCTCTATCTCGGTCTCCTAATTCTTTTCTCCTTTTTTTTTCACCTTCAGCTTCTTCCTTTTCTTTATTTTTTTCTTTTTATCTTTTTTTTTCTCCTGGCTTTTCTTTTTTTCTTCTTTCGATCTTGCTCTGTTTTGGCTTTTTTTTTCTTTTCTCCAAGCAATGCATGACAATTCCTCCCAACTTATAAAAATTTCATCCTCGAAATTTACATACCTTATAGAAATAAATATGGATACTGTGACCGCATTTGTGCTTTAAGTGCCCAAGTGGCTTTCTTTGTTTGTGACCCTTCCACATCACCTTAACCAAAGTGATTGTCTTATTACATAACACATGTTATTTTCGATCAAATATCTGAAATGGTTCTACTTCATAAGTCAAATCTGTTGTCATCTGGACTGATTCTGTATCTAAAATATGAGAAGGGTCAGGAATATACTTCTGCAGCATAGAAACATGAAAAACAACGTAGACTCGTGATAACTCTAGAGGTAAATCCAAACGGTAAGTAACTGGACCAACACGCTAAATAATCTCATATGAGCTTATATAACGAGGGCTCAACTTTCCATGTTTTTCAAATCAAAGTATGCCCTTCCAAGGAGAAATCCGTAAGAAAACTTTATCACCCACTGCAAACTCAAGTGGTCTCTGACACTTATCTGCATAACTCTTCTGTCTACCTGCGCTGCCTTTAACTTTTCTTTGATGGTATTAATCTTCTCATTAGTACTTTGGACAATTTTTGGCCCTAATAATTGTCTTTCCCTGACTTAATCCTAATAAATTGGAGTTCTGCATTTTCTTCCGTATAGAGCCTCAAAGGGTGCCATCTGAATACTAGACTGATAGCTATTATTATAAGTAAACTTTACCAAAGGTAGGTATATGTCCCAATTACCTCGAAACTACATAACATATGCTCGGAGCATATATTCCAAAATATGAATAACCCTCTCTGATTGCCTGTCTGTATGCGGATGAAAAGTTGTACTAAAATTCAATTTAGTACTCATAGCCTGCTGTAGAGATAGCCAAAACCTAGAACTAAACCATGAGTCTCTATCTAAAACAATACACAAATGAGCTCCATGTAAACGTATTATTTCTTTTACGTGCAAATTTTCCATTATATCATAAGAATACGTGCTCTTGTAAGGAAGAAAGTGAGCAGACTTTGTGAGAAGATCATCAATAACCCATATACTATTATAGTCACTGCTAGTATGAGGAAGTTTTATTACAAAGTTCATGGTGATGTGTTCCCATTTCCACTCAAGAATAGACAGTGGTTGAGATTCTCCCACATGTCTTTGGTGTTCTGTTTTAACTTACCGACAAGTTAAACAATGTGCTACAAACTATGCTATTTCTTTCTTCATCCTCTTCCACCAATAATGCTTCCTCAAAATATGATACATCTTCGTGCTACCTGGGTGCATAGCATATGCTGAACTATGTGCTTATTCTAAAATCTGGTTCTTTAAATCTGAATTATTCGGCACACATAGTTTATTACCCATAACTAAAGTACCATCATATTTCAGTGAAAAGTTGATCCGCAATCTATTCTTCACATCATCTTTTATTTTAATCAATTTCAAATCTTGATCCTGCATCTCTCGAATTTGATCAATCAAAATTGGTCTAAGTTGAAAATGTGCCAAAAGTACTCCATTCTGACTTACTATCAATTTTGTACCCAAAGACCTCAAATTAATCAATAACGGAAGGTATGATACTTTTATGTGCGAGACCAAACTCGAAGACTTTCAACTGAGAGTATTAGTTACTACATTCGCCTTGCCTGGATGATAATCAATAATTCAATCATAATCTGCAATCAACTCAACCCATCTATGTTGTCTCATATTTAATGCTGCCACGTCATTGTTCGGTGCCATGTCATTGATCGATGCCACATCATCGGTCAACGCCATGTCATCGAACCGTATATTTGAACATTGTCATAAACAGTACCGTACATATAAATATTACCGTACATGTAAATAATAATGTTTACCCTTTTATACTCCTCCTAAAGTTTTCGACTGTCTTGAGTCTAAAATTATTGTCCGTTTTGCTCTCTGATCTTTCGTTCATTGTAAAATGACCATGGTGCCCCTAAAATACATAAAATACTTAATTAAAATAAAACACATAATTAAATCACAAGGGACTTAAATATATAAAAGTAGGGATGTTAGTGAGACTTGAAGTGTAAAATAACGATTTTCACCTTTATAAATATACATTTTCTAGCACTCAAAATTTTATTAAACTCGCAAGTACACGAATCTATTGTAAAATATATTAATTGTGATGAGTGTCGATCCCACAAAGAGGTGGATTTTAATTGTGTGTAGAGTTAATTTTGTAAGTGGGTGATTGGATTTATGGTAGAAGTGATTTAGATTAACCTAAAATTTAAATTAAAATGACTGGAATAAATTAAAGTGAAATCTATTAAAATCAAGCGCTTAGGTACCTGAATCTACATCAACATGCACTATGGGCTTAATATTCATTATTAGTTCCAATTAAATCATGAGGGGGGCTTCCACTTCTCATAAACCACACTCTAATCAATATAGTGCTAATGACTTATCGTGTCAAATAGTAATAACTTTGCATTAGGGAGCTGGTTATATCAGTGCGGTATCTAGAAAAGATTATTACTATCTGTCAACGAAAAGTCAAAACATCCACAAAAATCAGAGGGGAAGCGAAAGAAAATTTACCAAATAAAGCCTATGGAACATGTTGAGACTTCACATTCAACCCAAGCTTAAAAGAAAATTAGCTACTCATAATTGAACTGGGGTAAAATGAGAATTTATTAAAATACGTAGAAAGTACAAGATGAAGAAGGAATTACAGAAAATGGAGCTCAAAATTGAATTCAGGGGTGTCGAATTGAGGGGAGCCCCCTTTTTATAGATACAATGAGTAAATTATGGTCATTAAATTAAAATAATTTGGACGCTCAGGATTGCGCCACATGGTAAATTCTGATTGGATAGAAAACATCATCAGGACTGTCATTCCGTGTATATGTATATACCGTATGTAAGTTTTTGGTCCACTAACATATTACTACGTCACCCGTCAACACCACATTAACATTTTAGTCCAATAAGTTCGTGAGACATCATCTGTCAATGCCAACTCATCAGCCAACATCACATAAGCAGTCAATGCCACTTTATTCGTCCAATCGAATACGGACACGTCATTGGTTGGTGCCATGTCATTGATCAATGTCACGTCATCGGTCAACACCATGTCATCGGGCCGTATATGTCTTTCTTCTCCATAAATAAGACCGATGCTCCCCATAGAAATACACTAGGTCTGATGTAACCCTTATCAATTAATTCTTGTAACTGTACCTTTAGCTCTCGTAGTTCTAATGGACCCATCCTGTATGGGGTTATAAGAATAAGGGTTGTGCCTGGAATCAAATCAATAGTAAACTCTATATCTCTATCAGGTGGCAAATCAGAATAGTCGTCAATAAACACATCCGAAAATTCTTTCACCATAGGAATATCTTTTGGTTTCACATTACTGACTTGGCTATCAATAACATGAGCCAAATAAGCAAAACAACATTTTCTGAATAATCGTCTAGCAGAAATAGTAGATATCACAGAAGAAGGCAAGATCCGTCGTTATTTACAGAAAATTATATCAGATTCTCTAAATTTCCTAAAAGTTACCTCTTCCTGAAAACAATCCACTGTAGCATGATGGTTTGCTAGCCAATCCACCCCCAGTATAGCATTGAAATCATGAATATCTAATGGAATCAGATTTGCTACCATATTTTTATTATCCACTATTACCGCACGATCTCAAAATACACTCTCAGCCAACAAAGAATTACCAACTGGTGTAGCCATTATTGAAGTACAATTTAATGGCCTCATTTCTCTATCTTCATGCATGGCAAATGTGCGAGAAATAAAAGAATGTGTAGACCCCGGATCAAATAAAATATATGCCTCACGGTAAAAAATAGTCAAAATACATGTCACAACATCTGGTGTGGCATGGGCTTTCTGCTGGGTCAGAGCAAATACACATGCCTAGGTACGTGGTCTGCTTGGCTGCATCCTCTGTCAACTACCACTAGTCTCACCTACATTGGGCTGGGACCTGCTAGAAAATGTATGTCCTCTTCTTTGGAAATCTCCCTGCCCTTGAAATTGACTACTGCCACTCTGAAGATAGTGAGGGTTTTGACCTGGCACAAAACTGCTACTCGATGTAAAGTTTGGACAATCCTTCTTTAAATGTCCCGGCTGACCATACTGAAAGCAACGTGATAAACCACTCAAATATTGTCCCCTGTGAAATTTTCCACAAATATTATACTGAGGACAATTGTCTATGCCTACATTACGGCTCTGCTGAACACTGTCGTGACTACTGGAAGATCTCTTCCCTCCGAGAACCTTTGGTCATTGGTTGTACTGCTGACTAGTTGAGAAACCTCTATGCTCCATCTTTCTCCCTCAAGTTCCAGCACTAGGTTCCTTAACTGGCCAAGTAGGGCCTCGCTTGTGATGTTGCGGCTCAGCCATTTGTGCCTCTCTACGACTCCTCTCGATTCTCGTAGCAACTTTAACTAGTGTGCCAAATTTTGTACATTATGTTCCTATTATTATAGTCTTAATGTCCTCCCGAAGGTCCCATTCAAACCGCTGACATTTCTCTCTCATTCGATACAATGAATTGGGCAAATCTCAATAACTCAGAAAATTTACGCTCGTACTCTTCTACTGTCATAAATCATTGTACAAGTATCATAAACTCATTCATCATGTCTTCTTGATAAACAATGGGAAAGAATTTATTAGTGAACTTTCTTTAAAAATCTGCCCAGGTAACAGCTCCATGTCCCTCATATCGACATAATACAGAAATCCACCAATGATACGCATTACCCTCTAAGAGAAACTCAGTAAAGGATAACATTTCTTCATCAGTACATCTCATCACATTAAAAATCCTCTGCAGTCTGATTAACCATGATTTTGAACTCACAGGTTCAGATGTGCCCTCAAAAGTCATAGCCCCTAAATCACGAGCACGCTTAATGATGTTTTGTGTGCCTGTGTAAACTTCAACCTCTCTCCGAGCAACATTAACAATAAACCCTTCAAATCTATTCATAAATAGATCCACCGTAAGTCTCGCTACTAGCTCATGATGGATATCTGGATTTTACTGGGGTAACGGTTGTGGCTCATATGCATGTAATGCTGACTCACCTATAGTCACTTCTAAGGGTTCCTCTCTATTCTCCAGTCGTGGAGGTAAACCCAGATCTGCTACAGATCTCGTGTGGGGTTGGCCACGTCTACGCATGTTGATATCTATAAAATGTAATGATATCATTATATGACGTATGAATATATATACATTATGAAATAGTCTGCAAAATCTATAACCTAGTGCTCTGATACCAAAATAAAACGACTCGCCCCGACCTATATGTCGAATACGAGGCAACTCATGTTGACTAATAATTAAAACTCATAGCACAAATTTAATTCATGAATATATATAATGGTCTCTGATATAAGCACATAACAACCTCTGTGTCTTATGCGAAAATATACATTCAAAACTTTCATAGTTCATGTCTCACTCACTATAAATACCATACATATATATATATACTAAAATTATATATATATATAACATAAGCAACATAAACGTGCTCAAAATGAAAGTTATTCAATAATGCGTCTTGTGGCCCAAGCTCAATTGATTATAAATTAGTTTGCATGAAATCCCACGGAAACCTGAGAGAAATGAGGTAAATAGGAAAATAATGAGCTTGCAGCTCAGTGAATGGATGTAATTATATATTAAGACTAATAATAATAATAATAATAATAATAATAATAATAATAATAATAATAATAATAATAATAATAATAATAATAATAATAATAATAATAATAATAATAATAATAATAAAAGTATGTATACTAGTGCTTATATATAATCATGTAATATAACTCCACACTGAATATCATACATCAGCAGACATGGAATTCAAACATACATACATACCTCACAAAATACACCAAATAGTACATAGGGGAATAACTTTCAATACTCGTCGGGAACATCGAGTCGAGCAGAGTAAAAACCTCTCAATACTCGGTGTAATTAAACTAACTCGCACGAGTAGAGTAATCTAACTCTCAATACGCATGCGCAAAGTGTACGAGGAAGGGTACATATATGGTGACTAGCAATCAAATCTCATAACTTAATCAAACATATAATATGCGTATATGTAATCATAACATGATATTAAATCATATTATCAAACATAAATACTTCACTGAATACATAATAGTAATAATAGTATCTACTTACAGATCCTGTTTTACTTTAGGGTTCGTTAGACCTCTTGTGGGTTCTCTGATCCTCGAATTCCTCCTAAAATTCAGAATTCGAAAATTAATCGTTAGAACTAGTATAAAAATTTAAACGTATCATGTAAACTGTAACATAATTGCTAAAACTTCATAAATCTATTACCCCTTAGTTTACTGAATATTAATCTAATTGTCTAATTCTATTTTCTGTAGTTTTTCCTTTTCAATTTTTCTTTTTTAACTTATTTCTCTCTCTCGGTCTCCTAATTCTTTTTCTCCTTTTTTCCTTCCTTTTCTCTCATTTTTTTCCACCTTCGGCTTCTTCCTTTTCTTTCTCTCTTTCTCTTTTCTCGTCTCTTTTCTCCCGACTTTTCTTCTTTTCTTCTCTCGGTCTTGCTCTGTTTTGGTTCCGTTATTCAAAATGGTAAACTGCTCCCATTTTATCATTTTACATATATATATATATATATGCCACCGCTAGGGATGGCAAAAATCCCCACGGGGACGGGTATCTTCGAGAATTTTTCTCATTCGGGGAGGGTATGAGGATAATTTTATACCCAATTTTTTATTCAGGGAATGGATGGAGAAAATTTTTTACCCAATTTCTTATTCGGGGAGGGGACGGGGATGAGGTTGAATCCCCATCCCCTACCCATTTCTCCATTTTTATTTTAATTTTAATTTTAATTTTTTAAAATTACTAGTAAATAAATAATAAATTTTGAATTATAAAATTATAAATATTGGTTAAAATAACAAATATCAAAATATTTATATTATTAAACTTTTAGGCCTAATTAACGAATTATAGTTCTAAATTTTTATTTAGGATATTAAAAAGACCGGGTAGATTCTGTTAGTCCAAAAATTTTGTTTTAATTTTAATATTCATTAAATATTTTAAACTTAAATCTATTTTTATTTATTTTTAGATGTTATAATTGCCCACAGCGAATCACAATTTTAATATCTAATCTAATCTAATATTTACTTTTGATTTGCTCCGACTTAACTATTGTGTTATAAAGGGAAAGTCCACATTTATAAAGTGCCACGCCACCATTGAAAAAGTTAATTTTGAATCTAAATTCGATTTTATTTGTAATAATTTTGTATTAGACTATTAATTTGTTCACGATAACTTGTAAAAGAAGTTTGTATCCCTTACATGCTGTGTTACTTATTAATTTTTTATTTTAATATGATTAACTCAAAATCGAAAAAAAAAAATTAGTTATTCGGGGATCAGGGACCCTCGAGGATCCCATTTTATTATTCGGGGAGGGGATGAAGATTCTCTCAAATAATTCTGACAGAAATGGAAAGAGGACGAAAACATACGCAAAATATTAGGGATGGATACAGAGAGATTGGTCCCCACCCCACCCCACCCCACCCCACCCCACACTTAGCTACCGCTTCAAGCATGCACGACCAAGCAGCTGCTGTTGCTTTTAAAGATTGCCACGTTTGGCTTTTTTTTTTTTTTTTTTTTTTTTTTCCAAGCGGTGCATGACAGCTTGTGACTCTAAACCTCTTTCCTTTTATGGTGATAATCATCATTTTTTATAGTGTGTTAATCTCTGAATCATTTAAAGGAGATCTCTGAAACATTTGAAGCAGGCCAGTCTAATGCACTTGTAGGCTCGTAACAGCAGTTGAACAACTGGAACTGAAGCTGCCTTGGATATTTATGTTATCAATTAAATGGATAACCGACCATGAAAAATGGCAACTGCTCGGACATTCAACCAGCGGTGTGGTTCAATTTCAATGCTGTGGATGGTCATACTCACAAGCAATGGAGGGCTTAGAAAAGTTTGGTAACATAATGCAATTAAGTTTCCACCTATGAGATTATGTATGGGATAAGAAAGCAAATGCTTCGCCCCAAAAGATGACAAAGACGCCACAGATTGAAGACTGAGAAGGGGAACCTAGTTGATTTATACTTTTGACTTGGAATTCAGATACTTCCAAAAAGGAAACAATAGAACTTTAACTTTATTACATCAAGAGAAAATATGAAAACAAGCAAAAATTTTGTGTCGAGTATTAAAAATTGACATCGGAGTTCACCAGCCTTACAACATACACTCCCTTCCCGTGGCATTAAAACATAGCTACCTACGTGAAACACCCCTCAACACCAATCAAACAGATGACACTTTCAACAGAACGGCATTGCCCCTTAATGATTAACCATCTTCCCCTCTACAAGATTGCGACATCCAAGTAATCTCCACTCTACAACAGGAAAACAGATATGGAATAAACATGTCTGCATGGAAGATCGCAAAAATTACGGTAGGTATAAATATGTGATTTACCTCAAAATTAAGTTCAGCCGACGCTTTACTGTCATCAAGTCGTCTTCCATTTCCATAAGAATGGGTCATCCCCACCTTAAAAGAACCATGATATACATGAGATTTAAAATGGTTTTGGTACACATTCTAAGTAATGCTAAAAACCATTGAAATTCATTTAATCTGGACAGAAAATTTCTCATAATCCTCTACTTTCCTTTGTTTATGAGCAAACAAGATAGACAAAATACCACAAATGACAGTGGCATAAAAGTTCAATTAAACAAAAAAGAAATCAGGCTGTTCCCAAATACAAATAAATAAGCCAATATTTTGATATGATTGTCTGTCTCTAGTTGCATTAACAGATAGATATAGTCCCCTACCATATAAAATGTAGCAAGTACCTGTTTCAGCACAAACCGTCCATGTTTATCAGGATTTACAAAAGCAAAAGACACTTCTGCATTTCTTCTCCTTGCCTCGGGGGCAACCACCTTAACCTAATAGAGGAACATAATCCAGTAATTAAGTACACAACAAACAAAGTGAATATATTTGATTGTGTGTGGGAAAAAGCAGAAAGTACGAGATCCGTTAATTCACGGAGAGTAGCATCTTTCCAAGTATAAATTTGAACTTCATCTTTAGGTTCCTTCCCTCTGACTGCAAAGTCTTCTGCAGTATGATGACCTCCACTGTGCGGAAATATCAAAATGCAAATTACATACCAAGTCAGAGAACTGAATGAAAAATTCTCAACATTGCTTAAAGCTACACCTTCGACAAATGAACACGGAGTCGCATGCCGATAGTTTATAAACACCCTGCCTTTGAAAAAAAATTCCCAATTCCCTCCTTCACTCTTTAAATGGCTGCTGGGCAGCTACTTTCATACGGTCCAAGTTAACATTGTTCCTTCACTCTAGACCAAACACATAAAATTTTACAAAGATAAACTGAATGCATAGAAAATGAAGTGGCCTAGAGTTGGCTGCAATACCCGCAGGGCCCGATTAATTCGAGGCGGATATAGAGCCCCAGAAAAAATCTCAAAATAGATTCGGATCCGTTTTGGGTATGTGTGTAACCCTTAAAAAATTTTAGGCTTTGGGCTTGGGGATTTTGTCGGGTCCCCTAATCTAACCGGAAGATAAAACTAAAAAAAAATTAAATAAAAGAATCTATTTTCTAATATTTTAAAATTCTAAATTGAAAATTCTAATACCCAATTCCCCTTGAATCAAGTCAATCCTCAATCCCCCAAAAGAAAACCAAAAACCCTAACAGCCCATCTGCAGCCATCTTTCATCGTCACTAACAGTCCATCAGTCCCCACGGCTCGTCATCACCCACCAACACTCAGGCACGCCTAGAGATGGCCAATAAGCCGGACAGCATGTGGCACGGCACGTGTCCATATAATATGGCACGACACGAGTATGTTTTGGTAGGACACGCGGCATGGCACAGCACACACGTGGGCTGGACCAGCCTTAGAATTTTAGGTACGCGGTCCTTAAAAGCATGGCACAATGAAAAAGCTTGCAATAAGCACGTTTTATTTTTTAAATTAAATAAATTTAAAATTTTATGATTTTACAAATAACTTGAAGTTGAATTTTTAAATTCATTTAATTCTTAGTTTAAAAAATACTATAATTGATTTATATTTATAATTTATTAAATAAATAATTGATATCATTATTTTAATGAATAAAATTATAAATATCATGATTTTATAAATATGCATTAATATTATTGTGAACTATAATCTATAATTCTATGTAACTCTAAGTTAACAATTAAGTTAACTCTTAAGAAAATTTTATTATTATTATTATTATTATTATTATTATTATTATTATTATTTAAAAAATCCTAATACTATAAGGTCAAACGTAATAATTAATATCACATTTTTTTACTATTGTTAGTTTATTATTATTGAATATAGATTTGAGTTTTGAATTTTTGATTATATTAAATTTGAATAAAGGCATAGACCTAAGAAAAATACATAGACTTGAAAAAAATACGCCAACAACTTAGTAGGAGCTCTTAAAAAATTAAAAAAAAAAGCTGAGTAGACTTTTTTTCTTAGACACGGCACAGCACGACGCGTCTGTCGGGTCGGACATAAGTAAAAAAATTTAGGCATGGCACGAAACAAATAGTGGATACGGACAGAATGACACCGGCACGACACAGCCCATTGGTCATCTCTAGACACGCCTATCGATTTCTCCTGTCCCGAAGGTTTTGACTTTTTCTATTTTTTGCTATTTATTCATTTATTTATTTCAAGTTGCTTAAGGTTTCATTGATTTGAGTCATTTTTACATTTTGTGTGTTTTCATTCATTCACCTCCTTCTGGTTTCATTCTCAGTCACATAGCACTGAAGCAGAGGCTGCAGCCCTAGAGAGCTTACTGAAGCAGAGACTGCAGCCATGATTTGAGTCACCGCCCCATTGCCATCACTAAGTTGACCCAACATATTTCAAACTGCAACAAGAAGAAGAGGCGATGAAAAGATGTCCATACCTTAGTGAAAACTCGAAGCAACAAAGGGCAAGTCTGCAATAAGCAACAGGCAAAAATATCAGCACTAGCGAACCTACAACCATTGCAATAATGTGAAAAAAAAAAAAAAAAAAAAAAAAATCTGCAGTGACCGGTGTAAAAGTTTCCTATTCATATATATGTGTGTGTGTGTGTGTGTGTGTGTGTGTGTGTGTATTAAGAATATCCCATTGTTAATCTCTAAACAACTTGAAACGTAATTTGGCACAAGAGGTTTGGAAAACCCAATGCCGGCTATTTTCTATCTGATCAATTCTATATAAACAAGGTTACTTACTAGGGTTGTTCACTAGGCAGATAATTGTACAATGTACGGGGAAAAAAATCCAAAACGAATTCGTGAACGTAGTGAATGCATACATATAATAATAAAAGACGACAATAAATACCTTTTCGCGGTCCACGGGTTCGAATCGGGGATGATTAGCTTGGTCTAGCAGCCGGTTCGGAAGGCAGGGTCTGCAGGAACCTGGACCCGGTCTGTCATGGGCTTGGAGGGCTGCCGCCATTGTTTCGACTATGCTGTTTCTTCCCTCTGTTTCTGCTCTTTTTCAGTACTTTTATTTTTTATTTTTAAATTTTGCTGTGCGTTGTGCGCAATAGGGGGAGAGGGGTTATGTTTAAAATTTTGAACTGGGGGCCCATTCACTCGATTGAATTTACTTTAAGAAAAGGCTTTTATTGGGTCGGTAAAATGTGAAGCCCAGTAGAATGATTTTAGATTTTTTATAAATTCTAAAAACGTAGTTTGGATAATACTAACGGTATAATAACTATGAAAATGCGTTTAGTTTCAGTATCTATTCTAATATTATGTAAATCAACAGAAAAGTCTGACATGAAACTCACAGATAAATGACAATAAAGCTCAACATAATAATTAAATTCTCGCATCTACTTGGGGTAACTCAAATCCTCCACCTAAGGTGTGGGGAGGGGGCAGTAGATACGGACCAACAACCAACTCAACTTAAGTGGTTTTAAGGATCTTTGACATGATTGGTAAATTTAATAAAAATATGATAATTATTTTATATATTTGCAAACTAAAATAATTAGATGAATCTGTTTGAAAAAAATCAATTATAATTGTGAATGTGTTTCATAATTGTATGAGATTCGATATGTATTCCATAATAGTACAAGATTAGATTCATCTCTTATTATGTATCTCATATATCTAATAAGCTTTTAGTATAGTGGTGAATAGTTTACTAAAGAGGATCAAACGCAGTTTTACTGACATTTCTCATTATTTATATGGGATGACATTGATTTTTTTTTTAATGAAAATTCCGACCCTTACCTAACAATAATAATAAGTCACAACATTTCCATCCTAAACATACCATAAATATATATTTTTTTAAATGGTAAACATACCATAAATCTTAGATAAAATAAAATACAAAAGTTTTGTGGCTAATTACTGGCTTTATGCATGCAATTGAGCTTAACTTGGGATGTGAAGCAAAGGTAGCTTCTCTTCATGTGTATAATAATATTGCGAACACACTACCTGCCCAATTCAAGATTCCTATTTCCCATAACACAAGATCATTAAACTTAGAAAATTGTATGAAACAATTGCAAAATCTATGGAGAATATTGTTGAACTTTGCCAACCAACATGGCGACATTGATTTATTAATTTTTATGGGGTCGGTTTCATAATAATGACTAAATAAATAATAGGATGTTGAAGAGTAATTATCAACTCAATTATAAAGTAAATAAGGACGGTTTGAAATTAAACTTAATTTTCAATGATGAGAATATTTATGAAAACATTTATAAAGACGACATGCAAAATTCGCAGACTATACTATGCAATGTCAAACAGCCTTAATTAAAAAGAAGGGGTCTAAAGCCTATCTCAAAATAAATAAATGAAGTGAAATTTTGAGCTAATGCCATTGCCCATTAGATTGAGTGGAGATGTGGGTTCAATTCATTGGATGAAAAATTAAGATATATATTTTTTAAGTTAGAGGAACTCACCCATAAATAAATAAGAACAAAATTAATATATAATTATCTTTGAACTGTTAATTAATGAACCACCGGAACACATTTTAAAGAATAAGGATTTAATGTTGAATTGAGTTGAGCACTTAATAAATGATTGTTAAATAAGATAAATAAATAAAAAAATTAAAATAATTTAGTCATTGATTTAATGTTCAGCAAAAACTTATTTCAGAAATGAATTCTAGTCCCATTTTAAAATGCCGATCATTTGAGATAAAAAAAAATGGTGACTACTTATAATTTAATACAATATTGCAGTTAAACATTGTTATCGAATTTGTAAAATCGCATTTTAAGATAGTCATATCTGCATTGAAGAAACATTTCCTTTGCCGCTCGTGTTGAAGGTCTTTCCTCGCCATTTTTACATATTCAATTAGAATTGCCCACCAACCGACATTTCAATAATTGACAAATTAAACAATAAAAAACCAAGAAAGAAAGTCCATGTTTTGGTGAGAAGAAATGAGAGTAGAGAAAAGGAATAGAAAAGAGAGAGAGAAGAGAAAATAAGAAAAAATGAAAATTAATCTTAATTTTATTATTTAATTTGACAAATAATTCATCTAATTTTCCTATATTTTTTTTCCTCTCCTCCTCTCTTCTATCTTCTTCTTCCATTTTTTTCAAACCAATCATTACGAAAGTGTAAGAATCCATGGGTTGGTCCTTCTGTAGATTATATTGGAATTTTGGAACGACCAGGAGGAAAATCGAAAACATCAGACCTGCACGCACGTCATTAGCCAAAAATGAAAAAAAAAAAAAAATCAAACACGAGTTTATTTTGACTATATATATATTGACTTGGAGAAAACATTATCTTCGTGAGGATCACGAAGGCATTTTCTGGTGAATACACATATACGGCGACGTAGTTGAACATTATATAAGACAAGAAGTACAAGTCAATCAGCATTGCAGTACTTGTCAAATATTAATTGCTCAGCCTAACTACTGGCTATCATTATATTCTCAAAACAGACATGGCTTCTTTTCTTCGATCATTCGGATTTAACTTCATATTAGTTGTTTTGATTTTGGCAATCGCCGGGAAGTCAAACGTTTTGGGTTATACGCATCCTATTTTCCGGCCAGGTCCATGGAGGCTGGCTCACGCCACCTTTTATGGTGATGAGTCTGCTGCCGAAACCATGGGTACGTATTTTTATATATATGCTCAATTCAATATTTTTCAATTTAAAAGAAAATTTCTGACGTTACTTGTTACATTATTTTGTTGAAGTGAAAAAAAAACTGCACTTTACTAGAATGATGTTACTGGATGTTAAATGTTCTTTTTCTCTGGACCATCTAATTACAGGAGGAGCTTGTGGGTATGGAAACTTGTTTTCTAATGGTTACGGAACAGACACAGCGGCTTTGAGCTCCACATTGTTCAACAATGGATACGCTTGTGGGACTTGTTACCAGATAAAGTGCTATAATTCGCCTCATTGCTATAAATATGTGCAATTCACCACAGTTACAGCCACAAACCTCTGCCCTCCAAATTGGTCCCAGGACTCCAATAATGGCGGCTGGTGCAATCCCCCTCGCGCCCATTTTGATATGTCCAAGCCCGCCTTCATGAAGATCGCCGATTGGAAGGCCGGCATTGTCCCAGTCCTGTTTCGCAGGTATTAATTTATATTCTTTCGAAGTTGCTAAGAGATATTACGACATGGAGTTTGAATTCATACATTCATATGACAATCTTAGAGGCTACTATGGATGACTTGGAAATATGTGCCAACTAGAGAGGAGAGACATCGGCCCACACTAATACCTGCCCATCTTATATAACTTGTGGGAAGGGGATTAAATTTTGAGGCCAGGGAACTTTAACCAGTGTGCCGATGGCCACAGCCCAAAGCTAAACAACAATAAGCCTAAGTGGCGCGGGAATTAATAATAATATTAAGGACAAGGGAAAAATGATAGCACGAGCATGTTGTTACTTTTAACTAAGACTAGCTGATTTTTGTTTGTCTAATTATTTATATGTATGTATATATTCTTGTAGGGTGCCATGCATAAAGCCTGGTGGGATTCGATTTGCTTTCCAGGGAAATGGATACTGGTTGTTGGTGTATGTGATGAATGTTGCAGGCGGCGGAGATATAGCCAACATGTGGGTTAAGGGAACAAGAACAGGATGGATTAGCATGAGCCATAACTGGGGAGCTTCATATCAAGCATTTGCAACTCTGGGAGGCCAAGCTCTTTCTTTCAAGATCCAGTCATATGCAACCAAGGAGATTATTATAGCTTACAATGTTGCTCCTGCTAACTGGAACGTAGGATTGACTTACAAGTCAAATGTGAACTTCCATTAATAAACAAGATCATCATGCATGACCCTTTTTTTTGGGCCTTTTCCTCTTTCCTTGTATGCATAAATACAAATTGTAATTTGTAAACAAGATATCTGCAACGAAGGTTACCAGTTTTGGATAACTTCAAACAAGCATTGTGTTCATATTCAACCATCTTAGTCAATTTATCCCTTTTCCTTATTTTTTTTTTCCAATGCTGCGTTACCAATTTGCAATAAACTGGAAGTATTTATGTATGTTCGACCAGCTAACAAAATCATGAAACGTATGCATCCTCAGTGTTTTGTGTTCAGTTCTAGTGGAAATTAAACAAATTAAAGTAGACACAAAAGTAATATTTGGATTCTGTGTTGGATTCAATTATTTTTTTTCTTAATTTGAAGTTAATTTTACTGATCATTTTATTACTTAAACATTTTTAGAACAAAAATAAATTAATTTTGCTTGTCATTTTTATTAACTAAACATTTTTAGAAAAAAAATAAAAATATGATATGACAAATTAAATAGTTTTTCTTTTCATTTGTGCAAGACACATGTCGATTTGATCTTGGCTTGCCGGGTTAATTTTAGCCGACCACCCGTTTGCAAAAATGAGCCTACAACGATTAGTCACCAACCAACTGATATATTCCAATAATGAACAAATTACACAATAGAAAAACAAGGGGACCGAATAAAAAAGAATGAGGCTCCCAAATTTGTTGCAGAATATTCCACTTCGGCACCAAGATAATTAATTCAATTTATAAAACTGAGAAACCTGCACGCACGTCAATAGCCAAAAACACAGGCATACGTTTTTATTCATCTTAAAACATCATGTACTTGAGAAAACTTTATCTTCGTGAGGATCACGAAGGCATTTTGTTGTGCAGATAATGTATCACATAGTTGCTCATTATATAAAGGCAACAAGTACAAGTCAATTAGCATTGCACCTTGTCACATATTAATTGCTTAGCCTAGCTAGCTGCCAATATACTCAAAAACAACATGGCTTCTTTCCTTCGATCATTTGGATTTAGCTGCCTATTGGTTGTTTTGATTTTGGCAATCGCCGGGATGTCAAATGCTTCGGGTTATACAGGTCCTATTTTCCGGTCAGGTGCATGGCAGCTTGCTCACGCCACCTTTTACGGTGATGAGTCTGCCTCTGAGACCATGGGTATGCTATTTACATTTTTTGCTAAATTATATATAATTTCAATAATTATTTTCAGATAAAATATGACTGAAAATTAAATTTTCTACCCACTCATACGAGCGCAATCGTTTATCTTGTTGTTATCTAAAATATTACACGAATGTACGTACAAAAGAATGTCTTTCATTTGGTTAGATTAATAAAATAAATAAATACTTTTTTTCAAAATAGAAATTTGATTACAGTATAAAGATTATCACACAGGGCAGAAGGAAAACTATGTAGAAGCCTGGTCCCTGAATCCGAAAAATTCAATTAAAGAAAAGGGACTTCATTGAAATTTTACTCATTTTATATTGTAGTTATCAGGTTTATTGTATTCACGTTACAGCCTCACATATTAAATAATATGTTTAACCATTTTTTTTGCGGTTTCTAACATTATGTGCACCTCTAACCAAAATCATAGTTGCATTCGCTGCCGCTCAGAAATGTTTCACCAGAAATATTTTACTGTATGTTAAAATGTTGTTAACTCTGGATTCACAGGTGGAGCTTGTGGGTATGGAAACTTGCGGATTAATGGATACGGGACAGACACAGCGGCATTGAGCTCTACGTTGTTCAACGATGGATACGCTTGTGGGACTTGTTATCAGATAAAGTGCCATGATTCGCCTCATTGCTATACAGATGTATCGTTCACAACAGTTACAGCCACAAACCTTTGCCCGCCAAATTGGTCCCAGGACTCCAACAATGGTGGCTGGTGCAATCCTCCTCGCCCCCATTTTGACATGTCCAAGCCCGCATTCATGAAGATTGCTGACTGGAAGGCCGGCATTATCCCCGTCATATACCGAAGGTATTAATGTGGGCATGAATGTGAAAGCCTTCATAATTGGTGTTATATTTAATTCAAATGACTGAATTTTGGTGTTGTAGAGTACCATGCGTGAAGAACGGAGGGTTGCGATTCACTTTCCAGGGAAATGGTTACTGGTTGTTGGCGTATGTGATGAATGTTGCGGGCGGAGGAGACATTGCCAACATGTGGGTTAAAGGAACAAGAACGGGATGGATTAGCATGAGCCATAACTGGGGAGCTTCATATCAAGCATTTGCAACTCTAGGGGGCCAAGCTCTTTCTTTCAAGCTCACTTCCTATTCCTCCAAGGAGACTATTTTTGCATACAATGTTGCTCCTCCTAATTGGAATGTAGGATTGACTTACAGTTCAGATGTTAACTTCCATTGATTAACAAGTTCACCTGCCCTTCCCCCCACTTCTTCTACTCTTTTTTACAGTTCAGATGTTAACTTTCTTGAGGGCGCTGTTAATCGCTTTATTATTTTTGAAATTTATCCTTTTGTTGTAACCTCTATGCTATCCTTGTTTGCTTAAGGTGAATTTTCAGTTTTCACCTCATGTATCATTGAGAGAAAATTTATATGCCAAGAGTTCGACTACTTGCTTTGTTAATTTAGTTGACTCAAGTGCCAGTCAATATGGAAAGCTCATATTTGCAAGGTGTTAATTATAAAATCGCTATCTTTAGACCCCGCTTTATTCCATTCCTTCCACAAATCAGTGGCATCTTTTCTTCCATTTTCCTTTGGATTTGTGGGAAAAGAAAGTGGAAACTGGAAAGCATGAATAAAATTCTTTTACTATGTGCTTTTAGAGGGGTATAAGTATTTCAATAAGAAATTAATATGATTAGATTGTTTAATATTATTCCACAATTAAGATATCATTTTCAATTGTTTGGTATTTTGGTGGCCAGGTATATGGTGTGCTACACAGTAGAATCATATCTATAGACACATTGAGTGAAAAACTTTAGGTTCAATTTGAATTATTGTTAAATGAAAATTTATTTCTAAAATAAAAATTAGTAGTTTATTAACAATATAATTTTTTAAATTAATACTTTGATAAATAAAAGGGTAATATAAATTTTTATCAAATAATTGTTGGATAAAGTTAAACTTCAAAATCCCAATTGAAAATGTTTACATACCACGTTTTTTATGGTTGCTGGACAGAAATACCAAACATGAAGTAACTTTAGAGTTAATTGAAATTAGTCAACGCTATGTGACTACGGAGTTGTTTGTTAAATGTCTAAAGTTTGAAATTTTATTAATTTCAGATATTTTTTAAAATATACTTGTTTATTTTTTAGAACTTATGTCTGATTTTCAAACATTTACATCTGAATAAAAAAAGTAAACTTTTGTGACTTTTATCTAAATTAAAAAAGATCTGAATCACAAGTAAATATTATGTTTCAAAAATATCTCTATAAAATAACTTATTTCCTAAACTACAAAATTTAATCTTTTTTTATTTTAATTTATAATGACATAAATATTAAATAACTATGTTTAAGATATTTTTTATTATAAAAATAAATAAAATATCACTTATATTTAAATATTTAAAAAATATATGTTATTTAAATTTTCGTATTTATATCTATTTAGATTTTAAAAAAATTAAGACTAATTTAAATTTTAAATAAAAAAATAAACGCTACGTATACGTGTATTCAAAAAACCACTTTTTGCTTCTTTGCTTTTCTGCATTCCACCTGTAACATCAAGAATGTTTTTAACTTTTAAGAAGATGAATTGATGAAAGCTCTGTTTTCAGCTGTAATTATCTAGTAATTCAATAGTTTGACCTCATAATTAAGGTTCTATAAAAGTACCACGCTTTGCTCAACTAGGTCGTTGGTTGACCCCCCACGGCTAGCTAACATGAGACCCACTAGGTTGTTGAAGTGGGAGACATGTCATCAACGCAATTAAGAGCATTTGTCTATTGAACCCAAAAGACGAACTATGCCTTTCATTTCATTACTAGGCACGCCACCTGCTTTTAATTTTCCCTTTTTTTTTTACATCTGTGTCATCATCAACCCCCGCTCCAAATCATTCCCCCCAGACTTTGCCCATATGACCGTATCTTTGTAACCCCCATATGCGTCCTCAAATTTTCCTTTCTTTTAAGACAGACAAGCAACAATTGTACAACTACACAAGCTTCATTTTATTTATTTATATTTTTTTTTGTTTAAGGCCATGTATCACATCTGACATGTCCATTTTATATTCTAGACACTCAAAATTACGAGACACTGATGGTTAGATAAGATCTTATTTATAGGATGCGTTTAAAAGTGATGTGGAATAGTTGGACTGTCAAAGTCCAACTGTTAAGATGTTTGATAACACATATTTTTTTTTTCTTTGAGTTCTACTTTATAGTTATGACTTTTATTCAATAACAGTTAGAACTTAATAACTACAATATTTTATTCTCAAACGCACTCATAGATTCATAATTAAACTATTCTAATAACATTTTGGTGACTTACAAGGAGAAACAACAAGGGGCATCTAATTTTTAAGATAAAGTGTAATATCTACTGCTTGGAAAAAAAAATTGTTCATTAAAAGTATTAAGTCAATCAATCGTATAACATCAGCACAACGAGAAATTGTACAATATTTATATAGTAATCTTTTAAAATAAAAAGATACATAACATAATGTTATTTACCTATTATACGAATGATATAGTCCTTGTCATATTATCATCGCTCATTGGTCGATTGTATTACTTCCATGTACATTAAACAACCGTGGAAACTGCAAAACCTCTAGAATAACAGGCGATATCTTTTGGGTCAGAATTGTCTGTCACTGCCACCTAACCTGTATTCTATCCAAGACTGATATAATAGACAAAAGAGAAGAAACTGTTCCTTCTCCTCTTTCCACTTACTTTCTCTTCAATCTAAAGCTTTTCTGAACAACTATAAATTACCCCCAACAGTGCAAAACTTTCCTTTTTCGAACTCCATTCCTGTTACATCTAAAGAAGTTGATCCAGAACTAGTTTTCATGGCAATCAAGATCTTCTTCTTTAAATAAACTAGTACTATTGAAGTCCCTCAAATCAATGGGATCCCTTTTATCCGTTATACTGACAATTCTTTCATTGGCTTCATTATCAGAAGCTCAGGGTGTAAAATCCGCTCGTCTTCTTGATCTGCTCATCAGAGACTACACATTCAAGTCCTTAGACAATCACGCAATAAAGACAGGAAACTTACACAATGTGCACTTACCAGCAAATCTCTCCGGCATCAAAGTCGATATGGTGAGGTTTAGATGCGGCAGTCTTCGAAGATATGGTGCTAGAGTCAAGGAATTTCATCTGGGAAGTGGCGTAATTGTGCGGCCATGTGTAGAAAGAGTCGTGGTAGTGAGGCAAAATCTTGGCTACAATTGGTCTTCTATATACTATGCTAATTATGATTTATCTGGTTACCAGCTTGTGTCACCTGTTTTAGGCATTTTAGCTTATAATTCCGGCACTGATGTCAATTTCGATAACCGGTTTGAGCTTCAAATTCTAGCCAATGGAAAGCCAATCACCATAGACTTCAGCAACACTACAAGAGTCACAAACATATCAGGAATCAAGCCATTGTGTGCTAATTTTCAAAGAGATGGCAAAGTGACGCTAGCAAACCAAGTGTCGCCCTATGTTTGCCTAGCAAGAAAACATGGTCATTTTGGTTTAGTCACTAAATCTCCACCAGCATCAGAAGGTCCAGAACAAGTTAGGAAGAAGATTAGCCGATGGAAACTGGCGGTCGGGACTACGGTTGGGGCGGCCGTGGGTGCATTTCTTTTAGGGCTGTTGTTGGTGGCAATGTTTGTTAAGGTTAAGAAGAAGGCAAGAATGGAAGAGTTGGAGAGGAGAGCTTACGAAGAGGAGGCTTTGCAGGTTTCAATGGTTGGGCATATCAGGGCTCCTACAGCATCAGTCACTAGAACGGTACCTACAATTGAGCAATACGAGTACATACCTTACCGTTCTTGAATTTTTCTTTTTTTCTTTCTTTTTTTTAACATTTTTTTAATGTACGATTATTCTTTTGTAACATTAGTTGAGAAGAACATCAACATGTATTGGATTTGCGAAGTAAAGCTACAGAGACAACTCTGTTTCTTGATCTTTGATCATTCATTATTTCATTAAATATTAATTCTCTCTGCAGTTGGATCCCCCCTTCTCTTTCTTCCAAGGAGATGTTCGAGGGAGAAGAAAATAATTCACTATTTCCATTGTTTGTTTGCACAAAATATATAAGAATTTAATTTTCATTAGCATTTAATATCTCTTATAATATAGAATTTGAATTATACATCAAAAAGTAAAGAATTAAAATTCCTCCTATGTTGAAAACTTAAACTTCCAAAATTATCCTTCAATATTTTTACTTGTTTAATGCAATTAATAATTATTATTTATAATTTTATTTTATGAATTTAATATTATAAATAATTTAATATTAATTATATTTAATGAATGATTTAAGAAATTTAATAAAATAAATTTATTTATTTATTTAATATGAAAAAAATATAAATATAAATTAATTATCGCCAGACTGTTATCGAAATTCCATCGGACCGTCGTCAGACCCTTAGACATTGCTGGAAGCTACCGAAATTTTGTCAGATAGTCACCGGTCATTGTTGACTGGTGTTGACTTATGTTGACCGCTACTATTGACCGGCTTTTATTTATATTAAATTATATTAAATAGTTTAGTATATTAAATATAAATCATGAATTGTTTTAGAACTTTTTGAAATTAAAAAAGTTTGGTATTAATATTAAATTATATTTTATTACTAATATAGATAATTTAGTATTTAAGGCAAAGAATAAATTTATCCAAAGAAAAATATTGTAATTTATTTCCTTATTAAATTTTATATCAAAACAAATAATAAAATTTAATTTCATTATTTTCTTCCACTCCTCTCTTCATTTTCCCCCTCCATTCCATTCTTTCCTCTCTTCTCCTTTCTTAAAACCAAAACACTATCTAAGTGTGTAGTGACTGAATGTTTTACAAAGAGTTCCAATTTTTGGTTTTGATTTATGACCTGCTGAGCAGGAAGGGAAAAACATTTGAGAAAATAATTTTGACATCAAGCTTCTCGTTGAAAAAGTTTTGTAACTTGGATTCGGAAATAATCTGGCTTCAGGAAAGTGGGTTAATGACTGAAGGACATGGGATGCTGCCTGGGTTATCAGGAAGATCATTAAGAAAAGAGCTTCTCTGTATTTTATTGATTATTAATAAATTAAGAAACAATATCAATTCATCAATACTCAACATTGAACTTCGTATCGTAGGAACATTCAGAAATGTATGACGATAAGAACTAATACAAATAATGTGCAACATTGATGATCTTCTCGTTCTTAAAAAAGAGAAAGAGTCTCTTGAAGAATGAGGGTACTATTGACTTTTCGCACTTCATTTTAGTATAGCCATGTAACATTATCTGTTGGAGAACGTTTAGGATAGTTTCATTAATTGTGATCAAATTTCTGCTTTTCAGAAGGGAAGAAGCCCAATTGTTTTGCCACGGACCGGTCTGTCAGGTCCAATACAGCCGGCGTGGCCGAAGTGGCTAAAAGGATATTCATCGCCTAATATTTGTTTGACTGATTATACAATCACAAATAATTAATAAAATTATTTTATTATTTTATCACTAAATTTATAATTTTTTATTTCAATTTTTTTCATTTTACTACTAAATAATTAACTCCATTATTAAATTGTTAGTGTCACAGGTATATTTTAAAAGTTTCAATATATTCAGTATTTTAAAAATTGCATATGATAATTACAATTTTATCAAATATTTATTTTAGATATATAAAATGATCATTTCTTTATATATAACTAGTTTTAATTTTTTTTATTTAGAGAGTTAAATTACGTTTCTACAATTTAGGGATAAAATAAATTTTTACATTAGTATCTATTAAAAATTATGTTAACTTTAACAGTTTAATGGTGAAATGATAAAAATTAAAAAATTAAATGAAAAAAATAATTGTCAAAAAATTTTGGTGATAAAATGATACATTAAAAAAATATTAGGTGTATAATGATAATATTTCATAAATAAATTCCCATCATTTTACACTCCGGGCTGTACGGAAATGAATAAATACAGCAATTAAGACAAAAGTGCCTCTCTCTCTATATATGATTACGATGATTACGAATCAAATGGTAATGATAAACAAATTGATCTTATCTATATTCATGCAAATGACAAAGACGATCCACACAAAGTGGATTTTCGCTTTGAAGATTTTCGCTTTAAAGCCTCATACTTTTGGTTGATTTGTTGTGTTATTTCATTTTTTTGTTTATTTATTCTCTGAACTCAAACAATGAAAATCTTCATTCTACAAACATAAACCAATGCTTTATTATTTTTTTTCTTCCAATTCTATTTACTTGCTGGCCGTCGATGAGGGGCTACCATAAACTCAATTAACCATGATACTTTTCAAATAATGAATTGGAATTATAATACATGTAACGTGTACCTAGGTGCAAAAAGATTGCAGCAAATGGAAATTATTTGTGTTTAATGTTTAAATAATGGGTTTTTAGTGGTAGGGGAGTGAGTAAAGTTCAAATAAATTTGTTAACTTCTTCGAGACTCGATCTTGAATGGGCAGTCTATTAGATGTAATTAAATATGTTTTATCTGTAAATGGAATTACAATAATAAATTATGTTATAAATATGGGAAATGAGTTTTAAGAGATTTTAGAGGTGTCAATAATTCAACGTCCACAAAATCCAAATCCGTTGTCCTAAATCCTAATTCTATTAGCCTATTAGACTTACGATTCGATCTCTAATTTTTAAACCGATCTATAATTATTTTAGGCCATCGAGTCATTAAAAAAGCCCACAACAAAAATACCCCCTCTCTCTGACTGTGATAAGTAAGAAGGCAGTACTTATCAAAAAAGTAAAAAAAAATTGAGAAGGTAGTAAATAGAAACCTGCATTAACCTCGAATTCGGGGCCCACCCACTATAATTTTCGCGCAAAATTTCCTTTTACCCGACGGTTTGTGTTACTGAGCTTTCCCGGGAAAAAATAAATTGATAAAAAGAGAGGAAAACGTTTAAATAAAAAAAGAATATTAACTCAATAATTTAACCAAAACTCAAACCAGAATCTATTCCCTTTTTCTTTATCTCTAGAGTAGGGTTCCTCTGATCTGCGTAATAATTGTAATCCGCTATGGACGATCCCACGGAAAGTCCACAGCTGAATCTCCCACCAACAATGTCGCTTCAACCACTGACCCCACCGTCGGATCACATCAGCCGCATGATCAACGCCAACCACCATCAGTCGCCGTCGCGAGCAATTTACTCCGACAGGTTCATTCCCAGCAGATCTAGCTCAAATTTCGACCTTTTCAACATCTCGCAGCCGTCGCCCAACTCTCCGGCTGTTGCCGACTCCCACAAGGACGATAACTCCGGGACCTACACGGCGCTGCTCCGGGCTGCACTCTTCGGTCCCGAGACGCCCGAAAAAAAAGATGTGTTGGGGCCGCCATCGGGCAGGAATATTTTTAGATTTAAATCGGAGACTAGGCGGTCCTTGCACTCGCTTTCGCCTTTTGGGTTCGACGATGACGTGGCGTCTGGTGTCAGTCATAGCCCAGTCAAAGCTCCCAGGAAGGTCCCTAGGTCGCCTTATAAAGTGGGTACCTTTAAGATTCTATTAATGTGTAAATTTTTTTAGAATTATTATTATTATTATTATATATATATATATTGCAAAATATTTATATTTTTTCTGTATGTGTATGCGAGTTAGATTTTGGATGCACCAGCATTGCAAGATGATTTTTACTTGAACTTAGTGGACTGGTCATCGCATAATGTGTTGGCTGTGGGGTTGGGGAATTGTGTGTATTTGTGGAATGCATGTAGCAGCAAGGTGAGTGTTTTCCTTTTTCTATTTATGTGAATTTGTTTGTTTTATTGCATTATTATCTTTTGAATTTTTTCTATTAAAATATAATTTGAATGATGCTTGATGTAGGTGACAAAGTTGTGTGATTTGGGGATTGATGATAGTGTCTGTTCAGTGGGTTGGGCGCATCGCAATACGCATCTTGCCGTTGGAACTAGCCATGGAAAAGTCCAGGTTAGTGATTATTAGTTTGTTAAATTTTACAAAACATTTATGCTAAAAGGGAGACGAATGAAATAAGTTTTGGAGACAAAGTAGGTGGTCTCAGCCTCTGTAATGTTTATGAATACTTTTAGGAATATGAAGCAATATCTTGTCCAAAATGATGTTGGTGTTACCTTCATGTCCTGATTATAATAAACATATACTGAACTCGTGCGGAAATTTTGGACTTGTCTTAGGAGATGGAAAAGATGGGGTGTCTCACTGGCGTTAACATTGTCTTTTTTTTTTAATATTTCTTTTTAATTATAAATATCCGTAATGTTTTTAGGTCAACTGTTCCATCTTTAAATATTATTGGCTTTCTTGCATATTCAACCCAGTGGCATATTCAGTTTTCTGATTCTCGAGCTGCTTATCGCCCTGTAGATATGGGATGCATCTCGCTGTAAGAGGGTAAGAACCATGGAGGGCCATCGATTACGTGTTGGGGCCTTAGCCTGGAGTTCATCTTTGCTGTCTTCGGGTAGCAGGGACAAGAGTATTCTTCAACGAGATATACGTGCTCAAGAAGACTTTGTCAGTAAACTCTCTGGACACAAATCAGAGGTTGGACTTTCACACAATTTTCTGCCTGATTGTTTTACTTTAGGCAATAATTTTGCTGGAACTTTCGACTTTCTCCTGGCAACTGTGTTTCATTTTTTACATGCATTAGCTTCAGCGTCATGGAGCTTTCTTCCTTCTCTTATGTAATCTCCTGTCCCAGTGATCTTTACAACCCATATAAGCTATTTTTGTTGGCTGGTTCATTCAATTTGAATCTGTATATATTTCCTGATTTTCTCATACTGAAAAGTAATTGCTTATGATGTAGGTTTGTGGGCTGAAGTGGTCTTATGATAACCGTGAGCTAGCATCTGGTGGAAATGATAATAGAGTATGCGATCTACTTCTTTTGTAATATCCAACTGTTTTTGGTTGTTTATGACCGTACTAAATGTCATTTTCTGTGGGAGCTGATAGTATTTCTCATTAATGTGCAGCTTTTTGTTTGGAATCAACACTCAACTCAACCAGTGTTGAAATATTGTGAGCACACAGCAGCTGTAAAAGCAATTGCATGGTCTCCCCATCTTCATGGACTTCTTGCATCTGGAGGTGGTACTGCTGACCGATGTATTCGTTTTTGGAATACAACAACTAATACACATCTAAGCTGTATGGACACTGGAAGCCAGGTAATTTGATTGCTCTTTATTTTCTTTATCATAGTTTTTGTCAGTTGCATTAGGTCCTATAGATCTCAGGCAATAGGAGAACCTTTTCTCACGTGTTTTTTAATGTTGTTCTTGTTATTTAATCTTGAATAACATAGACAAGGGGAATATAGCTGCGGTTTTGACACCTAACATTAAATAATATATTCGGTTTTCAATTTATAAAGCTAAATAATGATTTCCCTGTTCTTTAGAGATGCTGATATTGTAATTGAGACGGTACTACTGTGGAGAAGCAAGTGAAAAAACTAATTACTCTTAGGAGATTATTCATAAGTACTGGTGTATCATGAAACCATAGCAATCGAAACTGTAGTTTCTCATTTCATTTGTTTCTTGTGTGTTATGCTAGAGTTTAAGAACATGATTACTTGATAATTCTAGTCACTACATTAATTGCATCATGAGACTGACAAATGGGATTTTCACTTTTGTAACTTGAATTTGATTCCATGATTTTTGCATTCATATCTTTAGCAGTCAAATCTCTCAAATTTTCGTACTCAAGAAAAAGCTTCTTCCATTATCAATAATGAGATAATGGAAGAAGGAACATCTTTACTTGAACTTGAATGTAGAAATGTTGACCTAATGTCACGGTTTTTTACTACATTTGATGAGGAAACATCATTAGTCACTATCATTAAATTCAGTGGATCAGTCACTTCCACTTACTTTCACATGCATGTTCTTTTAGATGTGTTGACATCTCCTTTATGTGTGGCAGGTATGCAATCTTGTGTGGTCTAAGAATGTCAATGAACTTGTCAGCACCCATGGATACTCCCAAAACCAGATAATAGTTTGGAGATACCCAACCATGTCAAAGGTATTGTAGTTAAGATAGCGTGTAACAATTATACAAGATCTTTTATTTCTTTCCTTAAATCTGTTTTTGCTTGTGCAGTTGGCAACTCTGACAGGCCACACATACAGAGTTCTTTATCTTGCTATTTCACCTGATGGACAGGTAGTTCATTCTTCATTGTTACTAATTATCCTAGTGCTTTTCTTTTAAGAGACTAGGCCAATAAGACCAATTAATAAGTGGAATACTGAAATTAGCAGGGATAGTTCTCTAGAATATAGTGAAGAATATGGCTGACGTTCAAAACAACATTGGAGACTTTTCTTAAGTTCAATTTTTTTATTGAACTACATACATAGTTGATTAGGCATGTTGATTTACAAGAAAAAGGTTAAACTAACTCCCCGGTTGTTGGAAACAAGCTGAGTCTTGTAACTCCTGGACCGGCAATTCCTTAATATATTAAATAGTGAATAATGCTTTTGCACGTTCTTCATTTCATAATTTGATTATTTTTTGTTTCAGACTATAGTCACTGGAGCAGGAGATGAAACACTCAGATTTTGGAATGTTTTCCCTTCCCCTAAATCTCAGGTAAATAATTCATTAACAATGAGAATGTCTAATCTTACTCGCTCTTTATCCCATCCATTGACAATTCAAAAGCCTGGAAGTCTTTTCTACTCACATTGATAACTTAAGTCTGACTGAAATTTCCTTAGGAACTACTGTATTTCTTTATCAACGAATTCCCTTTTGGAAATTTTCAATTTCCAATTGCCCGCACCAGCCGGTCAGAGAATTGTTTTGTTAGGAAAACCTTTAGTAATATTCTCATTGTCAATCAAAGTTTGTTGTTTGCATGCCCCCAGCACAAGGCAGAAATAAAACTTGTATATGGTTTTTGAACTTTAATGCAGAATACCGACAGTGAGATTGGAGCATCATCCTTGGGGAGGACTACAATTCGATGACCTTTTTCACTCTTAGCATTTTTCAAACTCATTTGGAGATCTTCCACTAGAAGCAATAGCATACCACGTGCTCAGACAGTGCATCAGATTGTTCTGCTTGAACCTACCTCAAGTAGCAAAATGCTAGCAGGAACCTAGAAAGCTAAAGCTGTGAATAGAACAAATGTTTAACATTCAGATGCCCGCAAACTGAGTATTTGATATATATTTTTTTTAACCGCTTTAATATATTATTTATTTATTGATGTATAGCGGGAGAAGTTGGTTGTCCGTTATTCTTTTAACTGCTGCTTGGCATTTGTATATTTAAGGGAAGAGTACTTCTTCTATTCTTTTGGTGTAACGCGGCTTTGTAATGTTTGTAAATAAATTTATTACATTCTACGCCACACTAAATCCCACATTTCTTTCCTGTGCTTGGTATGTTCTTTGGTCATCTCTTCTCCCTCTATATGATAACCACTAACTGCGTACATGAAGAAAATTTAAAAAAGTCATTTAAAAATCAACACAATAAATTTTACAAATGAAGCAGAACGATTCTACTTTGTTCTTACAGGGCCAATAAAACAGTTTTGAATTGTTGTATGCCCCTTTCTTGATTCTAATAGAAGCAGCTTCTACAGAGATAAATGAGTTGCACCAAAGCTTACGCGCTTCCAGAGCAATCCCCTTGAGTTCAAGAACCTTGGTGAGGTGGTAAGAGTGGGCTAACCCGGGGTGCTTTTTTTTTATTTTTAAGTTAATTATAATTTATAAATTTAATTTTATTAATATTTATAAAAAAAAATAAAAATAAATCTAATAACCCACCCATAAAAGGATGCTAGCTTCGCCACTGAGATGACATTGCCCTTACAACAAACTGAAGACAGTCACGTTCAAGAAAAGGCAGCGTGAATCATGGGATGGAAGGGGCATGGGACGGGTGTTCAAACTCTAAAACCCCACCACTACCTTGTAATTTGGGGATTCTAGAGGAATTGACATTTGTTCTGTGGGTCCGCCTAAGTTACAGTAAATGTAACTTACAGCTGCTCCATAAAATTTCGTTCAGTCCCCTATACTATATATTATTTATAATTTATTCATAAGTATTATAAAATTTTTTAAATTATGAAATTTCATCCAACCCCTTACATTCTACTTTAGTTCATTGAAAGTACTAGTGTTCTAATTCACCCTCCATAATTTTAAATTCTTAAAATAACCTCCATTTAATTAAAAAATATAATAATTATTAAATGAATTATAATTATAATTATAAATATAATAATTATAATTTTTAAATAGATTATTATTATTATTAACAAATAAAAAGTATTATAATTAATCTATTAATAATAATTAATAATATTTTTTTGTTAAATTGTTAATGATAATAATTAATGATAATTATTATTGATAATAATAACAATAACAATAATTAAAATACAAAATAATAATTATAATAAAAATAAATTAAGGATTTTATAGTAATTTGTTTCAATTTAACTCACTCTGATTTTTATTCAAAGACAATGTAAACACACAAATGGTAATACAGTTCATTCTAATTTTGATATCTACAGTTCAGGTAAATAAATTATTATGATTTCAATTCCTCATTTTGATTCTAGCTATTATGATTCTAACTCATTATGTTTCTAGCTAATTTTGATTCCTATTTAGTGAACGCACTATAAAATTGTAAACCACTCTATATTCAATTAGACTATTTTATATTATTTACAATTTATTTATAAGTATTATGAATTTTATAGCGCATTCACTAAAAAGAATCGAAATTAGCTGGAAATATAATAAGTTAGAATCAAAATGAGGAATTGCAATCATAATAATTTATTTACTTAAACTGCAGGAATCATAATTAGAATTAATTGTATTACTATTTATGTGTTTACTTTGTCTTAAAATAAAAATTAGAGTGAGTTAAATTGTAGTAAATTACTATAAAATCTTTAATTAATTTTTATCATAATTATTATTTTATATTTTAGTTATTGTTATTATTATTCAAAAATTAATTATTAATAATAATTCACGTTAATTATTATAATTAACAATTTAAGGGAAAAATTATTTATAATTATAATAAAATTATAATTATAATTATAATTATAATTATAATAAAATTATAATTATAATTATAATTATAATTCATTTAATAATTATTATATTTTTAATTAAACATAAGTTATTTTAGAAATTTAAAATTATAGGGAGCAAATTGAAACTCTAAGGATTTTAATGAACTAAAACAAAGTGTAAGGTATTGAACTAAATTTTACAATTTAGAATATTTTATAATATTTATAAATAAATTATAAATAATATATAATATAAGGGGCTGAACGAAATTTTGCAGGACAGCCCTAAGCAACAACTTAGGCTGACCGTTGCTTCTGTACATTTACATAAATAAGTATCTTGAGGAATTTATGTTTTTCTCATCAGGTTTGTTGCTGTAAGCTTTCTTGGCCCTGGGTCCCATGATTTTCACTTTGAAGGGGAAGCTTCTCTGACCACGGGATCAAGCTCATTGGAGGAAAGCAACAGTTGCACGTTTCCTGGCATGGTTCTGGTAATTCCCAGTTGCTTATTGAAGTTTCTTGCCTAATCTCATGGCGGGTCCCCCCAGCCTTATTCGATCCGGCAACTGCCTCTTTGAGTGGACCCCAGCATTCGACTTTATTGAAATCAGGAATATTGGAATGAAAATAGACCCATACCAAAGCCTCCTGTAATTCCGGGTGATTGTTTAACAAATTGCCATCTCCATGAACAAATGCCTCCAGAACCTGTTCATTCAAAGTATTTTACAAATTACTTGTCCATCAAGAGACTGAATTATTAACAAAAGGGTTATAACTAAACTAAATTGAATAATTTACCACGGGGAGTTCCTTGGAGAAGATGAAGAATCTAAGTCTAGCACAAATGTCTAATAAGAAATGGCCTCCACTTATGTGACAGTGAACATGAAGAGACATCTTTCCCTTTACTTTCTTCCACTCTGCCACAACCTCATCCCTTTGCAACCTGTTGTACCATCCCTGCAGCTGCAACCAAATCCCAAACACCCTTTTTTCCTTTCAGTATTATAATCAAATACATCGTGGAGGATCTAGAATCCCCTGTTTTTATTTGTTGTTACTTCATTAGCTTTTGAAAGTAACAGATCCAAGTTCATCCATGTCTCCTTCCATCACCCTTTTATTAAACAATTACTAAATCAGGTACATTTAATCTAATAGTATTAATATAACTCCACATTATGACAATACCCCCTGTTTCCTCTGCTTTCTTTTCAATATCAAAGATTAATTATATATCAAGATTCCATCTCAAAAGCTCTGAATACATACATACATACATACATACATATATATATCTGACTTCAAGCGTTCAACAATTTGAAAAAAAAAAATAAAAGAAATGGAAATTGATTAGGCACCTGGGTTTTGAAGATCAAAGGATTACCTGAGAATTATTTATGGTTTGAGAAATAGCTAAAGTAAGCTTAGAGGTTATATCACTATGGGTAAGCGTGTAAGTCCTTGGCAGCTTCCCTGGATGCTTCTCTTCATCCACCCCCAAAAACAATACCTTCAGCTTTGAAGCTTCAAAAATGGCTGGTCCGAATAACCTTGCCACCTGGTCCATACAAACCCACAAATTGATCAACACAAATATTATTCTTTTTTTTTTCTTTTCAAACAAGGGCAAAAAAGAAAAAAAAAGAAATATTACAGGAGCAAAAGATTGGTTCTTTTTCTTGGATCTTCTTCTAGAAACAAAGAGTGCGTTTTGCTGCTCATAGGGGGAAGCTTTGAGCTTTGAGGGAAGCCCAAGAGCAGCAACCAAACTAGCCATCTCTCTCTTCAAATATCAGAGAGACTCACCCTCTCCTTAAAATCAAAATTCCAACTTTGCTGGACTGATAGATAACTCAGCAACCAAATATAGAATTATTTGATATATTGCAGCACAAGCAATCTTGGAGTAAAGAAAGAGAATCTTGGGGACAACACACAAAGGCTAAAACTTTGAAACTTGGTCACTCCTTTAGAGGCTTTTGCTTTTACTTGATAGCTTGCTTTGCTTGTATGCTCAGCTTTGGAAAATTTGAAACATTTGGGTTGAATTTTTAAGTCTTTTAAGCAAAGATGGGGGTCGGTACAGTGTGTAAGCTTTTGCGTTTAGGTTGCGATTGCTTCAACTCCCATACTTATGTTAATTTTAACATTGGCGCATGCATCGTGTTATAAGAGTTTAACAAGTGGAGTGTTGTATTCCCGTGCACCATGTGTCATCATCTCACGGACTCCAATTAAGTTTTTTTTTTTTTTGGGTGTGAGGATAGGGATAGCATCATGCAAAATCATACTTTGACCCGTCTCATTATAGTAGTTAAACCTATAATTATACTTTTATTTTTGTTTCCAAATTTCCTATAACCCTACTTAAAATTGTGAAAGAATAAATAAAAATATAAAATAGAATCTAATAGGTCTGAAATTTTTTTCGTCTCCAAATTTTTCGTTGTAATAGTTGTGAACAAAAAAATTGAAAACGTACGGGGAAAAAAACAACAAAAATATTTATAAAGTGCATCTAAAATTTTGTAATTGGGTTGGGAGTCAACATAACCCAACTTTTAAATATCAAAATCAACAATAAAAATGTAGGTTACTTTATTATTGAGTGACTTACATAAGTTTTAGAGATTAAAATTCACTCATAATTTAAATTTTTTTTAATAAAATTCATATGAGTGATTAATAACTAATAAATAAAAATATAATACTAGTTCTAATTTTATACTATTATTAAAAGAGATGTGTCACAAAATTTTTAAAATTTTAAAATAAGTGAGTATTTTTATCAGTATGTACGCGTAATGGGTGATATGAGAAATTGGGAATAAAGTGTTCTTTCCATAGGTTTGCATTTAACATGTGGTGCTTTGGTGATGTGCTCCTTTTGGACGCATATGCAGTGGCACCACTATATATGAGTCAGTGTCGGCGTTATATAATTAAAGACCAAGTTCCCAAATCGAAATTTATAAAAATAGCCCCAAAATTTTTTCATTTTTCAAATTTAACTTGTCAAATTTTTTCCTATCATAACAAACTAAATATTAATTTTTTGGACCAAATATTTCCCATCACTTTCAATAAAATTGTAAATAAATGTCACTCTTGAAAAAATAAGAAAATTCTAGCACTCTTGATACTCTCAATAGATCACTAAGCCTTATCACTCTCAGTAAATCGCCAAATTTCATCAAATAAGTATTACACAACTGACAATATTATCATCAATTAGAAAGTTTCTTAAGGTTAGTGTATATTTATATGAAACTTTTATGCATTAAGTTTAGTGTTTAGGTTCGAAATCAATATGGTTTTCTTGTAAATGTTATTATTTTCCATTCATTAAGACAATGTAATTTGTTAAATTATTTAGTTTGAGTTGAGAAATAAAAAAAAAATTGAAGAAGATAGAAATTTGAAGTAAAAATGAAACCTAAATTTAATGAGATAGACTGATCCAGTGCAATAGACAGTGAGACAGGTACCTATCACAGAAAGTGTTCAAGTACTAATTAGTTATTCATATTCATCAAACTCATATAAGGTTTTAATTCATTTTAGTGAATAATAATAATAATAATAATAATCATCATCATCATCAACAACCTTGGGACTCATTATTCATCTTATTGCAATCAACGCAAAATAATGATAGGATTATTTGTTTTTTAAAACATTGCTAAAAAGACTTCACCAGACATTTCCTTCTTTTTATACTAAACAATAAAAAAATTTGTAGTGAAAATCTTTTAGAATATTGATTTGGTCCTTCGTCAACTAATTATTGTTAAGATGTTAGAAATAAAATCCGTTGTATTGCTAAGATGTAGGAAATAAAATTTGTTGTGGAAGAATTGTAAGTTGAATGGGTGTTCTTAAGGAGAGTGCAAAGTAATTTTTTATAAGAAGATTGTCAATTTTCTCTCTACTAAGCATGTGTTTATTAAAGGGAACATTCTCTTAAAATATAGGGTGGGAGTAACTGCCTCAAACGCACCCTAAAATTATCATATAGTCATATACTACTTTTCTTCCTACTATTTTCATAATGACTAATTAACTTTCTGCCGTTATAACATAAGTTGATTAATTTTTAAGTGCTTTTACCTATTTGCCCCCATTGTTCAAATGATAGGAGATTGGCACCAATTTTCTTGGCTCTAGTGGATAAAATTACACAATTACCCACATATGTTTTAACTAATATATAACAAAGTGAAATTTTAAAAATGCCCATGCTTTTAGAGTTAAAAAGACTTAATCCCGATTAAAATGTGGATTGGAAAAATGAAGATTAACATGAAGAATAATGTTTATTTCCTAATTTCATGAATTAAGCTATAATTCTAATAAACACAATTGCATCACTTCTAGGTCTATCAAGCCTACATCCTTGCACAAAAATTCCTGAATACTCAATCCTTTCAACCATCTCTATCTCCACAATTATAGTCTTGCAAAAATATGAATACCCAATCATTTATTACAAAAAAAAATTATCAAAATCAGGGAGTAAATGTTTGACAACAACATCTTACCATGCTGCCCAACAAAAAAATTATTTTAATTTTTATTTTTAAAATCTTCAATTATAAAATTTGAATTATCAAAATCAAAATATTTAAATTAAACTTTGACCTAATTAAATTTAAAGTCCTAAATTTTTACTTAGTTAAAAAGGCATTAGCCAAAAATTTTATTTTAATTTTAATATTCATTAAATATTTTAAACTTAAATATATTTTTTATTAATTTTTAGATATTATAATTGCCCACAGCGAATCACAATTTTAATATCTAATCTAATCTAATTTAATATTTGCTCTTAATTTGCTCACATTATAAGAAGATTTGATCATAGCTAACCAAATTTAATGTATGTAAATATTAATGTAATATATATTTGAACTTTACTTTTATTTGTATTTTAATATGTGGGTATGAATTTTATTGCTACATACCCAATAAATGAAGCCACCCTTACCCCTACTGCAATATATATATTTTTTAATAAAAGAAACACCGTATTTAAGTGGGTATGAATACTGCAATAAGATTTGATCAAGTAAACAAAAGTATTTAAGTGTTAAGAAAACTAATTAGAAAACTAATTAGACACCATATTTTACTAGATACTGGGCATAAACTTACAACTCATGGGTTTACCCAAACTCAAATCAAATAAGATAGTTTGGGTTGGATAAAACATGAAATGCGTTAAATTTGAGATTTTATAGAAGAAACTATTTCACAATGGTTTGGGTATAGTTTACCTATGGGTCATGAACAAATTCAAGGTAACATATCAATGAAAAATAAATTAAACAAAATAAAAGGCTAAATCAATATTTTAATAATAATTTTTATTAAAATTGTTATTATATAAAAATTATACTACTACTAATTATTATTATATAGTAATTCTACTACTACTAATTATTATTATATAATAATAATAGAAGTGCTGCACATGGCAAATACATATGCAATTGGTTGTACAATATACTATTATATAACATTTTTTTACGGTCTCAACTTGAGTTAAAAGACTAATTAAATTAACATCTTAATAAATTACTCAAACAATATTTTTATGAAATCCTCTAATATAATTTTATAGTCCTACTTGTATTGTAACTTATTAAAATTAAAAATGTAATTGATTATAAGAATTTATCAAATAAAATATGATTCTATTGCTATTTTTTAATTAAATTTAAACCTAATTAGATTTCATGTCTAATTTTTCTTACTGCATTTAAAATTTTGGCGCTTTTTCTAATTACAATAAATTTTAAATTTATTTATTGGAAGATTTAAATTTATAAAATTAAATAATTTAATTTTGATGGATTGCTTTGATACTTGAGTTGAGATATCTTATCTTACTTTAATTTGTATTGACATTGTTAGAATTTATGTTGTAATACGGTTAATATTTAAGAACGAAGCTATTGTAAAACCCATTATTCATAATTTTTATCCACTACATTTTTCATATTTTAATATTAATTTAATAATTAATAATAATTAATAATTATTATAATTTGATATAGTTAAATTTATTAAAATAAAAAATATTTTGATTATAAAATTCAAACTAAATCCAAACCAAACCCAAATGGGGTGGTTTGGGTTGGGTTAAATATATTTGGGTTGAGTCCAAATTTTTATGATTTGGTTTAGATTGACTTAAAATCCAACCCAAACCAATCCATGTCCGCCTCTAGATACAATCATACAACATGCGACCACCAAAGCCATCAGGCTTAGAAGTTAATGGTTAATTGGCTCTTTTCTGATCTATTTTTTTAGAATAGGCTTCGTAGTAATAACCCCATTATTGTTATTGTTACCGGTTCCTTATTCATTCTCTTGTCTAGCGCTCCTTTACCTCACTATAATGTATGCAGGTAGTGTTGTTGTCCAATTGTACTTTGAGGTCCATATGTTCTTAAAAAAATATTAACCTACTTATTATTCATGGACATAAAAATAAAGAATTAATGTAAAAGTTAAATATTACCTGGTGCTTGTGCAAGTACTTGTTGTGGTGAAGCTACTTATTTTGGTTGTGCTTGTGTAATTACTTCGTTAAATTGTGCTTGTGAAGCCTAAATAGACCTAAATTTACTTTGCCTTACTCAAATGTATGCATGTAAATGTAATTGTTGTGGTCCAGTTGATTGGCGAGCTTCATTTGTTCCTGAAAATGAGTATTATTGTTACTCATGGACATCAAATATAGGCACTTGTTAAAGTTAGTCCACTGATTGATCCTACTGGTAGAACTTTTGATTCTACTGGCACTTGGGAATTCGCAAAGCTTGAACCAATATCTTTCTCCTTTTACAATGTCAAAAGCCACGTCAATTCAATAAAATTTAAAATATTTATTAATATTTAATATTTATACCTTATAAACTGGGCATTGTTTCTTGTTCTGTCCCATTTCATGACATTCGCTCTCTTACAGAATGGTTTCCTTTCGGCTTCATTCACCTTTTTCTTCTATTCATCATTGTCTAATCTAATGGTTCATCAGTCCAATTAATAGCTTGTTCATGATGAATTGCATCTGCCATTGTAGGTTTATTGCCTCCCTCATAAGCCTCAAACATCTTCTTGAGAGTATTTTCAGGAGAATTTTCAAGAATAAGAGATGTTTGATGATTTTCAGGAATGTTTGATTGCATTGCTTCCGATGGCAATGACTTCATTTTCTAGGAGTAATGAAGTAATTTTTCTAGACAGCATTAGGTTCACAAAACTCAACAACTCCACGTTAGTCTCTAATAACTGCTTAGCAATTTGAGCCATTATCGTGAACTATTCATCATCCAGCCTATGCCTATTAAGTGCTTTCTCCTTAACAATCATTAATCAGAGCCACCATGCTTAAATATTATGTCTCATATTCACTAGGTCAATTAGTTTACCACCAAAAGTAAATCTTGACGTGTATTTGATCCATCTGTCTATATAAATATTCACGTCATGATACTTAGAAAAGAAAAATTAACATTTTTTTTTTCTTTTGTTCAAGCACATGATTCAAAATAACTAATAATTAAAAAAATGATTTTTTTTAACACATGTAAAGAAGAATGCCTTAAAATAGAACAAAACCAGCTTTTCTAGTCCCAATTCAACATCAATCCGTATACTGGAAAAAATATAAAATGAATTATTCATTAAAGTGAAAAACCGAAAAAGACCCATTACGCGGTTAGCATCCGGATCATTTATAAGCTCAAATAAGCTTATCATATATTTTTTTTGAAAATACCAATAACGTTATCACGGCAGCATCAACAAACAATAATTAATAAATAAGGATAAATGTTTCGCTTGTATGAAATGTGTGCTTTTAATCATTCACTAACCTGGAATGGTAATGGAGCCATCTCCACATGCTGTACACAAATGCTTTCGCTAACATGGATAAAGTTGAAAAAAAAATTGATTTTGAAATTTTCTCTCTGACTATTCTGAAATAATAAGAAGTAAAGAAGGTGAAAATTCACTCTCTCTTTGAGTAAATTTACTTAAATTTTTTTTTTCATCTAGGTTTAGATGTTATTATGCTAAGAATTAATCTTTTGCATCACGTGCAGGAATATAATTTAAAATTCAAAAAATAATAATTAAATGACCTTTTTTCTCTTTGTTTTCAATTTCAATTAGTGTTATAACATCAATCGGTCATTGAAAATATAATTTAAATGACTTTAAAAAGGAAAAAATAAATCAATCCTAAATAGTTACTCATAATATATTATCTTTAATAGTAAATTGCATCATGGATATTTTTGTAATAAATAATATTATTAAGAATGAAACTATTTAATAGGGATGTCAAAAATCCCCATAGTGTTATAATTTTATATCTGATTTCTTATTCGAGGAAAGGATGAAGAAATTTTTTTACCCATTTTTCATTGAAAATGAGTGAATCATCCACTCCACATTTCCCCATTTTAATTTTTAATTTTATTTTTATTTTTTAAAATTACAATAAATAAATAATAAAATTTGAATTATATTATAAAATTATAAATATTGGTAAAAATAACAAATATTAAAATATTTATATTTTTAAACTTTTAGGCCTAATTAACTAATTAAAGTCTTAAATTTTTATTTATATTCTATTATCTTTTATTTTAATTTTAATTTTGTTTTATTAAAAATATTAATTAAGTATCTACATTTATTTCATTTATTTTATTATCGATATAGAAGTAAATTATTTTTTTTTATTGTATGATTATGAAGATTGACAAAGATAATTATTTTGTTAATTTGTATTTTGTATGTGACTTTTATAATGGATCAATGTTAATGTAAAATATATTTCAAACTTTACTTTTATTTGAATTTTTTATTTTAATATAAATAACTCAAAATTGATAAAAATATTAGTTATTCCCGTTAAATTGGTCTTAACACTCATTTACTTAATATACTCACTATCAAAATCTTAAAATTAAATTTTTACTCTATAAACCTCTTAATATCCACAAATAACCCTAATAATTAAATAATTATTGTTACATATTTTTTTACTCTTAGAACTCACCGAACCTCTTTCACGTAGGGGTGGCCAAAATTAGGTATAGATCAGGTTTAGATCAACCCGATTAAATCTCAAGTTATTTAGGGTGGAAAAAAAAATGATCTGATCTCAATCCAAACTTGTAATTTGATTTAGTCTAAAAAAAAATCTGAATTATAATGCTCATGTATGAATTATGATGGGCATTGCAAATTATATGAATTATAATGTTTTTCAAATTTAAAGTAATAGATATCAAACAGTTATATCACCTCACAGTCATACATTGCACGAATTATATAATACAAATAATACAGCGAAAATTCAACATTGATTATGTAATATAATATAAATTTACAATGAGAAAAGTCATTGGATTTGGATCTAAGAAGAGGGTGGCTGGTGGAGCAAACAGCAGTAGCGGAGCAGACTGCAGCAGGTGGTGTCGGACTGTCACGGTGGCTGGCTTCACGCTGCATCAGCTGCTTGCGTCGGTGACGGGGTATGTGTGGGTTGCGTTGGTGGCTGGAACTGGGTCGCGTCGGTGAGTGCCTATGACGCCGCCATGTAGTGTGAGCAATGTATGTGTGTGTGTGTGACAGGTGGTGTGTGAGCTGCATGGGTGTGTTCTGTGTGTGGTGTGAGCTTAATCGATTAGGCATTTAGATTTATTTTTAATTCTAAAATTCTTTTTTTCTTTTAGGTGTGTTCCAATCGTATCGGATTGGACAGAATCCCATGCGATCGAATTGAATTCTTCATATTTGAACCCAAATTTTTCGAATTGGATAAGGTGAGATCGGATTATTTGCCCACCTCTACTTTCATCCCTTTATTTTTTATTCTTCATTCTCTTTTTTAATTTCTTTGTATTCATGTTGCAGATCTAGTATATTGAAATGCCATCTTTTTGTTTTGGAAATTCTTTTAATTTCATGACCCAAATATATTAATCTAAAATCTCAATTTGATAAGCGTCCCAGTTCTACGTATGTTTGAATGTTAAATGCTAACTGAATCCACTCTCAAAAAATATTGCCTCTGCAAAGGCAGCAATCCAAAGTCATCCACATACTACGGTGAAACAGATAATATTGAAGAGAGAGAGAGAGAGAGTTTAATTTAACGTTAAAGAGATGGTTAAGTTTTATGTAATAATTTAGATGATAAAATTATTTATCCTTTTTGGTAGTTTTGTTTAAGATTATTTTTGTGATATAAATTTTTATTTAAAAAAGGGTTTAGGTAGCATTTTTATAAGTTCAAATAATCTCTTCATTTTATTAAATTTAGAGTCTAAATTACCTCACCAAATTGTGGCAAATGTCACTTTTATGTAAACCTAAAATCAAATTATATTTCAAAAAATATTATGGCCATGAATTTAGTGGCACCTAATTTCTTTCAATTTAAGGTGGGCATCAGGCAATTGTCTAAAATAATTGCCCAAGAGCTGAGCCCTGACCCTTGCATATTATTAGTTAGGCATAAAGCATTCTGTTAAGTTGGTCTTTCAAATTCAAGCGTTCTGCTAGTTTAGCATGGTAATATAAAAAATAATAAGTAATCGCAATCAAGATGTAAAGTACGAAGAAATCGAAACTAATAGAGAAATGGATGGCCTCATCCTCGGTCCTTACGCTATGGCCACGTGTTAAACTCACAATACTGTGTTGTCTTTCAGCATAACTGAACTGAACTAAATGTTTCTTTGGTATAGAGAGGTGGGTCTACGATCGAATGATTGAAGATTTTTTTTTTTTTTGGTGGTATCTGGTAATACGTGCGTGCATTATATATCCCATTGAAGATACTAGTAAACAAATTTAATTAATAAAATAAACGAGTCTTTAGACTAGAAAAATGAATATGGTAATGTGGTTTAAAGAAACAAAGACAATAATTGAATTGTATAGATATAACAAATTGAATTCAATAAGGCTTCGGAAGGTACCTGTAATTTTGCAATACTTGGTTTCAGTTTGACCCTCACCTAGCATGGAGCTCTCATATTTTGTTAGCAAATTCGTCAGAACACGGGGAACCCTGAATCATTTGGGTGCAAAGAATTAGGTTAGTAATGTTACACTTTTCTCCAGATGAGAGAGTGTGCTGTACTTTCGATACATACAATTCCTCTCGTTGAATTCATGTCATGCAACTCTCAAACGATCCTAAAGATTATGTACATACATAAGCTCAATAGTCAATCCCATTGGCGGATCTGTATTTCGGGGCTCACCGCTCCACCAATAGGAGCTCGTCATGCGCGCCGTACCAAATCAAGCCTTATACATGCTCATACAAAAACTTACTGTTTCGTACATGAGATGAGAAGCAGATGGCTGTAGAAACCCAATTAAAATGTCCAATACTTCGATAGCTTATGCAGGGGGTGGCAATCTGGGTTAAAATTTATTTATTCGATTCAATTCGATACGAAATTAAATGGGTTTAGATTTAAAAAAATTGATTCATCTAATAAATAGGTGAATTCGATTCAATTCACTAATTAAATTAATCGAATCTGAGATTGAGGGTATTGATTTATTTATTCAGTTAGGATTCGTTTAATAAATGGGTCATAAATGAATCGAATATGATCTATTCGTCTAATTAAATTACTTATTTATCCTTAAATATGTATGAAATATTGTAAACTTTGAAGGCTAATATAGTAATTTTGTTTGAGAAGGGCTAATATAGCAATTAAAAATGATAATGAGTTTGTATTTTTTAGGATGTTAAATTTGTGGTATTTTTATATTTTATTTTGCTTAATTTTATTATATTTTTGTAAACGATCAATTTGATTAGTTATGGATTTGTTATAGAATTAACCAATAATAAATGAATTCAAGCTTGATCCAATTTGTTTATTAATTCTACTAAAAGAATTAAATGAATTGAACTGAAAATTCATTTAATAAATTAATTGAATCCGAATCATTAGAGTTTTGATCCAATTTATTTAAGATTTGATTTGAGTTCAATTAATTTATTCATTTTGCCTCTCTTGAGGCTTTGGACCTAACTCGTACGGTTAGTTGAGCCCAATTCAAATATCCAAGTTTGCATGTAACAGGCATAGCCAATTTGCAATCAAATTTAACAATATATTTTCAATTCCCCAACACATTTTTACTACTGTTTTAGCATGTCTTTACACTAAACACCATCCATCAAAAAGAAAATCTTCAATTACAGGTACATATCCAAAACAAAGTAGTCTTCATTCTTCAATTAAGAGCGCTGAGAGCTAGGTGGCAAAATTTAGCCTCTATGGTCATTGCAAAAATGAATTTTGTAGCCTTGTGGCCACAGCTTAAAAAGAAAGCATCAGGTAAGCACCACTTTAGGTGACACGGATGACAAGCAAAACCATGATAAAGATAAAGGTCATCACAAGCATTATAGTCTTAGAACTCTCTGAATGTATCTTCATAGCCCGCACATTGGCCTGGCAAGTGCTTGCCAGGCTTTGCTCAATAGCCTTCTCGGTTGAATCAAGCAGCTGCACCCAAACCATTATCAACTAATGAGTCTACTGACGTTATCGCTTCTATCATAATGAGATAATCATCAGGTGACACAGATGAGAAGGGTGTTTTTATTTGTTGTTTTTCATTTTTTTGAGAAAAAATAAAATTTATTTGGTGGACTTATTTTCTTAAAATACAGCATTGAAAATTGAATCATTTTTTTTATTTAATTTTTTTTTTTAAAAAAAGAGAATGCCATATGGGTGTTCTCCAATTTTCATGTTGAGAGCGCGAATGGGTCTCACAATTTAACTTTGTGGCAACTTTTACCAATGAATGTGTGGGTCCAAAAAGAAATATGTTATGTATATAATAATAGTAAATAAATAACATCAAAAGAAAATTAAGTTTATTTGATATCTTGTAACTGAATCATCCATTTTAATTTTTTATATATTATTTTAAAATAAAAGATTATGACAATTTTTTAAATATTGTTGAAAATATATCAATAAAAAGGTTACATCCTCCCAACTAATATTAACAAATATATAACAATTATAAAATAAATTTATATTCTTTCAAATATTATTATGGTATAATAAAATTTATTTACATAACTAAAATAAAATATTATTTTAAAACACAATAGGAACTATTTTTTAAAATAAAAATAACTTTCTTAAAATAAAAAATAATTGATTATAAAAAATACAATCAATCATGATATTTTAATTAAAAAATTTATATCATAACATATTTTTTGCTTTACTATATTGCATTATGCTATTTTAGACCATTCAATTTTATGTTTTATTCTATAAAATAATGTTTAGAATAATAAAAGAAATTTTTAAATAAAATAATATTTGAAAGAGATTGAGAAACACAGCATTTAAGTATTTCTAGGGATAAGATTTGATTTACTTTTTTATTTCCTTTTTTAAATATCAAAATTGACGTTTTGTTACCAACTTAAAATCTAATACTAATTAAATTAACCCTAAAATCCATCATCTAATTCTCCTTTTTCTTCTTAATACCTTTTTTTTTTAAGGTTCTCATCTTTCTTCAAACAAATAAACTCTGATAATATATCACATGTGTAATTTTTTTTTTAATTTAACTCCCATCTTCTCTTATTTTGTATTTGATTTTTTTTATAAAAAAATTATCACAATTAGATTAAATTTGAGAATCATAGATATTAGTTCTATGTAAATAAAATTTTTAGTGAAGCTACAGTTTTGATTTTCTTTGATTTCTCCCTTTTTCCTTTTAGTTATTGAATGAAGCATTTTTTAAGCCCACATAGTAATTGATAACTAAAAAATAATATTTGTACTTCGTTAATTTTATTTATATTATTTTCTAATCTCAAAATAATTTAGAACTTAATAATGCATAGAAGCATATGTAAAACTAATAATAATAATAATAATAATAATAATAATAATAATAATAATAATAATAATAATAATAATAATAATAATAATGCATTTAAGCATATTTAACAATCTCCTTAATTGAGAACTTAATAATGCATAGAAGCATATGTAATAATAATAATAATAATAATAACAATCTCCTTAAATTTAGGGATTTCATTTTCTAATTAAATAAAATAATTTTGAGTTTATGTAATATATCTGAGGAGCATATGAAATTGTATGGGTTGTAAAATTGATTCTTAAAGCTATTCTTTTCTTCCTTTTCAAAATTAAATCTACTCTTTTCTTCCCTTTTGAAATTAAATCTACTCTATAATGGGGGTGATTTTGGCAAAAATAATTAAAAAAAATTACCAAACACTCAAGAACCTTTTGGCTTATCAAAATCAATTTTGGTTCTTCCAAATGCAATCCTAAACTAGCATTAAAGGTTGTTGAAGTGAGAGATAATTTATCATAATCAATGTTTAACTGAGAGATGATTTATCAAAATCAATTTTCAATAAATAATATTAAGTAAATTATTTATTTAGAATTTGAATTTAGTACTTCATTATTAATGTAATAGTTACCATCACTTATCATTTAATGGCACATCAGGTGCCACATCATCATTATAATTATTAACTTAAGGTGCTACATTATTTCTTCTCAAAAAATAAAAAAAGGTGCTACATTATTTAAAATATGAATTTTGTTTAGTGTCAAATTATTCTTTCTGACTTCATTTAAATTGATCTCTAATTCTTTTCTTCTATTTTCCCCCTCTTTTAGATAGAAATTGATCTAAAATTCGAATCACTCTGCATACATTTCTTTTCCGCATTTATGAAATTGGATATTTTTCTCAGTAACAGCATCAGTATCAATTAAAGGCAATAAACCAAATAAAATTCAAACAGAACAGCGGGGACGAAAAGAAAAGCAAAAAGGGCAAGTTTGCTAACTATTTTAGTATAGCCAAGCCGAAGTGGCACACACTAACATCACATGGTCATTGAGAAATATTATACATTTCACACGTGAAATTAAACCGATTTCCTCATTGTATGGCTCGGTTTCTGCGGTAACATGCTGTTTTTCAGAAACTTATTCGGCCTTCACAGTTATATAATGAAATTTAGATGAAAAATGAAAATCACCCAATTAAGAATAAGCAAAAAGAAAAGAAAAGAAAAAAAGTAGAGGAAAGCTGGTCACTTTTGGTGGCTTTTGAGCAGCATAGCATATATATCAACATCCCCAGTCATGATTCAAAGGGTTTTAAGCAACTCGTCTTTCAGGTGGTCCTATGAACAATTCTGTCTCTACATCCATATATACTTCTGGCTCCTCTGACGCTTGCCGCGGTTGCATCCCACACTGAAATTAAATTGATCATCAATCAGTAAACTATCATCAATATGAAAGCTGTATTTATTGCAATTAATATTAGGGTTGAAAAGAAATTTATACTTGCTCTCGCAGCTTCATATTTTCTTCAATGAGGATTTTTTCCTGTATTATGCACGACAAAGCACAAAATAATAGCAATCAGCAAGATATCAAAGATAATGATCATTGAACAAGACTCAATATTAACCGGGTATGCATATATGGGGTCACAAATTAAAACGTTATCACCTTTTCTTTCAGCTTCTCAATTTGTTCTCTGAAGAGCTGATTCTGAGAAAAGACCAAGTTTCTAAACTGTCAGTAAAAGTATTTCAGTAGTGATATAGCCATGTTTAATTCGACGATAGGCAATGTTAACTCGTTAAAATGTATGTACCTTTCTTCCCCTAATTCTGCTTAAGCTTCGTTCCAACTGGTTCTCTAACTGTTGTAGCTCATCAATTGTACATGGCTCCAGTCCATCTCCAAGGAGTTTTCTGCATTAGCATTAATATTATTCACATTTTTTTAAGCTTTGCAAATTAAAGTGGAGAATATATATGTATGTGTGTGTGTTGAATTCCACTACGCAAAACAAAAATCCTCTTAGCTGGCTAGCTAGCTAGGTATTGAACCTTTTGGCCACTTCAAGAAACTCAAGCTTCGTAATCATGTTAGAAGTCTCTTCCTTGGCATGCTGCATGGAAAAACAAAAAGGAACAAAAAATAAAAGTACCAAAAAAGTTATCATTAAAATTGATAACTTATTATAATGTGTTTTCGAATTGGAATTGTTCTTTAGTTTTGGCTACGATTTAATTAAGATTACATTCAGATTTTATACAACTGATGATCATCATGCGATTGAAATTCAGTGATAATCTGCATAGATTTTGCAATAATCTCATATATATTCTCTTGAAGGAAGAGAAAGGTAATTATATAGCAAAGGAAAAAGTGATATATTCCCAGTTATTTTAATTTTCTCACATATGAAGAGATCTGTTTCAGAAAAAAGTGCAACCAAATGAAAGTCATCATTGAATCAACATAAACTTTTGTAGTTAAATTATATGTATGTTCAGTAATTAGACAACAATTTGGTGTCAAGAAAACGTAGATCCAGATATGTTTGTTTCCCGAGAGATGATGAGATTCACTGGGTCTTTTTACCTGTGTTATATGCTATCCCTTCTAGCATGCCAATTTTTATGCTTTTACCATCATCTTTTTAAAGCTTTTCTTATGCCCCATAAAGATCCCAAATCTTTCCGCAGTTGTTTTTGAGATACCTAAATTGAATCATAAACTTGGCCCATACTGATGTACATGTAATGATTTTTCAAAGATTTTGTATTACGTCTGCATGTGCATTTATAACTGTGTATTGTTAAGATTTTAAATTATAATCAATACAAATACAATCATGAATCACAACTTTGTATTGCATTATTGCCCTTCTAGCATTTGGCTCAACAAAACAGCGAAACGTTCTTTACTTGTATATGTGCTGCATTAATAGAGGAAAGGGTAAAGAAAGAAAAGCATGATCTCACAAAGACAAACCTGTGAATGATCTTCTTCTACTATTTTAGAGTTGATTCCAATATCTTTGGTTTTCTTCTGATAACGTTCTATGGTCTTGTTAATACTGAAAATCACACCGATATCAATCAAAATATAAGATCATATATAACACAACAAACAATTATGTACCTCAATAGCACACTCACAGATAATTCAAATTATTATTTATTTATTTTGCCAAACTTAGTATGCAATAATTTTATTAAGAAATAATTGATGATTTTATATATTACCCATCAAGATAATTAGAATAGTACATAAAAGATTTTCTAAAATAAACAGCAAAGAAAACAATATGTATACAATGAGTTGTGATCAAATTAATAGAGGATGAGAAATACACTGAAAGCTTGAAAATCAGTAATTTGGGAAGGCAAATAATTAAACAAGTACCTATTTGGTATTGAGGTAGTTAGATTTAAAAACTAAACCTACTGCACAAAACAAGCTGTACGTATGACATAGAATTTGACAAAAATAGTAAAAATATTATAATGACTTCACTATATATACTAGTGTGAGATAAAATCAATTTAGTTTCAAATCATAACACCAACTGATTACCAAACACTTTAATGTTATAACTTTTAAAATACAATTGTCTAATAACAATACCCAATACGGCCTAAGAATAAATTATCTAATTAACAAGGTTTTGGTATGGTGGATGGTTTAATTTCTACTACAAAACCAGGCCACCGAGATGGTCACATGGGTCAAAACTCATGTCAGTCTGCCGTCATGCATTATTATGAGGAAGATTGTATGTTAGGTACCTCATATTTGACAATAATTTATAAGAAAATATTTTATGTATGTCAGTTAAAAGAGACAAACAATAGAGTAATTGGATTAAATTATTCTAAACATTCATCTCGAATGAGATGGCTCTCAGACATGGGAAACAGATCCGTTGCTTTCAAATTAATTCAACTCTTTCAACATTCTCTCATTAGACTTAACTTATAGGCATCTTATTGTATTCAAACCCCATCTTCTTAGTCCCTGCACTTGATTAGTTATTAACTTATAAACTGTTTTAGAATCAAAGACAATTCCTTATCATCATCTTGTACTAAATTAGAATATACATATAATCAGGTAGAGCAACATGATTTCATAAGTATGAATATCTCTATTGCTATCCTATCTAAACAATCAAAATTATTTTGCTATAATGATGAGACAGACTGCAAAATGTTAAATTCTTTTACATTTTTTGCCAAGATCCAATTTTTAGGATTACATTGTTAAGGATTATCTAACTGAAGTTGATCCCAATAAGTTCCTACTTTATCTTTATATTCATATAATATTAGTTTTATCCCTTCTCAAGAATATTGTGATAGTCAAAAATAGTCTTCAAGTTATGATAATCAGTATTGATTAAATTTCCCTTTGGAATGACCATAATCAGAAGAAGAAAGTGTCACAATGATGAACTGTCAAACCATTATTCATTGATATTCAAGGTTCAAATAAAAACTTAGTTATTAATTAATTTCCTCACTTGAATTACAACCATGAAACATTAAGTTATATCTAGTCGCTCAAACTTCAATCAACATTCTTCTTTTTCTTTTCCCCCCTAAATAACTTAATCACAGAAATGGGAAGTAAGAAACTAAAATGTATCACAGTAATTTGTTTGTCAAAACAAATATACACACATAGAAACACACATACATACATACATATATATATATATATATAATCAAATTCATGAGTTATGATAAAAAAAAAAAGGCCAAGGAAATAATGTAACTTTGAGTATGAGCTAGACTGGATTTAGGCTAGTACACGAATTAATTAGATGCAATCCTATAAGTTGGCCCTACGGACTACCATACGCTAAAAGAGTTAACTCATTCATGAATAGGGTTCTCACTATTTTTTCACGATATAAAAGTGTATAAAGCTCATATGTGAGCTTCTATGCGCCATGGAAGTTGATTTATTAACAAATGGCTCACCCATGGGCTTTTACACACTATCAGAATTGATTCACTAACAAATAATGTTTACTTCTATAGAAGCCTTTAAGGCTCACGAATAAGGTTCTCACAATTTTTTCACAGTATAAAAAACGTATAAAGCGTATAAAAAACGTATATGTTATCAGAGTTGATTCATTAACAAATGACTCATCCATGGGCTTCTATACACCATAAGAGTTGATTCATTAACAAATAATGTTTACTATTAAAAACGCCTTTAAGGCTCATGAATAAGGTTCATACTATCTTTTCACCTTATAAAATCATACGAGGTTAACTCATATTTCAAAGCTAGCTTAAGAGATAATGGTTGCACAAATCTTATATAATTAACTCAAGATTCAATTTCAGCCAATGTGCGATATTTTTTCTTAAGACACAAGAACCAAACAGAAACATTTCGGTCTATAA
>CM059835.1:45994884-46023884 GCA_030444775.1 Atalantia buxifolia | reverse complement strand
AAAAACCGAATGGTTTGAAAATTAAAGAACCGATTGGTTTTTGTTCGGTTCGGTTTAAAACCGAACCGAACTGAAAAACCGATCGGTTCCTTGATTTAATTATAAATAATTTTTTTAATTAAAAAAAAGAAAATATATGAAGTTATAAACCAAAAACACAAAAAAATTAACTCAAAAATCAAATCCCTAGCTGCGTTTGCCTTCCCCAATTTGCAACCCATGGCCTCCATATCCTCTCCCACTCATCTCCCACGCCTCCCTCCGCTGCCTTTCTGCCGCGTGTTTCTCCCTCTCCAGACGGCATAGAACTTCAGCTCAGCCCCTCTCGGCTTCTTCCTCGAGCTCAGCCCCTCTTCCTCGCCTGCACGGGTTCTGAGCACTGCTCCTCCCCTCAAGCACGGTGACAGCCCCTCACACGCCTAGCACAACCCTTCACACGCAGAGTTGCAGCCTAGAACAGACCCTCACTCGCTGTGTTGCAGCCTAGCACAACCCCTCTCTTTGGTGCTGCAGCCTACAGGTGTTATTTAATTTTAATTCATGCCAGGGCCCGTACATAGTGTGTATAGTGTATACTGTTTAGTTTCTTCTTCTTTGAACTTGTGTTCGGGATTGATTATTTGTGCCTTTGTGGACTACTGATGTATACTTGGTGGAGTTAAAAATGGAGGGCAGTGAATTGAAGTGCAGAAATGGTTGTAACTTGTAATGTTGTATTGTATATTGCAACCGGGAATTGAACAATTGAAAATAGATAAATGTATAATGCTTCTATCAATGAAAAATTAGAAATAGTATTTATTATTTAACTTATTTGGCATAATGATTAATGACTTAATTAGTTTCGTGAGGTTGCAATTTGCTATTGGCAATTTGGCATGGAGAATTCAAATTCAATTAATAATTATTGGAACTTGGAAGTATATTATGATATGTTGGCCTAATTTGTTAAATTAAATTATGATTTGTTAGCTGGTAGTTAATTGAACTTTAATTGATCTTTTTGGCATGGACATTTTAAATTAAATTAACAATTATTGGAAGTGAATTGTGATATGTTGGCTTAATTTGTTAAATTAAATTAAAATTATATTAAATTATGATATGTTGGCTAGTAATTAAATTAAATTAATAAATTTAATTGATCTTTTTAGATCTTTTAAATTAAATTAACAATTATTGGAAGTAAATTATGATATGTTGACTTAATTTGTTAAATTAAATTATGATTGGCTAGTAGTTAATTTAAATTGAATTGATCTTTTTGGCATGGATGTTTTAAATTAAATTATCAATTATTGGAAGTAAATTATGATATGTTGACTTAATTTGTTAAATTAAATTATGATTTGTTGGCTAGTAGTTAATGTAAATTGAATTGATCTTTTTGGCATGGATGTTTTAAATTAAATCAACAATTATTGGAAGTATATTATGGTATGTTGCCATGTTGGCTTAATTTATTAAATTAAATTAAATTATGATATGTTGGCTAGTAGTTAAATTAAATTTAATTGATCTTTTGGCATGAACATTTTAAATTAAATCAATAATTATTGGAACTAAATTATGATATGTTGGCCTAACTTATTAAATTAAATTATGATATGTTGGCTAGTAGTTAAATTTAATTTAATTGATCTTTTTCATTTCAAGAACTTGTTAATAAAACAATATTACTTATTTATTTTTGTTTTATTCATTGTAGATGTCTAATTATTCAAGAGTTCAAGACAACCTTGATTGTGTAGCCGATGATCTTGAGCGTGAAGTTGAAGTTGATAATAGTGAAAATGATTCGCCAACAATTGTCACTAGTGGAAACAAGAGGAAAAAGTCTTCGTCATCCAAACCACCACTACCAAGGAAAAAAATGGCTCCAAGATCAACAGTGTAGCAACATTTCACTAGACTTCCAGATAATGATAAGAAGTGCAAATGCAACTACTGTGGTAATGAATTTGAATGTGGCTCGGTAGGGTACGGGACTAGCACTTTGAGGACTCATTATCAAGAAAGGTGTCAAAAGTACAAGGATCTTTAGAAAGAGCAAACGACTTTAACTCAAGATGTCGGTAGTGATGAAATTGTAGCAAGAGGTTTTAGTCAGGATGCTTGCAGACGAGCAACTGTGAAGATGATTGTTCTTGATGAATTACCTTTTTCTGTTGTGGAGAATCCGGGTTTTAAGCATTTTTGCAGCGTGGCGGCTCCTAGATATCTTCTTCCATCATGAAGAACCATTACTAGGGATACTCTTGATATGTATGTCGAGGAAAAGGCTAAGTTGAAGAGCTTTTTGGTTGGGACTAAGCAGAGAGTATCTTTGACAACTGATATTTGGACTTCCATTACAACAGTTAGCTACATGGTCATCACAGCTCACTTTATTGACAAGGATTGGAATTTACATAGAAAGATTGGTTAATGATCATTCATCAGAGACAATTGGCAAGCAAATTGAAAAATGTTTGATTGACTGGGGCATAGAGCGAGTGTGTGCTGTAACGGTTGACAATGCAAGTCCAAATGAGGGTGCTCTTAGGTACTTAATTGATCGACTAAAGACTTGGAGGGATGCCTTAGTGTTGAATGGGGATTACTTGCATGTTCGTTGTTGTGCGCACATATTGAATTTGATTGTGATTTGAAGGGTTGAAGGAACTTAAGCCGTATAGTTAGTGTTCGAATGCTTTGTGAAGTATGTGAGGTCTTCCACCGCTAAGATGCAAGCATTTCAAATTCGTGTGCAACAAGAGAAGATTAATTCCCGGAAGTTTAATTTTGGATTGCCCTACTCGTGAAATTCTACATATTCCATGTTGAGTACAACATTGAAATTTAAGCCAGCAATTTATCAGATGGCACTTGAAGATAAGTTTTATGATGCTTATTTCAATGAAAAAGAAGGGGGAAAGAAGAAAAGGGAGGGCCCACCACTGTATAGTGATTGGGAGAGTGCTCGTCGCATAGTTAAATTTTTGAAGACTTTTTATGATGCGACTTTGAATTTTCATCTTCTTTGAAGGTAATATCACATCTTTATTATGCTTTTGAATTTTGATATATGATATGGAATTTATTTTAGCTTTATTATGCTTTTGAATTTTGATATATGATATTGAATTTTCTTTTAGGTGACATCGAACACTTGTTACAATTTGATATGTCAAATTGAACAATCTTTAGAATTGTTGTCTTCTAGTAATGATAGCCTTTTGGGTTTGATAGCTATTAAAATGAAGGAGAAATTTGATAAATATTGGGAGGGTTGTTTCAAGATAAATAAAATGTTGATTGTTACTTTTGTACTTGATCCACGGGAAAGATGAAATTCGCAACACATTGCTTTGAGAAATTATATGGCAATGATAGTGCCAAATGTGTTGAGATGAAGGAAATGGTGAAAGATTTGTTGACTAAGCTTTATGAGTATTACAATGCACAATATAAACCGTGTGGTAGTGGGAGTGCAAGTGGAAGTACAAGTGGAAGCCAAACTTTAGCTATTGGAAGTTGAAGTTCGAATTTTTGGGATTTGGGTGGTGATGATGATGTTATAATTGAGGAACCTTTCTTTGAATTTAGTAAGGTGGTTGCGGTTAGTGAAGGTAGGCCGAAATTGTCAAATGAGTTGGATCTTTACCGATGGAGAAGACGGAAAAATTACAAAAGATAATTTGGGCACTAAATTTGATATTTTGTTATGGTGGATGGTGAATAGTATCAATTATCCAATTTTGTCACGTATAGCAAGGGATGTTCTTGCCATTCCGGTGTCTATTGTTGCCTCCAAGTCCACCTTTAGTACTGGAGGTCGTATTCTAGATCAATATAAAAGTTCTTTGACTCCGGACATAGTTGAGGCACTAGTATTATCACAAAATTGGTTGCGGTCTTCTCTTTTCATGGATCCAACAGGGACGTAAATAAGTTAGTTAAAGACAACGAGTTTATAGATCAGCTTGCAGAAGGTATATTTTCTTTAATTTTAATTTAAGTTTACTTTTAAAGAATTATGACCTTATGTAATTTGTTTAATTTTAATGTATTTTTAAATAATATGAACCTTATTCAATTTGTTTTTTTTTTATGTAGAACTTTGTAAATCAATAACGGCCAACCAACTTGGAAGATCAACATAAATTATTTTTAGGTAATAAATTGATATGTATTTATTTGTTATTAAATATCACTTCATTTTAGTTAGTTTAATTATTCACTTTTGCTCACTTTGAATTTTGATTTAGGTGATGTGGATGGTGGATGTAGTTATGGCTTGTTTGTTGCGGTGGATGTGGCTATGGCTTGTGTGTTGCGGTGGATGTAGCGGTGGCTTGTGTGCTTGTGTTATGGAGTTTTGTCGATTATTGATGCGCTATTATGGACTTGTTATTTTTTTTTTGCAATGGACTTATAATTTGTAGTAAACTTTTAAGTTTAAATGTGTTTATGAATTGCGAATATTTTGTATTGGGACTTTTTATTATGTGGCTTGTGTGCTTATGTTATGGAGTTTTATCAAATATTGATGCACTATTATGGACTTGTTATTCATTTTTTTAGGTTGCCATGGACTTATAATTTGTACAATTGTAGTGGACTTTTAAGTTTAAGCGTATTTATGAATTGCGAATATTTTGTATTGAGACTTTTATTATTTTGCTTTTGATTTAATAGTTTTATACTTGTTTATTCATATTATATAGTGTTATTAATATTATATGTGTAGAGTGTAGTTTGGTACTTGGTGTTGGTAGTTAATGGGAGTGTAAATTGTAAAATTAAGTAAAATTAGGTGGAAAGTATAAAATCTAATAATATTATGGTAAATCTGAAAATTAAGAAAATGAAAAATCCAAACAATCGAACCGAATTTAGGAACCGAGCTGAACCAAAATATTTCGGTTCGATTCCTATATTCGGTTTGAGTTCGGATCACACTCTTTAGATCCGATTGGTTTTGTTCGGTTCGGTTCAAGCCCAACCAAACGGAAGCAAAAATGCCCACCCCTACGTATGAGCCCCTGGAAGAATGTTGCCATCTCTGCCTACATGCCCTATTCATGTCACATTTTTTTCAGCATGTTTATAAAGCAATCAAATGTGAAAATTTGAAGTACCTCGCTTTATTGCGATTAACACCATTGAAAAGTCAAGTAAATGTGAATATACTTGAAAAATTTATGTGAACATGTATAGATTTTGGATTACATCGAGATATTATATTCAATTATTATACATATGATATGCGTAGTTTGATTAAAAAAATCTACTAATTACATAATAATTTTTGTTTTAAAATACACACATAATATTTATGTTTATGTATTAATTGAGTGTAATAGCTGTCATGTACTATAAAATCTCTCCTGCAGCAAAACTATTCTTCCCCTCTCTCTATTGCCTAATGAAAAGTCAATCAAATGAGAAAATTTGAAGTGCGTCTCTTTATTGCCATTAATACCATTAAAAAGTCAAGTAAATGTGAATTGCATAAATTTCAAGTAGGTTGCATATGGCTGTTTGTTAGAATACCTTAAATTTGGTGCCCTACGTGCCCTATTCATGTCACATTTTTTCAGCATTTTTATAAAGAAATCAATTTGAAGTACGTTTCTTTATTGCCGTTAATACTATTGAAAAGTCAAGTAAATATGAATTGTATAAGTTTGAAGTAGGTTGCATAGATGGCTCTTTGCCGTAATACCTTAATCTTGTATTTACTAATTAGTAATCCGAATGGATTGAAATCGAGAATGGAGAATGAAAATCAAAATAAATCGTTTACTTTAACTACGAGAATTGAAATTAGAATGAATTGTATTGTCATTAATGTGTTTACCTTATTTTTGCAAGTTACTAAACCGACCTTAGTTTATTATTGTTATAATAATAATAATAGGAGTAAAGATAAAATAAAAATTTCAAGATTTAAGTGGGGGTAATATAGTCACTTTAGGAAATCTCCCCATGAGAATGAAAACTCTAATAATCTTTTTCAATTTTAAGTGGAATCCACTACTTTGATTCTCATTCCACCTCTTATTTAGTAAATAAACACATTATTCATTCTCATTCTTATTCTCATTCCTAATAAATAAACGAGCCACAAATTTAGTGTCCTACATGTCCTATTTATTTAATGTTTTTTAAACATGTTGAAAAAGCATTAATTTTGGAGAGAGAATTTGAATATGCACATTGTATTAATCAATTAGATTAGTTGAAAAGTTAATATATGTAAGTTTGAGTATGTTTTTACATCTTGTGGTGATAAACCAATTGAATGGAAGGATGATGATATGTTACCCATTATATTGTGTAAACCCAATTCATTTAAAAAAATTAACTATAAAAAATTCGTATAAATTTTTAATAATTTAAAATAAAGAAGTTTGGACAATTAATTAATTAAATTCTCATTAATTATTTAAAGTTATGGAACAAAAGCATATGATTTGGAAAATTTGAATATTTTATGTTGTAAAGGTAAAATAATCGAATCAGGTAAAAGATTCAAAATTATATTATGTTGTAACAATTTTGGTGAGGATATTTGTACCCAATAAAATACTTATATAACCTATATACTCATTAAACCCATCATTAAAATTAAAAATTAAAATTTTACTCAACATACCCACCTAAATAGAGATGTCAAATAAATCCGAATCTGGATGTGGAAGATGGGGATCCACACGGATCCAGATGCAAGTGCATCCGAAAACCACATATCCTGGATCCAGATAAATTTTATTTTAAATTACAAATTAAATTAAAAATACATATTAAAATTAAATGAAAAATGAAAAATAAATTTTATTTGTGAATTTATGATGTTGTTGTATATTATTTATATTGAATTATTAATTCTAGGATTATGATGGAATTTTATTTGATATTATTAGTTAAATTATTGAATTTTATTTTAAATTAAAAATTAAATTAAAATTAAATCAAAAATTAAATTAAAATTGAATCAAAAATTAAATTTTATTTGTGGATTTACGATGTTGTTGCATCTTATTCATGTTGAATTATTAATTGTTGGATTATGATTGAATTTTATTTGATATTATTAGGTAAATTATTGAATTTTATTTTAAATTAAAAATATACATTAAAATGAAATAAAAATGAAAAATTAAATTTTATTTGTAGATTTATGATATTATTTGTATGTTATTAATGTTGAATTATTAATTGGTAAACTATGATTAAATTTTATTTAATATTATTAGATAAATTATTAAAATTTTAAATTATATATTAAATTATTAAAATTTAATTTTTGTGGATCTGGATATCTGGAATATCCGTCCACATCCTTTGCGGATATTACCCGTGCATCCGATCCACATCTTTTGTTGCAGATCCGGATGTAAATCCAGATATAAAACTATTAATCCGAATCCAGATTTTACCAACCCTACAAATGAATGCCAAATATATCCTTAACAAGTCAAAATTTATCTTAATGCGCTTACTAAACAAACCCCATTAAATATGATTGCCACTTGTTCAGTTTTCAATTTGATTTCAGCCAACTAAAACTTTTGCAATTTATGTGTAAATGAAACGAACCAATTAGGGTTGAATTTATTAAACAAACAAATTCAAAAACATATAATAGAAAATTTAAACAAACAAATTCAAAAACATATGATAGAAAATTTAAACAAATCAAATAAAATTGTGAAAATAAAAAAAAAAGGTTGAAAGCTTGAAACGATCATTTTCAACCATTACTTTGATTCCTATGGATCAAACTCCATTGTTAGCTTAGTCCCAAAAAAAAAAAAAAAAAAATCCATTATCCTTTGTTAAAGGCGTGAAGCCAACCTATTCCATTGGTTAGCCATATAACTGGAATTCCATTACTCTTAACATGTTTGCTTTGAATAAATGAAAAGAGAGGAGAGGATAGGAAATGGCAAAGAAAGGAATAAGAGAGGTTTTCTGTTAAATAAAAATAAAATTAAGAGATCGATTCTTCTTTTTACCCTCATTTTCTTTCTCCCTCTCATTTTCATTCCTCTCATCCCCTTCAATTTCTTCCAACCAAATATCTTTGATGTGCCGATAATTTATTTATTATTTTTATATTTTCTTAATTTAATTTTATATTAAATTATAATTTTTATGTTAATTTTTATATTTTACTATTTTAAATACATTTTAAGAATAAAGATGAATTAAATCAGAATATTTAAATAAGGAGAGCTTAAAGAAGAAACTAGTTAGAAATTTAAGGAAAGTAATAAAATTAAAATGATAAATTAGAATTAAAATGGAAGAAAATCGAAGAAGCCAAGGCTTAATCACGAAACCATGTGGAGAATAAAAGAAAAGAGGGAAAAAGATGGTTAAAGGAGAATAATTGGCTTTACTTTTAGAGACGGATGGAACCGAGCCCTAACTTGATGAAAGCGGCCCCTCCCCTGCTAGAGGAAGACCGCACGACTAAGAAGGCACGCTTCAGGGAACAGGAGTCCGATGAAGATAATCCACTGGTTATGTCTTTTAAGGATAGTTTAATGAAAGATCAGTCAGGGGCTGCAATGGAGATGAATGAAGATGTGGCTGACCGAGATATTGCGGATGGGGATGTGATCATTGAAACAGATGGTTGTATTCCTTCGATTGTGTTTTCACAGAAGATGCAGGAACAGTTGGTTCGGCCATGGAAAAACACAGTGATTGTGAAACTGTTAGGGCGATCCATTGGTTATAGATCATTATGTACTAAACTAGAATCCTTGTGGAGAACAGAACGAGGGTTTACAGTAATTGACTTAGAAAATGATTACTATCTCATACGCTTCAGAACAGAAGAGGATGTGGAATTTGTTCTCACGCAAGGCCCTTGGACTATTTTTGGGCACTACTTAACTGTTCAAAAGTGGTCTCCAACGTTTGAATGCTTGTCGGATAAAATTGAAACCATAGTGGCGTGGGTCAGACTTCCTGGCATGCCACTGCATTACTATCATAAAAGGGTTCTTCGAATCCTAGGGGAAGTGGTTGGTCGTGTTATGAGGATAGATTACAATACTGAGGCTGCAAAACGTGGAAAATTTGCTCGAGTGGCTGTTGAAAATTTTTTTAATAAGCCCTTAGTCTAACAATTTCAGTTGAATGGTAAGATTCAAAGGATTGAATATGAGGGGCTCCCTACTATATGTTTTGCGTGTGGCAAGTATGGGCACACAGTTGATGCCTGTCAAAGCAAGCAGGAGTTGCCAAGAGGGCAAGGCTGCAATGGAGTGCATCAACTGGAGGGTGAGGCGACGAGAGAGACGGTGGATCCTGCAACCGTTGATAATCCGCATAATTCGCTTTTTAGTCCTTGGATGATTGTTACTAAAAAAGGAAGGCCACGGAAAGTTAAGGAACGTACGATTCAAGGAAATTATAATCGAGCCCAGAATAGTAATGTTCTATCTGGATCCCATTTTTCGCTCCTCAATTCTGAAGTTAATATGGATAATGAGCGCGAAATCAGTGAAAAGATTCCTCGCAATCATGCATTTGAGATCAGCCTGGATTTGCAAGATGAAAACCAAAATAGCAATCAGCCCATGCAACCTAACCATAGATATTCCTTACGTAAACACAGTCAAAGGTTAAACCGTGGCAACGTTGACCATCCTCACAGCCCTAACCTGGTCCAGTTACGTACCCGCCCTCCCCATGTAAACCATGCAGACCAAAACAAGCTCTTATCACTGGTTACGAAAAATATTAACCCAACCCTTGCCACAGTACAGAATCAGTCATTTTCTACCAGAGACAACCAGCCCCACCTCGCAAGTACCTCCCTTGATCCTCTTAAACATTTGGTGTACTCCTTTGCTAATCCCCCTGATGGTGCTGATATGCTGACTCAGTTTGCTAGAGCGAACCCTCTGTTTGCCAATATGACGAAGGATAATAGGAACAATCCCCTGGGTGAGCCACATGATAATGGGGAATGGAATGGGACTGGTGATGATGAGGATTCGGACGGAAGCAGTTATATGGCTAGAAGGGGTGTTGACGAGTCCCGAGATGAGTCAGAATCTGGAGGGTCTCTAGAGGAAGAGACAGATATGGAGTTGGAGCTTCAAGCTCACAACCTTCGTCAGTAGGGGTCTCGTTTCTTCTCTCTAATCATTTTTTTTAATGATTTTTTGGATTATGTTTTGGAACTGCTAAGGTGCACTGGCCCCTGATTTTCGAAGGACTTCAAAGCCCTAATTCAGAAATATAATCCTTCCATGGTTGCGTTATTTGAACCAAGGATAAACGGGAAGAAGGCTGATGATTTTATTATTTGAAGTGGTTTTGAGAGGTCGCATAGAATTGAGGCCGAAGGGTTCTCCGGAGGTATTTGGTTAATGTGGAAAGATTGTTTTAAAGTGGAGGTGATCATAAACCATAAGCAGTTCATTCATTTTAGTATAGCTAATGATATGGGGTTTATCTCTTGGGCTACTGCAGTTTATGCAAGCCCCAATAAAAATATTATGAAGCTTCTATGGAATAATCTTGAAGCAGTGGCTCGTACTGTGTCGGGACCATAGATCCTGGGAGGTGACTTTAATACCATTTTACATCCCTCAGAGAGGAAAGGTGGTTCGACTCATTCAGATGGTGTTTGTCATCGATTTAGTGATTGGTTTCATCGGAATCAGTTTTGTGATCTAGAATTCAGTGGACCGAAATTCACTTGGGAGAGAGAAATTTGCTAAAGCGCCTCGATAGAAGTTTTTGTAATGATGAGTGGATTCAAAACTTTGCTAACTCCTAAGTCATGCATTTGCCTAAACTCAACTCAGACCATCGCCATATTCTAGTTAATTTTAAGAGGGTAAGTCAGCAAACTAGTGGTGCTAAGCCATTTCGCTTCTTGGCGTCTTGGCTCACTGACAGCAGATTTAAAACTTTTGTTTCTGAGACGTGGCGAGGGAATGGAAATTATGTGAGCTCAGCTAGCCATTTTATTACGGAGGTACGGCAATGGAACAAGGAGGTCTTTGGATACATACACAAACGGAAGAATAACATTTTAGTAAGATTGGCCGGAATTCAACGTGGTCTCGAGTGGCGCAGATCTCGACATCTGGTGGAGCTAGAGATGACCCTCAAAAGGGAATTGGAGAGTATTTTGAATTAGGAGGAGATTTTGTGGTATCAAAAATCTAGGCGTGATTGGATTGAGTTTGGGGATCGGAATACTAATTATTTTCATCGCCAGACAATCCAGAGGAGAAGACAAAACCAAATAGTGATGCTTAAAGATGATCATGGCAATTGGATTGAGGATGTGGATATTATTAAAGCTCATGCTATAACATTTTTTAAGAATCTTTATACAAAAGAGCCTGGGGAGCATATCCCTTATCCTTTAGTGAGTATGTTTCCTAGAGTTGACGAGCTTAATCTTAGCAAGCTTAATGCGGAAACGTGTGGGGACGAAATTAGGAAGGCAATTTTTAGTATGCATCCTTTTAAGGCTCCGGGGATTGACGGTCTGCATGCTGTATTTTATCAAACGCAATGGGATACTGTGGGAAGTTCGGTATGTACCTTGGTGCAAGGCATTTTCAATGGACAACAGATTCCTAGTGAGATTAATAAAACTCTGATTGTGCTTATTCCGAAAGTTGAGCATCCGGATAGCCTCCGATTATATCGACCTATAAGTCTTTGTCCTGTAATTTATAAAACTATTACGAAGATTGTAGCGAATAGATTAAAGGGCATTCTTCCTAACTTGATAGGGCCAACGCAGACTAGTTTTGTTCCTGGAAGGCACATTACCGAGAATATTATTATTGCTCAGGAAGTTATCCATACCATGCGTCGGAAATCAGGAAAAATTGGTCAGATGCTAATTAAGGTGGATCTCGAGAAAGCTTATGATAGGCTGAGCTGGGCCTTCATCTATGAAACTCTCTGTGAAGCAGGGCTTCCTTCAGACCTTATTCGTATCACAATAGACTGTATCACGTTAGCATCTATGCAGATCTTGTGGAATGGGGAATATACAGAGGAGTTCGTGCCCTCCCGGGGGATTAGACAAGGAGACCTTATTTCTCCGTATATTTTTATCCTTTGTATCGAGAGACTTAGCCACGGAATTCATCATGCCGTTAATAATGGCACTTGGAAGCCAATTCGGCTTTCTCAACGAGATACACCTATCACTTATGTATTTTTTGCTGATGATTTATTACTTTTTGCTGAAGCTTCTTGCGCTCAAGCTGCTGTGATCAATGATGTTCTTAATACGTTTTGCATAAGCTCGGGGGAGAAGGGAGAAGGTCAATAAACAAAAATCTCAAGTTTTTTTTTTTCTAAGAATGTTAATCCATTCAATGTGAGTACTTTTGGCACGACTCTTGGATTCTCTGTGACTACAGATTTGGGCAATTATTTGGGTATGCCACTATTGCATTCGAGAGTTAGTAAAGCGACATATCATGGCATATTAGAGAAGGTGGAGCGTAAACTAAATGGTTGGAGTGCTAAACATTTATCTTTCGCTGGTAGAGTCACTCTCACGCAGACTGTAATACAGGCGCTTCGGATTTATTCAATGCAAACAACAAGACTGCCTACAGCTATTATAACTAAACTTGAGCAACAATGCCGCAGATTTATTTGGAGTGGGAACTCTGAGGTCAAGAAGCTTTATCTGGTTAATTGCGCTGATATGTGTCGTCTGAAAATGTCAGGAGGTTTGGGACTGAAGAATCTAACACTTATGAATGAAGCTTTATTAATGAAGCTCGGTTGGGGTTTACTGGTCAATAGTAATAGCTACTGGGCACAAGTTCTCTGCTCGAAGTATGGTTTTGATTCTAATGCTGATGCAACTTCCTTGCTTACAAAATATGGCTCATATTTGTGGAAGGCTATTGGTCGGGTTTAGCCAAAGGTTCTGCATGGGCTGCGATGGAATGTGGGGAACGGTAAGTGTATTCGATTCTGGCAGGATGCTTGGGTTGCGGATGTTGGGCCGCTGGTTAATCTTGCGTTGGCAACTATTCCTGAAGACATTTTACATGATTGGGTGGCCGATGCCATTAGTTCTGATAGTTCATGGAATTGGAGCCGCTTTGGGTTTCTTCTCCCTCATAATGTAGTGCTAGTGATTGCAGTTATTCGCCCTCCTACCCCAAATAGTAATGCCGATCAGTTTTATTGGGGCTCATCAAATTCGGGAATGTTCACAGCAAGAACAGCATATAATTTGATCCTTGGAAATATTGTTCAGGATGAGGGGGTGAGATGGAAGAGTATCTGGAAATGGCGAGGACCTCCCAGAATCTGCACGTTCCTTTGGCTTGCTGCTAAGGAATGAATCAAATGCAAAGCCGAGCTTTATCCAAGACATATTGGGGTGGATATGATATGCATGCTGTGTGGTTGTGCTGTAGAGGATACGGCTCATGCTCTTCGTGATTGTGTCACATCTAGGAGAATTTGGGATATGTTGTTAGCAAGTCGTGAGATTGTTTCTTTCTTCACGTTGCCAATCCGTGATTGGATTTTTGCCAATATTCAAGGTACAGGTCTTCATGGTAGCAATCGAGAATGGAGTTGCATATTCGGGGTAGCCATCTGGTGCATATGGATGGGAAGGAATCAGTTGCTTTTTGAAGGCAAAGTTATGAATGAGGAAAGCATGGTTCGGGATATCAGGGTACGAGCTGAGGAGGTACTTCGTACTTTTGATGCTTTTCGAAGTGATCCCGGGTTGAGAGTTCAAAATATGTTTGGTTGGTTGCCTTCTCAATGGCCGTATTATAAGTTAAATTCTGATGGTGCCAGGAAGGGATCTGGTTTGGCAGGTGCTGGGGGGCTGATAAGAGATGCTACTGGTAGATGGTGTGTTGGTTTCTGCATGAATATTGGTATTTGCTCTGTAACAATTGCAGAGCTTTGGGGTTTGCACCAGGGACTGATCTTGGCTTGGCAAATGGGTATAAGATTGTTGGTGGTGGAGATTGATAGCCTTTGTGTTATTCAGCTGCTACACAAGAAAAGCCTTAATGCTACCTTGCCTCTTGTCAATGATATTCTTGGTCTTCTCTCCCGTGAGTGGCAGGTGTCTGTCCACCATGTTTATCGTGAAGCTAATTTCACGGCAGATTTCATGGCTAGTAATGCCCTTACTCTTCCTCTTGGCCTTCACTATTTTACTTCCCCTCCCCTGGGCGTCCAGACTTGGTTTCGGAATGATGGTTTAGGAACGGTGTTCCCTCGTGTTGTTAAACCTTAGCTTTCGCAGAGGCGCTTTGTGTTAACAAAAAAAAAAAAAGGAGAATAATTGGCTTTTTAAATGTACAACTCTTGTGAATAGTTGGAAAACATTGACCATTGATTCAAGTGGGCTTCAGGTGCACGGGCTTAAAGTGGGTTGCGCTAGGCTTGTTTTAAATCCTTTTGATTTATGGTGCGTTTACTTCATCGGTGAGAATGTATTAGAAGTGGAAATATGAATAAGAATGAGAATGAGATTTTAATATTTATTTGGTAAAAATAAATGAGAATGAGAATGTCTTTGGAATAAGATTGATTTGTTTACTTGTGAAAATAAATGAAATGAAGAATGAAAATGAGAATTAATTTACCAAAATATCCATAGTATTAAATAATATAATTTTCATTGACTAGATACATATATAAATATTATTATAAAATGATATTAATTAAAAATAAAATAAATAATAATAATAATAATTTTATTAACTTTATTATTTTAGTTACTATTAATTATTGTTAATATTATTTTTATTAATATTATCATTATTAACATTTATTATTATTATTATTATTATTATTAAATTTATTATTTTATTTATTATTAATTATTGTTACTACTATTTTTATTAATATTATCATTATTAATATTTATTATTATTATTATTAAAATTATATTATATTAACTTTATTATTTTAGTTATTATTAATTAATATTAAAATTTATTATTTTAGTTATTATTAATATGTTGCTATTATTATTATTATTATTATTATTATTATTATTATTATTATTATTATTATTATTATTATTATTATTATTATTATTATTAGGTTTTTGGTTGAAGTTTAGAAATATAACTGTTTTGTTATTTTTAGTGGTTTATCCAAATTTAAATATGAATTAGTTGGAGTCCAATATAGTATTCATATACACGGAGAAAAAAAAAAATCTGCATCTAGTAAAGGCTCCTCAACTAAGAGATATAGGAAAAGAGATTTTTATTAATTGAGTTAATTGAGTCCCACCGTGAAGGGACTCTAATTGGCGTTAATCAGGCTATTGTTCAAGGGGGGAAATATTTTAGCCATAGCTTTTGGCTTTTTTTTTTTTTAAGTTAATTTGAAAATCAATACGATAGCTAGCTTGATATTGACAATGTGTCGTTTAACTGGAGCCATACTTACTTAGTAAGGAAGTTCACATTCAGTATAGTTAATTCTTTTGAACTTTGAATGTCCAGAAAGCTACGTGAACTGCTGTTTCGGTGTGTGGGTTTCAAGCTCCATCCCAGAAGTTTCACTTGTTTTTGCTTTGAAAGAAAGGTTCCAAAAAATATGTTAACTGGATGTGATTTTTCTATCTCGGCTTCATGTCGTGGCGTCTGGAGTTTCATTCTTGGTTCCTTGTTTTGATTTGTTTCCCAAAGATCAAACTTCCGTGTCAAATCGAAAAAACGAGATTGTGTTTATCTAATGATGTCTGATGTCTCATCAATCATACCAATCAGCGGGCGAAGTTACAAATACAAAAATATCTTTATTTTTAATTTCTTACAGAAATTAGAAACTAATGGACATTTTGAGAACATTTAAAACGTAACTAAGAATTTTAATGTTTGCAAGGTTACGGCCACTGTGGCATAAACTGTTCTCTTATCAAGAACACACAAAAAGTAAAGGCCTCTCAAATCTTTTTTCCCCATTTTTTTCAGGTAACAAACGGATATGAAATCTTCGCCCACACTACTTCAGAAATTTGGGAGGCCCTGCCCAAAATTCTTTCCCTACTTACCATTTCCATTCCATGCAATAGCCCAATCTTTTTGGGCTGAAAAAGGCCCAAGTTATTTTAACCTTTTTCAGAAGTGGGATTAAAAAAAAAAAAAAAAAAGCAGGCTAGCCAGCTTTCCACGCAACGACTTGGATAAGGGTTTAAAAGAAAAAAAAAAAAATAAAGACCTCTATTTTTTAAAAGTATAAATTTATAAATTAAAATTTAAAAATAATAAAAAATTTAAAAACTTAAAATTATAATAACTAAATTTCTTTTAAACCATAATTAATTAAGAATATGCTTGAACTACAGAATTAATAAAAAATTAAATTTATAAATTTTTATTTACTTTATTTTTTATTTTATTTTAAAATAATTATTTTTTAATTCGTTATAGATGATTAACTCGTTAAAAGTTTACAATAATTTTAAAAAAATAATTAAAAAATTAAAAAAAATGTGAAAACCCAAACCCAACTGGGGCATAACTCTTTATTTTCTTCCTAATAGAATCGAAAAAGTCCACCCAGACTCATCCATTCACTATCACTCTAATCATCAGAAGGTTTGACGGATAAGAAGAGCCACTGTTGCTGTAAGTTGGATCCCGCACGTTATTGTTGATGGTTGACGCTCCTTCTCCGCCGTGGTCCCAAATCCAACACACACACACACACACACGCGATAAGATGATCAGTTCGCACCGCGTGCACTCTGAAAGAGTTCGATTCCGTTGTCTTCAGATAGCATTTTGCTTCAACGCTTCAGGAACAATCGAATTGTCGGAAATTTTCCTTTCCCTTTTCATGTTGAGCTATTTGTAATTAGGCTGCATGTGTTCACCCGTGACAAACAAAACCAAATGCGTCCGATTTTTCTGTGGCTTTCTGTTCTCCAAATTTTAATTATTTTAATGATAAAAGTAATACATGTTATCTTATCCAATCCAATTTAATACTACATCAAATATTATTATTCACTCCAAAAATTGATCTTATCTTCATTCGAAAAAAAAACAATAATCTTATCTAATTGAGTATTAATTATCCTGTCCGTTCACACAAAATCCTATTCAATTTATTCCAACATTTAAGACTGCGTCTATCAGCAATTCAATTATTATTTATTTAGATTATCGGTAGTTAATTAATATTACATTTCCTTAATTCATAAAACAAAAAACTGCACCGAATTACAAATGCGGCCAAAATGTTTTCGAAAGCGGCAAACATTATTGCATAGCACACGTAGGTTCCCCATACGTAACGTAAGGGCGAAGAGCCCTCCTTGCCAATTAATGAAGGCAAACAAAATAATAATGAATCATACCTACTACTTCTTGAGTCTTTAGACTGAGGAAACAATTTTTTTAATTTTTTTTTCCTTTACATATATAGATATGTAAAGCCCATTTTTTCCTGCCACTTGTTGTGCAAATTAAAGTTCGCCATCGATTTCAAGTTCATAACAAACAGCATCGCATACATATGATCATAGTGTAAATAGGATTATATAAATTGGAAATTTTACATATATCAATATCATTAAAACGTGCTTTTGGATAACCTTATCCGGAAAATTTTAATATAATAATTGTTTTAAAAGTTTTTGAGGAACGAGATAAGAAAAGATCTTGATCTTCCCATTGGCCATTGGTTCCCCTCTACTTGATCTTCTCTTTCTTGATCCTAAGCTGTCACAACTTGGTCAAAAAGTTCACCAACCTGTGTCGTACAATTATGGGGGAAAATGAAAAATAATCACGAGCGAGAATAACGTGGTTTTTTCATATCTTCAAATTTAAGGACATACTTTTCCTCTTGTATCACATGGAACCCTAATTTATTTTGAAATTATCAAATCAACTCTGTAATGTCGAATTTGAACCGAATACAGTTTCTATCTTTTAAAGTAAAGATAGTAGTTTACTGTTCACAATATTTTTATCCCAAGTACTAAGGTGCCATTAATTTTTTTGGAGTCATTGGTAGCAAGATTGTAATTAAATCTCTTCTCTATCACCACATTTGGGTAGAATTCAAACCCCAAATTGCTATACCATTTTTTTTTTTAAAAAATAATTATAATCAACTAGCACTCACAGAGTCACAAGTGGTGTTCGTTCATGAAATAATTTAGTTAGTAAAAGATAATACTATTTATTGATACAATCCTCCAATGTAGATTACTAATAATTCACGTTAGATGTTGAAGATGGAGATATTATCCGAGACATATAGTATTAATATATAAAACTGATAATTCAATAATTGAACGTCACCTTAGTATTTGGGAAATGTAGCAACCCGTTTGATAAAAGCAGTGTCCTCATTTTCTGAGATGGTATAAAATTAGGGATCCAAATGTTATTATATTTCAGCCGAATAACTAAATTAAATTACTAGGCCTACTGGGGCACGGCTAGATTCGCTTTCCTGGTACCAGAAGCAAAACCCAAAAAAAAAAAAAAAAAAGGTACTGAGAAAATTAGGAAGTAACAGGAAAAGCGCGCGAACAAAACGGGAAAGTACAAGACTACCGAAACAGAACAAATTGAATAATTCTTCCCAAGACTCTCTAATCTTTAAATCCCCGCACACCCTTTCTCTTTTTACATTACACAATCCATAGTCAGTGTTACGTGCTTATCCACTTGATAACCCAACTGTCTCCTTGATTTTCTCAAACACGTCACTCCATTTTTCCCATTTTATAAACCCTTTCTGTATTGGCTGCTTCACTTTATTCATTTTCTTCTTTTTAATGTAATCGTCGCTCTCTCCTTCTTTCCCCTTCTCCTCCAATCCTTTGCCTTGCAATGGCGTCAGAGAAAAATATCCTGGTGACTGGTGGAGCTGGCTTCATTGGAACGCACTGTGCGCTTCAGCTTCTACAGGGAGGGTTTAAGGTGGTGCTTATCGATAATTTGCATAACTCTGTCCCTGAAGCTGTTGATAGAGTCAAGGAGTTGGCGGGTCCTGAGCTCGCTAAGAAGCTTGAATTCCATGTGGTATGTGACTGAGATCCCTTCCTTTTTTGCAATTACTGTTTGGTTCTCGAGAAATTAGCAAATGAATGTTGTTTTGGTCGCAGGGTGATCTTAGGAACAAGGAAGACTTGGATAAGCTTTTTTCTAGTCAAAAGTATGTTCGGATTCATTTGATGATTTTTTTTTATTTCTTTTTTTTCATGATTTATATTTATCTGCATTTTGGCTTTAAAGTATATATTTACTTTGACCAAAGCAATTTTTTTCTTTCTGGGTGTGTTTGTATTCAATTGTAAAATCAAATGCGAGAGATCAAGCATCAAAGCGAATCTTTGTACCGAGAAATTGATATCACATTTCATTTGTAATTTTGATTTTGCATTTCGTAATGCAACAGATTTGATGCTGTGATCCATTTTGGTGCCCTTAAGGCTGTGGCAGAGAGTGTTCAACATCCTTTCCGTTATTTTGATAATAATTTGATTGGTACCATCAATCTGTATCAGGCCATGGCAAAATATAACTGTAAGAAGGTCAGCGACATTCTACTGCAATATTTTTCACTTAATTTTTTTTTTAAAAAAAGGCTTAAATCCATTTGAATGATTTTTTGCTGTAAGTAGATAGGAATTGACTCTTCATGATCATTTTGTTTGTAAATCCTTAGCGGAGAATTCTCAGGTTTGCCGACTGCTGACCCAACGATTTTTTGCTTTTTTTTTTCCCCAATAGTTGGTATTTTCATCATCCGCAACTATCTATGGACAGCCTGAAAAAATACCTTGTGTTGAGAACTTCCCATATGGTGCTATGAATCCTTATGGACGAACTAAGGTACTACAACTTTATGTGGGGTAAGCCTTCTGTGATTGAAATTGAGAGTGGTGAAATTTGGTTGCACGTGCGCTTATTCTTTTCATCTTAATAGCAATGGTGCGAAGAAATGGCTTTTGATATTCAAAAGGCAGACCCAGAATGGAGAATAATATTACTGAGGTACTTCAATCCTGTTGGTGCTCATGAGAGCGGTAAACTCGGTGAAGATCCAAAGGGCATACCAAACAATCTCATGCCTTACATACAGCAAGTCGCTGTCGGCAGACATCCAGAGCTTAATGTTTATGGCCAGGATTATCCAACAAAGGATGGTAGTGCGGTATGTGAAATTATATGTATAATCACTTTCAGTAGTCATGTATTAGTAATTAATCATTAAAAGTTGTTAATTAGAATTTGTTTTCTCGAACAGGTCCGAGACTACATTCATGTAATGGACTTGGCAGATGGTCACATTTGTGCTCTTAAGAAGCTCTTTACATCTGAAAATATAGGTAATAATAATTTTGTTTATAATTTAGCATGTCAAAATACTTGGTGCCACCTGTTAATTTTCTTGAATCTCATGTGTGCCTTTAATTTCTAAAAGCTGATTAAGCAAATCTTGGGATTTAGTATAACCTTTTTCTGATAATTGGGAACAATCTGTGATTTTGGTAGCAATTTTTATTGCATCTCTGTGTTTCAATCATGTATCTTCTAATAGGTTGTATAGCGTATAACCTGGGGAATGGAAAGGGCATATCCGTGCTTGAAATGGTTGCAGCATTTGAAAAGGTTTCTGGAAAGGTGATTTTCTTATCCACACTTTTTTAAGTTTCTCACTCCAATACATTCATTTGCTCACATTTCAAGTTTTATTATAAAATAACTGCAGAAAATCCCAATCAAACTCTGTCCAAGAAGGGTAGGAGATGCAACAGCTGTTTACGCTGCTACAGACAAAGCCCAGAAAGAACTTGGTTGGAAGTATGTCGTTGAACCATTCTGTGTCATCATACAATCAGTAGCATCACAATTTTTTTTTCTTTTTCCAAATTTTATGATGATACTTCTTTGATATTGATGTTACATTACATTTATGATTGTGTTTTCTAAAAGTACATTATGACTGCTAAAAAACTGATAATTCTCAGTTGATAGTAACAGTGAATTACCTCAAAAATGAATTAGCGGTGGGGTTTCATTTAAGAACCATTAGTCTCTTTTGGCATACTTTTACATGGCTAACATTTGGCATGTCATTAAAATCTAACTCTGGTATTTCTTGCCGGATGACTTATTTTCCAGGCCCAAGTATGGCATTGAGGACATGTGCGCTCACCAATGGAACTGGGCGAAGAACAACCCAATGGGATACCAGACAAAAAAGACTTGAATGATCTGCTTATGAGCAGGAAATAGAAGTTAAAATAACTTCTCAGTTCACACAGAGGTTAAGGACATCTTCTGTGCAGACTCTTTCATTGTTTATGAATTGAGTTAAATGACTAGTCATTTTCTTTTTATTCTTTTTTCCCACTATTTTTATCTTCTATAGGGGTAAGGGCCTATTGGACTATGTACGTATTATTGTTCCCTTTAAATATAAATAAATTAAGCTTCCCATTTCCCACCAAGTACCATGAGTACAAAAATGTTCAAAGAATGTGGTTGGTCAAACATGTAATGTTTGGATGAATTCGAAACTCTAGCTTTCTGTTCAATTCTGCACTTCAAATGCCTTTAAACATTAAAGCAGAACACTTTCGGCAGCCTCAGCCATTTGAAGCGTGAGCAAGTGGCATAATATATTTGTATGCGTTTATGTCAGGTCGAAGAAGATGACCTACCTCTAGACATTATTATCAGACCAAATAAGCCTTAAGCCTGAGTATCTTATTGTTGTTGGTTAAATTATTGCTTGCAGCTGACAAATTATATAAAGATTACAAACATTGACTAAAAGAGAGTTGAAATGTCAATTTCTCTTGCCATCACCTTCCTCGTTATTTTAATTAAACAATCAACAAGATACACAATCTCATCTCTATTTGTTTATGAGAGCTTAACCACCACCAGGCAGAAGAGAAATTGCATGGAAAAGCGTCCCTTGGTTTCCCATCCTACCGTGGCTTCACATGATTGGACTTTCCGAAGCTTATTTCAGAAATTTTATTAATTTTATAGTGTCACACTAATTATATTAATAAGAACAGGGCTTGCTTGTAGCTCCATAAGTAATACCAACTCTGTTCTGAAGAGGCTCATTGTAGTAAACAAGCAAGTTTTTCTCAAGAGAGGGCCCCAGTTTCATCCGGAGCAGGTTTAGGAGACGTTCATCTGAAGAAGGCAGCAGTTGAGGGAAAATGAAACAAGAAAGAGATGTTTTGGTGATTGCTTGTACACCAATGGCTAGTGCCTCGCCTGCAGCAGCAGCCGTGTCCACTGTTTCGCCAGTGATAGCTAGTTCTTTGACTCCACAACAAACGTTTCCAACTCCATCACCTTTCTCTTTTTCAGTTGCCTCTACAAGGTGGAGTTCCAGACCTTCCATTCATTTTTACAATCTTTTTCTTAGGTTCTTGGCACTTGTGTTCTGCTTTGTATCTGCTCTCTCACTGGCTGTTCCATTTTTTTTTAAGAAAGGCCAGCAACCTTCTAGCTTCACTGGGTATCCAGAATTAGTGTAAGCCTAAGGCTAATTGACAAGATGTTACAAGTGTTGCATAAAGTTGTTAATTACATGTAAGACTATCACACTAGTTCTTGTAGCTTTTGATTTTTGATGTCCTGCTTGTCTTCGTGTAGCTACTCCTTCACTGTAGACATCTTGGCTTTTGCATACTCATCTTTCCAGCTCTTTAAAGGTATCTGTGACATTGCTCACAGAGGCATTATTATATCAGACAAGATTTCTGACTACATTAGCTTCATCCTGGATCAGGTGGGCGTGGCTCACCTCCATTTTATCTTATTCTGCTTGTGTGTTTTTTTACGTTTGGCTTATTTCAGAAAATTCATCTTTGGCAAGGCTAATTTGCTGCTACAATGTGACAGTTGATGGGCTACCTTCTCATTTCGTCTTCTTCAGTGGCAATACCAGTCATTCAGGATATTGACCAAATGCATTCGCTCTGGAAGGCAGCTATCATCTCTACCTGCATGTCCTTTGTAACTTTTGTCGTCATTGTATCTTGTACTCTTCTATCAGGCTACAAGCTCTGCAAGAGAATCATCTGGTGATGCATCACGTTGCTTGTGTGCAAATAGGCGTGTTTGCATACTTTCTGAAACAGCTCTGCTTCAAAAGGCTAATAATAAGAAATGAAGAATATTGGATATCAAATCTTCTTCTTTCCTTTTTAATTCTCCTTGTACAGAGATCTCGTGTACTCGGTATCTAGAATAATTAGGTGTTGGACTCAAACAACTTTGACTGGTATCCTTTGTTCATTGTCACTCCATGCAAGATCAATTTACTTCAGATCAAATATTAAGGTGAACGGCCAAAGGAAAGTGACAGTAGCAGATTTTGGCTCTTTGTAACGTGGTTAAAATTATAAACTCCCATGATAGAACAGCCACATTTACTGTAACTACATTTCAGGCTGCATATGATTGCTAATACTTAGCTTCATAGAGTTTCAAATTTATCATAGACAGATGTATCAAATTTTCCTAACAAAAGCTTCACCATTACAATCACTAATCGAAGTAGATAGTAGACCCTAATACATTGTTTTAACATAATTTGTGGGAGACATAATCAGGGAACCTATCTCAATCAGCTCTCCAACGATAAGATGGAAAAGAAGAGACAAATTATCACCTGACAGCTTCCATGGTTTTTTCTTCTTCTTTGCCTATAACAAGCCTGCCCTCGGTGAACTCACAAGCCTGAATTGGAACCGCAAGCTGCTTTTGCATCTTCTTTACAACAAATACTTCTGGTTCCTCGCATATGGATACCACGGTGCCCCTCCTGCCTAGACGACCTGTTCGACCAGCTCGATGAGCATAGTGAATTGAGTCTGTAGGTAAGTCTAAATTTACCACAAGATCACACTCAGCCACATCCAATCCCCTTGCTGAAAGTTCATTTGTCACCAGAACTCTCACCTCCCCATTCTTAAATTTCTTCAAAGTTGTTGATCTAGCTAGCTTACCAAGATCCCCATGCAGCTCAGCTGCTTTCATCCCACGTGCTTCCAGCTTGAACACAGCATCTTTTAGCTGCCTAGTATTGTTCATGAAGGCTATCACGGTCTGAGCATCAAGTGCATGAACACATCTTCTCAATGTATCAACCTTATGTTGCAACTTTGTGACACAATAGTAGTGTTTCAATGTGGGAGGCAGGCTCTGATCTGCTTGCTTAGCCTGCAAATTTGAGTTTGAGCTTGAACCAGACATAGGCCCCAACAAATTTCCCGCTCCAGTGGCAGGCATCGATTCAAGTGGGATAACGTCTTTTGCTTGAACAAGAAGAGGGTCGTGTCCCCAGCTCCTAGCTGCTCTTATCACTGAAAATGGCACTGTGGCAGATACCATAATAGTCTGCCTCTCAGCCCGCGTGGCAAGCGCACTTTTTGGTTCTCGTGGGTTTGCTCCTGACCTCGTCCCTACATGTTCCACTATCCGGTGCATGGCCTCACGGAAATTAAATGAAAGAAGCTCATCAATTTCATCCAAGACCAAGAAACGACAACCATGGGTGTGAAGTTTCCCAGCTGCACTAATCTCAGCAATACGGCCAGGTGTCCCAACAACAATTGCTGGCTTGTTTTTCCTAAGTGCTTCTTCCTGTCTTGATCGATTTGCACCCCCTACTAGTTGCTGAACCGCTTTCTTGTCTGAAGGTCCTAGCAGCTTCTCGATCTCCCTCACAATTTGCATTCCTAACTCTCTGGAGGGAGCCACAATTACTGCTTCAATATCTGTTTTCTTTCCAGATTCACCATTGCCATTAGAAGATTTATCCTTAAGTGGGCCTACTTTGGACAGTATGGGAAGGAGATACGCCAATGTCTTTCCCGAACCTGTGTAGGACTGAATCACAACATCATGATTCCTGAGGATTGAAGGAATAGCTGCGGACTGAACTTCAGTTGGAACATTAAAGCCTTCTCTCTCTAACCTTTCTAACAACAGAGGTGGAAGTCCAAGCTCCAAAATGAGTTTGCAGCAAAAGGAGCTGACTCAATCTCAAGGGATTTCTTTACCCCAGCGGCTTTGATCCCATCACTTCTGACAGCCTTCACCTTAGCTTTGGGGATTTCAATAGGAGGACTATGTTTCTTAGGTTTGTTTGAGTTACTCTTGTTTGTGGGCTCAAACTCACTCTTGTATCCAAGGCTTGCAAGAGTAAGGGGTCCATGATATCGACCAACATGACTAAGGAAACGTACACCATTGTGGCACCAATGCATCCTAGAAACACATGAAAACTTATGCAATGGTAATGACTCTCCCACAAGTAGGAGCAGCCGTGTTGAAACCAGCGCTGGCATCTTCAGTAGATTTCTTTTGAAATTGATAAGTTGACCTTTTACAAAAGCACACTCCGGTAGAATGGAAAAATCATTGGCAAGTGAAGAGCTATTGAAATATAAAGTGCTATCTTTTTCTCAAGCTGCAATAACAAATGCATTAAAACAATTAGAATTACAGTGATGGAAACTTTGTAGGTATCCTATAGCTTCTATGTATGTGAAACTAAACAATTTCCAGCAAGTTACAGATTGATAACGGTACAAAGTGCCTTTTATTATCAACTTTTAGTAACATTGACCATTTATGGAACAAAAAAGCTTAACCATATTGATAATCTTCATCTGTAATAGAAAACTTCAGCAGCTTTCTTGACATTTTTCAAAAATTTCAGCACGATGATATAGGGAATCAATACAAATATTTACAAAACACAACCATATATATGGAAACAGAAACACAAAGTCATTTCTTTACTACTTTGAAATTCCAAAATAAAAATTCATTAGTCTTTATACAATCATATCCTCATAAAGACCTTTACTTTCAAATGTTTTATATCATCACATATATCTAAGATATAAACAATGTCAAATTGTCTGAGGCATTTTCGCAAACAGTGGGAGAGCTTTGGCATCGACAAATAAAAACCGAACAAGCGTTCCTAACTAAACACATACAAATTGGAGCGAAAAGAACTTGCAGTCAGAAATGATAAAACTATCCCATGTTTATAAGAGAAAGAAACAAACGAACCCAATTTATGTCGTTGCTCGTGATGCCTTATGAACAGGAAACTGAAGTGGGATGAATACTTTGCTTTTCCAAATTTAAACCCGACGCCAACGGTAGGGATTGATAGAAAACGACATCGCAAATGCTTACCGAATCAACACAAAACGCAGCGTTTCTTACGAAATATTAAGAGAACAATATGTGGACCCCACTCCCCGGGCCTCCTTATTCTGTTATCTAATCTCTAGTTCTAAAATCAAGACGGAATTAAAAAGATACTTAAAAATTTTGAGGTTCCTTGAATTATACAAATTACGCAAACTGCTTTTTCTTCTCTTCTTTTTTTTTTTTTTTCCTAATAAAAACGATCAATAAAAGAGGTTTCAGATATCATTTAATTAATAAAAATATCCAACTAATTTAATGTTCCAGAATCTTGACCTGCCAGCAGATGAAGCCAACGTGCATGGGCATCTATCTACTTGTAGTCAGACAGCACAATCTCTCGGTTTCTTACAAGAACAAGAAAAGGATAATGGTTTGTCTGGATCATATAAAAGGAATAAAAACAATGTGCTAATAGCAATTTGTTGCGGTACCCAGTTTTCCTTTTATATCTCAATTACGTGCTCTGTCCACTTACCGATCGATTACAGGCCATTGAATTTCATTTTCTGCCTATTTTGCAGCTCCTTCTGTTTCCCAAGGTATAATTTTTTTCCACGAAACTGCTATATTCTAATTGAACGTAAAGATTATTAATTAATTTTTCTGTTTCAATTGTTGAGAATTTATCTAGGAGTTCATTCATTCATTTTCTGCCAAATCGGATCAACTTTGGTAAGGTCTCAGCAGCATCTCCTAGTTGTTCAAGGCAACAACCATCATCACTTGAACAAAATGATCAAGTAATTTTCACATACGTACTGCCCTTTTCTTTATTTTTCAATTTATCACTTCTCTTGGCTTCTGCTTGAAGCCGTTGATCAATTATTATCTCTGAACCCATTAATTTGTTTCTTTGGCCGCCAAATATATGTGGGAACTGGGTATCTGGGATATCAGAGTAGGGTGATGGGGTGCAGTTATGAACAAATTGTGGAATCAAACAAGCATCGATTTACATTGTTCTTTGACGGTTCATCATGTCGAAAGAGAATTGAGGACACCGATGAAGCAATTTTGATATTATTTTACGAAACAAGTGATCGGCGTATGAGCTTGGGGGAATATATGCTTTTGGTATCATTGGTTATTAGACCTAGTTTTTAGCGATATAATGAAATTGTGAAGTGACCCTCCGTTTAAATTGCTGGTGACGAGTTTGACAGTTGCTTTGCTTTTGGTTTGATGTACTATTCCCTTGCATTCAAGATTCCCTTCAAAAAGAAAGAACAATGGTTTAATAATGAATAAAAAAACTAGAAGAAATCATGAGGAACTGGAATCACTATTCTTTAATCTTCACAGTATTTTTACTTTAAATGACAAATTTGTACTGAATGAAAGTCATAAGGTATCCCATATGAAAGGTGAACCGTTAAACCGTTGAAATGTACTGGGATTAGCAGTGAAGCAAAGATTTCTTCATTCATATTCATAGCTGAGTTTACAAAAAGATACAGCATGAATTTTTCAAAATATTTTTGTCTACATTAATGAATGATGAGGTGAGAAGATGGTTAATAAAGTAGCATTTGGTATCATTTTTTTCTTGTTGATTTGATGTTTGATTGCTTGGGAGGCCTAATCGGTAATTAAACACAAGTTAACTAGATTTTAATCTTATCCACTGATATCATTTCTTTGGGTGCAGGGGACGAGTACGTTGGGATGAAGCTAATCTTAATGAGATTGAGGCCAATAAACCTGTTAGGGAAAAAATACTTGAACCCAAGACGCCGTATCACCCTATTGTGGATGATGATGGTAATTTATTAGGAGAAGAACGCATCAGCCACCAGCTGTTTTTGATTCTGAAATTTGAAAAAACAAATTGATAATTATGTCTGTTATTGATGATTGTCATAGGTTTCCCTTCCCCTGCACTGGATTCATCTGATAGCAGTGGCTACGCCTACGCTGCATGCTGAAGCCATAAGAAGTGCATTGAACAAAGTGGCTATAAGTGAAAAGCACTCTAGGCCATTTGCAGGATCATCATCATCTGAGGACGAGGCCGATGAAGGTTCTAAAACTTCATTATGGTATGCAATGTTCAATCATTTGTGAAGCTAACCATTATCTGTTTTCATTTTAATTTTCAGGAGATGTCAGAGAAAGGCATGCTATGAACTTCGAAGACCGCAGGAGAGCACATTACGACGAGTTCAAGAAAGTAAAAGAACTGCAGGAAAAGGCTAACAATTCCTTGCTGGATCACGAAGATGATTACTCCGACAATGAGGTGGGATGTAACTCATCACCTTCTCTTGGCGTTGGCATTAGAGATATAGATATCCATGGCGACGATGAAATTTTGAAAACAATATGCATCCAGGGAAATTAGTGGAGAGACTCCCCCTCAAAAACCATAATAAAATAAGAGGAATGTAAAGACAGGGTCCCGGCTCTGTGTTGCTGTATATATATATATAATGACAACGTACGTAATTAATTAACAGTAACAAACAAAGAATGTGTTGCCAAGATAGAAAACTTGTTACGCAACATAGAAACTTATGCTTGTCCAGGCTTGTTTGTATATTATTGATGCTGAATTGTGCCGTAGCTGTACTGTAAAAGCATTCTCTATATTTTTGAGATATGAATGATTAGAGTAGAAACCTTGTGTTTGGTCGCCAACAGTGGCCCCGGGCCACACGCGTGATTAGTAATTAACTCAAGCCTAAGGCCAAACGACAAGAAGCAATTTTGGCATATGCTTCAGCCAAATTCAATGCGGTGATGTGGTTTATGCAAAAGTCCACCGAT
>CM059835.1:45963480-45993884 GCA_030444775.1 Atalantia buxifolia | reverse complement strand
TTTAAGAAATACTGAAAATGTCCAAGTATATTGAAGTAAAACAACAAATAATACAATTGTACCCGATTTCTTGAAGTCTACAACATGCCTCCGAATTTCTTCAACTTTTCCCCATCCACAGCTTAAGGGTTCAATGTGGAGATAAATACCAACAATACGAGGATCATATGCTGCTTTTACAAAATTTTCACAAATTTGAGGTAGTGATAGTCCAGAGGAGAAACGGCTCTTTAGCTGATCAGATATCTGAACATTAAAGAAACAACAAAGAAGGAGAAAAAATATCAAACCCCAAAACAAATAATCATGCCAAAGGTTACAGAATGAAAAGTCATCAGTAAATAAAAATTTAAGACTTGCATTTGAGTGGTCCTGGCAACAATTCAATCTTAGTTGTGAAACATAAAAGATTAGACTATCAGGCGGCTACTTCTCATTTTATCTTGTGGTAAAAATGGTTTTTCTTCACTAATCCACAAACATTAGGGAGCCTGGTACAGATGAGACAAGCAGCATATCTTTACGGCTTGCTTTCACATAAAGCATTTTCAATAGAGGTGTATGTTACAGAAGCACTCATCTATGGAGTGCTTCTCCAAAATGCATTACTTTTCTGGCCAAATGCCATCAAGAAAATAACAAAGCAATTTTATTACTCAATAGCTTTCTTCGCAGCAGCAAAAACACTCCCAAATTAACCGTAAGTAGAGTGCATATTACCTTAAAATGAACGAAACGTGATTTCTTAGGGATGCATTCTCATAATTAAATACTAACGACAAAATTCTAAAAAAAAATTTACTTATCTCAGCCACAAAGCATAAAGTGCGATTCTTCAGATATCACAACATATAATAATATAATAGAGTAATTCTGTTCACCATTCCATGAATTCACCAATGACATTTCAGTATTTGAGCAACAAGCCAGCATCAAGAAAAAAAAAACCCCACAGGAATTAAACAAAGATCATCTCTTAGATTTTTTAAAGCGTAAAAGAAGAACTAAACCTGGCCACGCAATTTCATTGTGAGAACGCTGCCCCTGCGAACGCGTTCCCAGGGAAAAGCAACAAGCATCCGAAGCTTCACCGTAAAAATCTTCCACGCGCTAAATTTCTCATATTCAAATTCTCCGCTCGGATACTCCTCCTCGTCCTTCGATTTCCCTAGGCTTTTGTAATCTTCATTCACCACCGCCTGTTGTTGCGGTTCTTGAATCCTCGTCTCGGATGACGAATCGTCGAAAGAACGAACGGAGAAGCTTCTGCGGAGGTAATGAATTTGAGAGAGCAAGTGAGAATTTGAGCGCGTCGTGGTGGTGTTGAGGGAAAAAGAAAGGACTCGGCATTTGCACTGGAGAGGAGTGAGGCTTTGAGTTACGATTGTTGAGAAAGTTTTGGTGTGGAGTTTCTTGGGTGTGAAGTGAGGAGTGTGAAGGAACAACAGCTTCGACATTTTTTCCTGCTCTCTCAGCAACAGCAGATGGAAACGGAAGGAGAAGGAGATGATGCCATGACTAGGCGAGGTTTAGTCCACGTCAACACACGATGTGTCAGTGATTTGTTATTACGTGGAGGACTTCAGGCTGATTTTATTTTTATTGGGTTGCTGACTATAACCAACCACATTACCAAAAGCCGAAGGTCAGTTGGTTGGATTGATTGGATCGGGCCAGCCCAGATTGCAAGGCTCGGAACTTCTCTGATAGGGTAATCAATTTTGGGCAGTAAGGCTCGACGGGCTGAGCTCTTAGGCCCTGAAGTGCTCAATGTAAAACTCTGTGATCTAGAAACAACTTCAGATGAACAATGCTGGACATTCTAGCATCTAAGTCTTAATTTGAATACACCTAATATAACATTTATTTATTGGATGGCGAATAAGTAATTCAATGCTGATGTTTACCCTAGGTCAAACCCCAGGTCAAATCCAAAATGGTTGACTCCGAAACAGCCTTAAAATGATGTCGTTTCGTCTATTTTTTGTTTTAATTCTATGTAAACCAACACTGTTTGGCTTAGATAAGGCAAAAGCAACGACAAAACTCAACTGCTTTCTCTTCCTCTTCATTTCACCACACAACTCAAACGACAAAACTCAGCTACAAAACCTTTAACATGTTATCTTCCTCCTAGGCAATAGGATTTGGCTTAGATAAGGCAAAAGCAAAACCTTGAACGAGGATGAGTTTCGGCATTGTCCCTGAAAGAAGAGTTTTAGCATTTATTGTGGCTGTGAAAATTTTTTGACAGAAGATTGAGTTTCAACATTCACCCCTGAAAATTGAGTTTTAATTCTACGTGGCTTCACAATAAGGTAAGGTCCTATCTTCTTTAGCATAAAGTTGAGTTTCAAAGCTTGAATTTTGCTTAATGTTGGTTAATAAGTGAGTAATAAGCTAAACATTTGTTTATATATTTTTATATTAATAAGCAAGTAATAAGCGAGTTTCATTTTTGTTATTGTTAAATTAAGTTAATATAATAGGTAATAAGTTGTTTCAATTTGAATCTTAAGCTGAAGGTACTGTCTTCTTTGGCATAAAGTTGAGTTTTAAAGCTTGAATTTTGTTTGATGTTGATTAATAAATGGGTAATAAGCTGAGCATTTGTTTCTATATTTCCATAGTAATAAGTTGGTAATAAGCGAGTTTCATTGCCGTTTTTGTTAAATTAAGTTAATATAATGGGTAATAAGTTGTTTCAATTTGAATCTTGAGCTGTGACATTTTGTTACTATATTATTGTTTCAGTTGTTTCAATTTGAATCTTGAGCTATTTCATTTTGTTTCGATATTATTGTTTCAGCTGTTTCATTTTGTTTATATATTATTGTTTCAAAATTTAATGAATTTGTAATAATTAATTAATAATATATTGAATTATTTTAATTTGCATTAGAGAATGGACAATTTGGAATAAGTGGAGGAGGTTGATGAAATGGAGGAATTTTAAGATTCATACGGGGCTGATTGTGAAGAAAATAATGAGGAATTGGTGGAAAAGTTTTGAGCCTAAAGTTGGGATGTCTTTTAATAGTCCGATGAAATGTTTAAATATTACAAAACTTATGGTCTACAAGAGGGATTTCCGGTGATGTGGAGATTTTATAAAAAGGAGATGATGGGAGTCGAGATATGTGACATTTACCCTGTAAGTTTAAAAAAGCAAGTCAAAAGCAAATCCAATCATATTTTGCAGGTTCAACCTAACCAAAAATTGGATGCAACGCCAAAATTGGAGGACACTTTGATGTTGTTATTGGAAAATGGGTAATTGGAAACTTGTACCTTGAACACAATCATGCCTGAGTCCGAGCAAGAGTAGGTATTATTAATACAAATGTATCATTAGTCTTTTTGTTAAAAAACAACTTGAAATAAACGAAGAAGCAGGAATTAAAATGACTTAAAGTTTCAAGTCGATTGTTGTTGAGATTGGTGGTTTTGAAATGTCTCATTCTTAGAAAGAGATGCTAGAAATCATGTTGATAAGGTGAGGTGATTAAGGCTCAGAGAAGGGGATGTTGTTGCAATTCAGATATTTTTAAGAAAATGCAAACAGAAAATTATGTGTTTTTCTTCAGTCTTGACTTGGATGAGGAAGGTCGGTTCAAAAATGTATTTTAGCCAGATCCAAAGAGCACAACAGCTTATAAAGATTTTGGAAATGTTGTTACATTTGACACCACAAACTTTACAAATAGGTATAATATGTCATTTGTTTCTTTTGTGGGAGTTAAATCATCATGATCATTCAATTTTGTTAGGATGTGGGTTGATTTCGCATGAGGACACGGAGACGTTTACATGGTTATTTGACACATGACTATCATGTATGTCTGGCTCTCCTCTCTTTAGAATCATCATAGACCAAGACAAAGCGATGAAAAATGCAATTAAGATTGTTTTTCCAAATACTAGGCATCAATTGTGTTTATGGTTGGTGTGTGCTCGATATGATGTATATTGGCATGAATATGCAAATGTACACATAAAGTAATATAATGATAAGTATTCAAGATTGTCTCCACAGGGATTGATGATATAGGAGTTGTTACAGCAAATTTAACAGTGCAATTTGAGTTAACTAAATAAAACAAAATAAATGATAAGATTAATGACCTAATGAAATTTAAAAAAATGCAATAAATAGAATGCAGTAAAGAAAATCTATAGCCAAACACAAAGATATACTTCAATGACAAAGGGGTAGTTGAGTTTTGAACTCACTTAATGTTTATTGATTGTCTTACACTTGAGGCCCGATTCTACAACATTTACTACAATACTAGGCAGAATATCTAATGCATCATCAGCTGTTGCATTTTGGATATCTTATGTCTATATGCAATCTAATAATGACCCGTCGTTCAATTAAAATTAAAACATAGCTTCATACGATCTAAACTCTATTTGCCCTATAAGGTGAATTCTTATATTTAGTTCTTTACTAATTTTAGATTAGGCATGACCTTATTCAAATTGAGATTAACTCAACTTAGGAAGCTCAATCTAAAATCATGTATCGTCTTAATTTTGTTCCACTAAGTCAGATTCTTTTAGGCTCTTTCTTAGCTAGTATACACTAAATGAGTGATCAACCGAAATAGAGATTTGCAATATTTGAAATTAAAACAAAGTGCTACAGCAAATTCTAAACAACTTACACATATAAATCAAATAGCCATTAAACTCATTCAAAATTAGGGATATCAAGCAAACCCGGATCCGGTCAGGACCGGGTTTAACCCGTACTAGATATATAAAATGTTTGGATTCAGATGCATTTTTTTTAACCCAGATACATCCGGGTTCGATTCCGGGTTTACCTAAATCCGGATTTCCAGAACCTGAACGCGGATAACAACATTTTTAATTATTTAAATAAATAAGTAAATAAGAAACGAAAGCAACCCTAAAAATCTAAGCCTCACAGGCTCACAGAAGCCACATTCTCTCATCTCCCTCATCCTCTATCATTAAGGCAACCACCTCCTCTAACCACACTAGCTCTACAACCTTCATATATCTCAAGCTTCTCTACTTCATCGTCTCTCTTCTTCAAGACAACAGTTTAATTAGATAGGTCGCGAACGTCGCGTGGACTTTGTACCTAGTAAGTCAGTTATTAAGACTAATGATATTAAGATTGATATGGAAACCTTAGATATGCATACCGTTTTTGGCATGTCTAACATTTTTGGGCTTGTTGAATGCTCCAGTTTTTTGCTGGGTAATGGCAAAAGGCACTGTGGTAATTGAGGCTTTGTGGGTCATTTTAAAACGGAAAGTTTTTCTTGTGTTTATTATTAATGATTTTGTGACTTGTTTTCTTTACTATTTTAAAAAGGTTGCTTAATTACTTGAACTCTGGTATGATAGTGGATTTAATGGATATATCTTTCCATTTTATTTGTTTTATTGGGATATAACTTGTAGAAGTTATTAATTTTAGGGGGAAAAATCCCAGTTTAGAACCTGCAATCTAGAAACTCGAACTTTTCTGGGTTAAACCCGGACCGAACCTATATTAGAGAAATACGGGTTTTTACCCTGGTTCGGTATAATAAATTATCTTCCGGGTTTGGAACTAGGAAGGCTTTACAAGTTAATAGGGTTTGATTTTATAGTGGAGTACAATAGTGGAAAAGAGAATGTTGTGGCTGATGTTTTGCCAAGAAAGCATAAAAAAGATGAAGCTAATGGAGTTCTTGCTGCAGTCTCATATTCAACACTTAATTAGGTTGAAACAATTAAAGAAGAGGTTCAATCAAACGTGAAGCTACAAAATCTAGTGTACTTGGTTAAAGGTGGGGAAGCTGTGGGTCCATGGAAGTTACAAAACAACATCTTATTCTTCAAAGACAGGATCTATCTTACAACAAATTCTCTTTTTATTTCCAATATAATGGAACAATTCCATGGGAGCACACATGAAGGATTTATTAAAACCTTACAGCGAATTCGATCTAATTTTTTCTAAATAGGCATGAGGCAAAGAATCGGGCAATTCATTAAAAATTGTGATGTATGCCAACGACATAAGGTGGAGCAACTTGTACCAACTAGCCTCTTGCAACCACTTCCCATACCAAAACAAATATAGGAGGATATCTCCAAGGATTTCATCGATAAATTGCTGCTTTCCAGTGGTAAATCAACTATTTTTGTTGTTGTGGATAGGCTATCCAAATATGCACATTTTATTGTAATATTACATCATTACACTGCTATTGGGATGGCTAGAATTTTCTTTGATCATGTTTTCAAGTTGCATTGAATGCCTTGTTCGATTATATGTGATATAAATTCTATCTTTACAAGTTTGCTTTGGCCAATAATTAGTTTGACTCAATGAAACAATCTTCAACTTTAGTTCCAGTTATCACTCTCAGACTAATAAATAAAGTGAGGTGGTGAATCAAACTCTAGAAATGTATCTTAGGTTTTCACAAGTTCTCGACCGAAGGATTGGACGAAATAGCTTACTCGGGCTGAATATTGTTACAACACAAGCTCGCACTCAGCGATCAAATGGTCGCTTTTTGAAGTGCTTTACAGATGAGCTCCTTCTACGCTCTTCTCTTATGTTCCTGGAACAACTAATATTGCAGCTGTAGAATAAGAACTTAGAGACAGAAAAAAAAAATTGTGAAGGAAGTCAGGAGCAGAATTGGTGAAGCTCAATAAAGAATGAAACGCATTTATGACTCTAAGAATCTAGAAATTGAATTTTCAGTAGGTGAAATGGTGTATTTAAGGCTACAATCTTATGGGCAATTATGGGTGTTCAGAATCTAATCCGATTAGCTCAATTTGTTTGATCCGTAGAAATCTGATCCGTAAAAATTCAATCTCTGGATTGGTGGATTAGATTGGATTGAAAATTTGAAAATTTGAAAATCTGTAGTTGGTGGATTAGATATGAGTTTACCTCTATAAATCCGTAAAAATTCGTGAATCCGTCAAAAAATAAAAATTATTTATTTAATTAAAAAATAAACTTGTAAATATGGCATTATACTTACTAATAAATAAATAAGTTAAAATATAGTTAGAATAAAAATAATTAAATAAAAAAATACCTTCCTAAGAGTTAACTTTCATGTATTGATCTAAACAAATGAGATTTTTTTTCTTTTTGGTGTGTAATATTTTGAAATTTTGAATATATTTTCTAGCTCTATTTAAATAATTTATTTATTTAAATCTTATTTAATTTTGAATTTGATCAGTAGTAAAATCATTTTTATATATTTTTTTATTTAGTTAGTTTGCGAATAGGACATGATTCAAAATTTTTAGCCCACAAACCAATCCTTAAAATGGTGGATTGAATATAGATTGGGTCGAGTCCGTATCTGATCTGCAGACGTATGGATTAGATTTAGATTAAATTCATCAATCCATGAATTAGAATGGATTAAAAATTTATAATCTGTAAAATTGTGGATCGGATATGGATTAATATCCAATCTGCGAACCACCCTACGGGCAATTATCTCTAGCTATGAGGGGAAATATAAAGCTTTCAACCAAGTATTTTAGGCCTTTTAAAATTTTGCAGAGGATTGCAAGGTAGCATATAAATTAGAATTGACAAGCACTTCGTGAATACATCATATTTTTCATGTTTCACTTTTTAAGAAAAGGGTTGGAGATGAGATGGTATAGTCTCAGTTACCTATTCTCGACATCGCTGAAGAAAGAATGCTCCCAGGGCCTAAAGCTGTACTAGACCTCAGGGTTCGAAGAAAGAAACAATAAGTATTAATTCATTGGCAGGGCTTGTCACCTGCAGATGCAACTTGGGAAGATCACGACTTCATAAAAAACCAATTCCCTTAAAGCATCTCTAAAAGATTCTATTAATTTTACTCTTTAAACATCTATTTGCTTACCTATATGGCAAAAAGGAGAGTGAAAAAAATATGTTATTTTCTTAAAAATTCTTCAAATAGAAATAAGTTAATATTATTTTAATCAAATAATATTTTTTCAAAGGAAAAATAAATAGTAATTAAAACACTTATCTTTCTCTCTCCAATAAAAAGTAATTAAATATAAATTGAAGAGGGAGAAATGAACTCTACGAAATTAAAAGAGAGAAACATTTCTTATTTAAAGAATCTTAATGAAGTATTTTTTGGAGTCTTAAATGTTAATGTGACTCTTCAAATAAGTAATAAAATCTTATTTAAAAATTTTTTTGGAAAAGCTCTTATCTTAGCCTTGAGGACAAGGCTGCAATTTAGGGGGAAGAGTTGTTACGTGTCTTATTTTGTTCTTTTATTAATTATTTTTTTCTTTCATTGTTTGAATAGGTCTAGTTAGCTGTTGGAATAGTTGTCCAAGTTAGTTTGGTAGCTATTTTGTTGGCACATGCTTAATTGGAAGGATAGTTGTAATCTTTCTTTATTTAATTTTCAGAAATAAATAATAGGGGACACACTCTAAATTAGAAAACACCGACATAAATTTTTTGGAGGTACAGGCTCTCATGAACCATCTTGATATATTCAATAACTTTCTTTTTTATATTTTCACATTATGCAGAGGAAAGAAAACTGAAACTAGCTCGTATATACCAAAATCAGTCTTCCATTTCCTATTCTCAATTTGAGAAGAGTCTTACGATTTCGATTCCAATTTGACTTCTAATTCCCAAATTAAACATACCATAAGATATATGGGTTATATGATATAATAGAACTACAGCAATTCAGGCTTAGCGATGCTGTGGACGAAATTTTCCTAAGGATGTACGACTAACAAGTTACAAGGAGCATATCTGTAACATTATGTCAGAGCAAGACAGCTAGAATAATTTTCTTTAAAAGAATTTTTGCTTTATTAATTTATCCATTTTGTAATTTCCTAAAGTAACTGTTTCCTTCAATTTCAGGATGCAGTGCAGGCTAGGGCTCTATATATATCGCCGATGCTGATCCTTGTTATATAGGCAGGCCTGTAGCCAGCTGGTTAATTCATTACAAGATCCAGTATGACATGTGTATGACTTTAGTTGAGTCACTTTCCATTTGAAAACGACAATGTCACCCATTCAGATGGAAATAGCGTCCCCCACTAATGAAGTTGGTACTTGCTACCATGATAACGATGCATCCAAAAACCAAAATATAATCAACAAGTGGTCACATGACCTGTATGCTTCTTGATCAACAAACATTGCTCCTGTGACCTAAGCCTCTGCCCTCGGGTCCTCTTCATTTTGCCTTTTAGCTATCCACTTTGCTTAGCGCATTACTTACACACTTTTCAATTTCCATACTCTTGTCTTATTTCTCAATCGAAACAAAAACATATTACTGGGTTTATTAACTCGTTGAAATATAAATCACCTTTTTAACTTAAATTAACAGTCTTCTAGTCTATTCAACCTCCAGTTTGGACAGATTGGGCCAAACCCACCTCATGTAGTTTCAGAGTTTTAAATTTTGATAGTTATGTTTGTGTCCTTCCCAAGACAACATCAAATGGTGTTTTATTTCAAACATTTTTCCTTTTTTTTTAATTAATACCCACGAGAACTTCTAAATGAATTATAATTTTTAATATATATCGAATACATACACGAAAATCCCTGGGGTGTAGACATTATTCACACTTCACAAACTACAAATTTGAGTAATATAAGACAATTTGGGGCAATACAATTGTTATATAGTTATATATACAGACTTGATACAATCCGCATTGCTCGAATCTGTATAATTATAAAGTGCGAAAGAAACTGACCAGATACTACTTTTAGAGTCAAAGGAAATGAAATCTTTATGCACGTATGATGTTGGCAAAAGTTTACTGTTAGAAGTTGATCCAACTGCAAAAGGAAGCATTAATAATTTATGCTTCAAATTATTAAGAGTTCAACTTCAAATATGGCAGAAAGACGATGTAGAACCTAATTGGTTTTGTTGTGGCCTTGTGTGGGTCGTACTTGCCAACGTGCATGTAAGCAAAAATACTGTGCATTTCTACATATGGGAGAATGTTTCTCCAATTACAGAATGATAAAATCACACCACATATGCGAAACCAGCACGCGAAAGGTCTCTGCAGATGCCCGCAAGAGGTTTCATGTATTTGTAAATTTGCTTGTGGGGGCTTTGGGAATTGTCAATCACTTCACTCATTAAGTTATGCGTTATGCCCCACAGATCCATCCTAGCTATGTCGTTTAGCCATCACTAACTAGCATGGGTGTTGTATGTTTTCATTACTTTAACTCATTAGTTAATTCTTTCGGATGAACTTCATTTAAATATGATTTTAGGGCTTATAATGGGTTAACTAGGTCCTGCTCAAAAATTCACCTAGGGTTTTTTTTTTTTTTTTGGCCCAATGTTACAGTCCTAATAGAGACTTACATACTAATATCTCCTAAGAAAACTCTAAGCGTTATATTTGAACCCGTTGTGGCTTGATCATTATCAGCCAATTTAGCCATTTTAATACAATTTACTATTAAAAAATAAAATAAAATAAAATGTTACTTATTTGCACTTCGTTCAAACTTTTGGAAATATCATTATGAGATCATCCGTTCTCTAAAAGATTTTATATTAATGCATAAATGCAAACCAAATATATGTATCATGTAACATGGTGGAATTTATTATTAACCTCTCTTTTGTATCATTTCAAGAGATTTTATGAGTTAAAATGTTGAACTAACAAGAATGAAGTATATTAACTTGTATCATCATAAAACACATGCTGTACGAATTAAGTAATTAATATTCTTATGCAAACATGATGCATATATATAATTTGTAATTGGAATTGCCTTTACTGCCTCATATCCATATTAATGGTTACCAATACCTGATTTCTTCTCTTGTTAATACTCTCAGCATCCATTAAATTAACTTTGAAGTGTAAGGTAAAAATCAGAAGCATATTGCTGTTATGTGCACATGTTCGGATAAATTGAAGCCCGTTATATTAATCACAACCACAAGTTCTACAAAATATGTGATTCTGGGTCATCAAATATAGAATAATTTGTACTTTTATTGAAGTCCCTCTTACATTCAAAGCTTCATATAATAATTATAACATTTTCAGCCCATGCTAACTATTATTTTACGATATGGCCGCAAGTTAAGCAAAAGAACTACAGAACTACTTTCTTTTGGTCATGTTCCAAACATTTTTTCTTGCCTTGGAATCACTTTGAGCAGGAGTTATAACCCTTTGTGCCATAAGCATCATCTCTTGATGATCTTTCTCTTGTTCCTTTCTCCTCATTTCAGCTTTTTGCTTTGCCATTATTCTCTTAGCTTTCTTGTCTGAGCCTGCAGTACACTTGCTATTATCATCTTCATCGGCTTCTTTAATAGGCCTCAAAAGAGCTTCTGCAGTTCCATAGTGATGATGACTTGGGCCAGAAGAAGCATCAGAAGCCATGGAATCATCACTATAATCATCTTCATGGTTAGCATTCATCGTGCCATCATGATGACTCCCATCATCATCACCATCATCAGTAGTAGCAGCAGCAGCATCACCAATATACATGGTCCAGCCAGATTCGTTGCTTTGACATTCCTCTGCACCTCCAAAGACCTTGGAAGAATCCATTACCAAAGGAACAAGACCAACAAGAAGAAGAGAAACTTGGAGAAATATATATAACACAAAAGCTTTAGAAGTGTTCTTAAATAGAAGCAAATTAAAAATAAAAAAAAGGTAATGAGCTGTGTATGTAGTAGACACCTGAGAAAACCACTTAAGCTTGCACAAAGAACAGACATTCACACTAAAATACTATTTGAAACTATTAGAGGAAAAAAAATTATTTCTAAATCCCCCACAATTAATTTTCTGACTTTAATCAGCAGAAGACAGCTAGAAGCTGTCAAAGAAAGTGAACTGATCGATCCATCTTTACAAAAGGCATAAATACCTTTGAATTTGAAAGGACATGGGGGGTTGTTGAATTGGTTCACTTGGTCATTGGGTTTCCCTAGTGAAGATAGATGCAATCTTCTTTACTTCTCTGAACTAGTCATTAATATAAAGGGTTTGATTGCTTTAAATGTAAAGGACAAATTGGCTCAGTTTACAAAACTAGCTCTAGCTCTAGAGAATATAAGACCCGTGTTTTAAATATCGCTGCAGAAGAAGGACCTCTTCCCTAAACTTTTTATTTAAAAAAATAAATATAAAATTAATTTACCCCCAAAGAAAAAAGAAGAAGAAGAAGAAGAAACCCAAATGGAAGTTTAGGTATTTAGATTAGGCTAAATGAGGTTATGAGAGCAGTAACTTGTAAAAGTAAAAATATCTTATCCATCTGCTTCTGCTTTGCTTTTCTGTCATCCTCTCATTTGCAGTTGCTTGTCTCCTCTCCACAACTCTCTTAGAAAAAGCAGGCTTATGTCTTTTGTAGTACTGTGGAAGGAATGCTGTTTTTCCTCCGAGGCACATAACATTGCCTCATCAAATTTTGGTGGCAATGAAATGAATTGTAAATTTGTAACTTACTCAGAGAATGATTACTTCTACCTTGTTAAAAGTTATATGATAGCATTGAATGGCGATGACATGTGGCTAAAAATATGCATACTCGGGCCTGTGACTTAACGTTGGTCTTCTTTTTGTTTATATATTTATTTCAGCAATAGTACTGGATACTGAAAGGTGAAATAATAGTGTGATCGGACAGATAACTCCCATAATTTACTTCTGTATCTACTTTTGAAACGACTATTTTAAAAATTATATTTTTTTAAATACAAACACACTATAAAATCGTATATTTAATAAAATTAATATTTAATTTATTAAAAAGTTATATAATTAATAATATATTTATATTGAATCTATTAAACTATGTAGTTTAATAACGTATTTACATTAAAAAAACTGAGGACAATGGATATATATATATATATCTATATATATCCAACAAAAGATCATAAAGTCCTCCAATACACACACTTTAATATATTACAAGATAAAATATATAGTATTAAAGTGTTTACTTTATTTATCTTTTAGTTTATCCCATATTTTGATAATTTAAGAAATTTTTTATCAGATAATGATTATGCAAAGTGAAGATGCACACTAAAATACAAAAAAATACATATTTTAATATATTAAATAATGTATTTTTTAATCTATTAATAACATTCTCATTTTGTTAAAATGAGGATGTCTTCACTAAAGAATTACATATATATCAGGTGCGGACGCCTTGATTTTTTTTTTTAATGCAGACAAGTTGTTAAACCATGTAGCTTAATAAAATTAATTTTCAATACACTATAAAATTGTGCAGGCTAATAGCATTAAAAACTAATTCTATTAAATTACACGGTTTAACAATTTGTTTATATGAAAAAAAAATGAGGGTGCCTACTGTTTGAAGAAAGACTAGTGTGTATGTGCGTCTTTGTATATATGGGAAATTATTGGATTCAGGATCTCCAAATTATACTATAATGCAGGAATCCCATATTGGCCGTTGGATTTGTCCAGCAATTACTATTTTCTTTTCTCTTTTTTTTTTAGTGGCTTTTGAATTTCAATCAAATGACCAAATTCGGAAATTTGGATACACTTTTTGTGGTTATATTCGAGTTATAAATCAATTTTATTTAAAGATAGAGGTGGAGAAAGTCTAAATTAATTTTTTAGTCTTTTAGCTCTCCTAAGATTTGAACTTGAACGACAAGTTAAGCAAACCTACTTGAAACCACTTAGTCAAATAAGTTTCTTTAACTTTTTACTTATGAGTAGACTTATGTTCTCTGAAAGGTGTCTGTAGAGCATTTAGTTTTCTTTCTAAGCTTCATTATCAATTGTATGCTGTAATAAGTTGACTAGTTATTGTTTTCGTGTTTGTTTTAAGGAAATTTGCAAAGATAATGAGAATGACTCATTAGCTGTTTCTAGAGTAATTGTTTATCTAACAATTAAATTTTTTTATTTTTTTCCTCAATACTGAGGAATCTACTGATATTTATAATCTAAAATATGTATGGACTAATTGAATTAAATTTTATTGTGTGACAGCCTAGATTTTCGTTCTCATACTACGATATATCTATTTCATTAATATTTATGGAATATTTCTGTTTTGGGAGAGATTATCTACCTCTATCCAATCGGGAGGAGAGTACGAAGAATTATGTGCTTCAACGCTTGCACCATGGTGAAATCATCACCCTTGCTTTCAAACGTTAGGTAAGGCAAATTTGTCCTTTATATTTTTTGCGGCCATATTATTGTATACTTTTGACTCTTGTTGTTGCTGTTTAATTACTTGATCGAGCATGCGCAAGCGGCAGGTGAATCAACATTCGGGACTTGCTATGACACAAAAAAAAAAAAAATAATAATAATAAAAAATAAATAAATAAATAATCGTTACTTAAAATGTAAATTTTGCAGTTAAAATTGACCGTTCTCTTGATATGGGGTCCTTGTTGATAGGAAGGATGAGAACAAAATGAGCTTAAAAGAAGAGTTTAAAGAAATGCAGGGGCCATTTTATTAGGGCTCTCATTGCAGACATGTAAGCATGAATTTTTATTTTTACGGCCACTATATTATAATTTCTCTCCCATGACTTATTACATGGTATTTGCAGACAGCGTTAGGCCCATTGCATTATTCTTGCTGCTTGTCTTTTTGGAAGATCACATTCACATCTTCTCTAGGGCTCCACGTGAGGTATTAAAGATACGGTTTTTGTAAAGGGACAACTTTGTCAAAGCTGGAGAGTGGAGATCCGATTCGATGTCTAATTGTATTCACCTTTGATAATACCTCTATGTGTTTGATATGTGCCACGCTTTAATTAGGAACTACACTGGGATGAAAGAGAACTTCAATGCAATCAACTCTTGAATTTCGGTCTCTTTCTTCTGTTTATGAGCAATATTAAATTTTTTTAACTAACTTCTATTTCAATCTTGTCAAGTGATATTCATTTATTCAAAATATCGAGTTGATTATTAAGTTTTTGGTTAAGTTACGAAATTGATTGTTCCATTAATAGGTGTCACTTTAGTACTTGAGATTAAAAAAAAAATTATATTACTCTTTGTCTATATCGTAACTAATGATAGCAATAATTAGAAGATTACCATCACCTAATCTGTCTTAAGAAGAAATAAATAAAATTTAAAAATTCAATCTTGACTTAAATTGATCTTTTGGCGAAAAAAAAGCCTAATCATAGACTGCATAGGCTGGAATTCTGTAAACATCTATTGTTGCAATAGTCTAGAGTTTATGATTCTAAGGTTTGGCCTAAAAAATCTAATAAAAAAAAAAGTAGAAAGATTGATCTCGACCTAATTAATTTTTTACGACATTAAAATAGACTCATACCTCTGTGAGCACAGGGTGGAGCCCCACCCTTGGCAAAAATTCAACTCTTTCCAGCCATAATAGAGAGCTAATCTAGACAATCGTGATTGAATTAAAAGCATTCAAGTTTGAATTAATCATCTTCACGTTTAATTAGCAAGTCGGATCTATGTGGTACTGATTTGATAGATGAAATTTTCATGTAAGATTCAATAACATATATGGCGTTAGATATGATCTAATGCCTACGTGCGCGTTAGTTAAATTACAAACTTATTATGGGCATCTGAAAATAAACGAAAGAAAATTAAATTAAACTTCAATTACCCATATATATTTTAAGGAAAGAAAAAAAATTTTCTTTTTTTCTTTTTTTTTGGTTACAATTCATAGCATATTCTTTGGGGCACAGGTTGCTTTCTACTAAACCAACAATAGTAGTGTGAAGTTTTGAAAAATGAAAATGAATATGTGTTTTTTTTTTTGGGGAAAATGCGACCGGAAAACAAGATAGAAGGTAAAGGTCTAGTTCTAGATATTGCCTTAATGTTAATACAGATTAGGGCTACACTTAAGGTACCGCTTACATTCTGGATTGGAGTGGGAATTTTGAGGAGTGAGAATTCTAGGATTGGGAGTGTGGAGTAGGAGTGAGAGTAAATTGTTTACTTACATTGGAATGGGAGAATGAAATTGAAACCAGAATCCAATTAATGTGTTTACATTATCTTGGATTGGGAGCAAATAGTTTTAAATTATAATTTTACCCTTATTTAAAGAATTATAATTTGTTATTAAAAAATTAATAAAAATATATTTGGAAAATAAAATAAATATTTTATTATACTTATAAATTAATAATAATTAATAATATTCTTAATTGTGTAAATCATAATTTTTTTATTAATTTTAATTTAAATTATGTGAATAAAAATTATTAATAATAGCATCACGAATGAAATATTATTATTGATAATATAGTAAAAAATTAATATTTTCTTAGAATAAAATATTTATTATTATTAATTAAATAATTAATTAAAATGTATTAAAATTAATGTTTAATATTATTATTTTTAATTAATTTAATTTATAAAATAATATAATAGTATTATTTAAATAAATATAATATTTATTTATTTTATTTTATTAAATTTAATAAAATAAATATGTTTATAATTATTATTTTTAATAAATATGATATTATTATTTTTATTAAATATTATTTATTTATTTTAATTATGAGGGTAAAAAGAGAAGAGAGGGGAGTATATTCCCACTTTCACCTCCTCCTATGGTATTGGGAATCCCACTCTCCACACTAAAATTAAATGAGATCCATGGAATGGAAATCCTAGTATCTTACTCCCCTTAAAAATAATAAGTAAATACTGAAGTGAGAAGAATATACACTCTACATTCTCACTCAAAAAAGTAAACACTATCTAAAAGGTGTCTCCTAATTAATTAACATGACGAATTAGATTGGTCAGCAGCCTGAGGAGAGCAGCAACTCAATTTTGGTGAACCCTTTTTAACTTTCCAAACCCAGGCTTGATTCACGTGCTTCCCACATCACGCGTGTGACTTACTGAGTTTTAGCAAATGTCTAGGTTGCCTTTTTTTTTTTTAAAAAAAAAAAATCAATTTCGTTCTTGTCAAAATTTTGCTCAGCTGTGTCAACATTCGTACAGGAAGAGTTTTACTCCTCATATGTATAAGGGGGAATTGAATCATCTTTCATGTTATTTTTATTTTTATTTTTTTATGGTTAAAAAAAAAGATGCAGACAACTTTTCTGTTATGACTCGTTAAGAACAAAAAATTATGTTTGTGTTGAAGTAATTGATTTTAAAGATTCTACTTGACTTCTAATCACAAATATAAGGCAAATGCTAAGTTAGAGCCGGCTATAATTCAACAAGCTCTTAAATATAAATATGTTGAAGTGTAGTAATTCAATGTATAAAAGGCATTAATAATTGAAAATATATACCAGTGCCTAGCTAGAGAGCTTTGGACCTTCAATAAGAAGTGAATGCGGGCTTTCAAAAGGCCCAATCTATTCCACAAATTTGGCCCAATCTGTTCATTTTTGGAAAGAGTCCATCTAATCTTCCCAATTTATTTATTATAGGAGTGAACACAGGTTATCAGGAAAAAAAAAAAAAAGGGCTTCTAAAAGTGAAACTCTTCGTTACTTTTTATATATTTTCTGGATATTCGTTCCTTGTATCGCCTCTTCTGCACTGGCTTTCGTGGCATTCCGAAATTCTACTGTCAAATAAAATATTGAAGATATTGATTCCTTCCTTAATTCTGTATTATAAGTAAGTTTCATCATTGCTTGTCATCCTTATCAAAATGAAATGCAACCCGTCAAAATTACATCTCTGTGTGTGTGTGTGTGTTCCCATGAGCGCATTAACCCATTTAATAATTTATAATTTTACTTTGAAGAAAAAATGACCTCAACATACAACCACTCCACCATACATCTCCTCTCTTTTTATAGAATCCTATTCTAATCCTAGCTGCTCATCATCTTCAATCCATTATCCCATTTCTATCTCTTTCATCTCTTGTATCTTTTATCAAGAACTTCACTGAATCCAACATGAGCAACCTTGATCAAAATCAGCTTCAAGGTAATTAGTAAGCTTCTGCATATATATATATATATATAGAAGCATGCAAGTTGTATTATTGATGCTATTGCTATCTTATCTTGGAAATGTAGTGACTTATTAACTAGGCAGTACAAATTTTGTATCCAAAATTAAATTTTCTTGCACCAATTAATGATAATTTCCTTAGCGATTCTTTGATTTCTTGGTTAGTTAATTGTTCTTTTTTTTTTTAATCCGTCCGGTGGCAGCATATCCGCCGTCATTTGCAACGGCAGCACCTCATCCATATGCAGATCAATCAAATTATGGTGGAATTGCTCCTCCTCCTCCTCCCAGCGAAACTACGTCCAAAGGCGATGGTTTTTGGAAAGGATTGTAATTATTAATTAAGCACGCTTTCTTTATTTTGTCAACTATATTGATATGTGATCTGATAATTCTTTATGAATCATTATATAATATAATGTGTATATACTTTAATTCTCTCTTTTGGGTTTGTATATGCAGATGCGCTGGCTTGTGTTGCTACTGCTGCTTGGATGCTTGCTTTTGATTGCCGGTCTACATGACAATATTTATAATTTTTCCTTCCTCTGTTCATATTTTACTTCAAAATAAAAACATATAATATATATGTCAATTTGTTTGCGAAAGGGATTTTGAGATTATATGCATGGCTGTCACTGTGTATTGTTAATTACCTTATAGTATAACAAAGGGATCGCGATAATTTATATATGCTAACAAGCTGCTCGATCGTGTGTTATCATGCAATATTTAGTCCGGGCAAAAATCCAGTGGTGATCTGATTTTTGTGCTGATATTTTAGAAACTTTTAATTAGTATTCATGACATTATAATACACATATGTATTTATGTATCAGCCTAACACATGCCACAAGGTTATTAAAAGATAAACTAAAAAACAAAAAGATCTGGATCCAAATTTCATCGAACACAGGACATCCATGCATTGTCCTAATTCTATGCCTTGTATTATTGAGACAATTTATTCGATTGCAATTCAATTGGACTATGCTTCCTTAGATGGGGGGTCATTAGGAATTGATTAGAATTTAGTTAAGCTACTAACGCCCCTCAGTAATCCCTTTAAAACTCTTTTTTTTTTTTGAGTTTAACTATTGGAACCTCTCTTAAAACCCCCATTAAATAATTAAATAATTAAATAATTATAATTTTTGTTTATACCCACTCTTGTCTCTTAAATATCTTTGATGTCATCTTCTTCTTCCCTAATAAAAGCCCCTCCTTTTCCTAGCACCCATATGACCATTTTCTTTAAAATAATAATTTTATGAAATTATGAGGCTGCCAAATCTATCTTATACTCAAAAGTTTGGTAAGATTTTTTAGCAACTTAGACTTAAGTATTGGAGATTGGAGTGAGTGAAGTTGTTGAGTTATAGTCTTATAGATGTTCTTGGCTCTTTTAAAAAACATAGTCATGAAAGAGATGACTGTTGTCTTTTATTGTATTTTTTACTATGACTATAATGGTAAATAAAAAGGAGGGGTTTTATAATTTAGGGGTGCCAATAACTCTTCACTTTTTTAATTAAACTAAAATTTAATATAAAAAACACCCTTATTTCTAAATAAACACATTTAGTTTATAAATTTATCAAAATATCATATTATTTTCTTGCTTTTAAAATTATTCCACAGTCTTATTATCCATGCAAATTTGATGAGAGAGAAAACAAGAGTTTGCAGAGAAATAAAATAGATGTGGGATATATTAAATTTATATTCGTCTTCAAATGTAATTGTAATAGAAAAATATAGAGGGGTGTCAATAATTGTAAGAGAAAAATATAGAGGGGTGTCAATAATCCAACTCTTTAAGATTTTGGATCTACTAGGGCCAAAAAATACAACAAACCAAATAAAGGGGAAAATGCGTAAATTTCACATTGATAATTGGGTATAGGCGAAATTTCAGCCAGTTATCTTTTCTGAAATTATTTTTCAGCCAGTGGCCTCTGCCGCTAGACTGTTGGTCACCATTCAATTTCTATTTCACCCTACATCTCATACCTCACTATTACCATACACCACCCTGGACTCATTGATCTTTTCGAAGATTCATCAAGGATCTTGTTCTTAATTCTTTTAACAATGCTTCTATATATCCTAAACGAATCATAAAAAAATGAAGTGATACTCATCATGTGTTTTATAAAATGGTGTAATAATTGTATTAAAAATTAAAAAAAAATCATTTATCATTCCTTGAAGATTTCACTTAAGGATCAAATGTTAGAACCTTATGGGCAAGGCGCTTTATTTGGGTGGACAGTCTTTTCCGATTAGGTAGCTAGAAATTAGCATTTTTTATTGTTTAGTCCAAGCATCACAAAATCATGCTGAAACAAATGATATTTTCTTATACCATTGAAATATGTTAAAATAATTAAATATTACTACATATTTGATACTTTAAGTTAGAACTCGTTTGGATTTGTATTTGAGAGGCTTAAAATGATTTTAAAAAGTTAATTTTAATGTTTGTTATTTTTTAAAATTACTTTTTTAAAAAGCTGGTGTTTATTCGTTATGTGTTGTCTTCTATGTCGTTGCATCTTTTTCATGTCCTTCATCCTTCTGTGGTTGTAGTCTAGCACTTAGAGTGACTATTCAACCGATTTTTATGGGGTGATTCTGAGATAAGGCGCTGGATTCACAGGTGTAGATGGCCGACGATTTTTTATCCGGTTGAACATGGTGGCCTTGGTATCCGGTCATTTAATGATATGGCTGAGGCTTTTAAGCTCAAACTTTGGTGGCACTTTTGAGAGCAGAGTTCATTATGGGCTTCTTATATGAAGCCTAAATATTGTAAAGCTATATCCGAGGCTGATCTAGTTTCATTATCTTGCTTCTCCTCTTTGGAGATGCCTTTGCTCGATTTGGTGTGTTGTCGGGCCTCATGTATATTGATTGGTTAGGCATGGGGAGTGTAGTTTTTGGTATGATTGTTGGCTGGGTTTTTGTCCTTTGGTTATTTATAGCCTTACAATGGCTTTTCTGGTGCCGGTTTTATTTACTAGTAAGGTATAGTCTGGGATAAGGTAAACTAGAGGCTGTTTTGCCTTCTTATATTATTGAGCAGATTTTATTGGTTTCTATTTCTAATGGAGAGTCGGATTTGCTCTGTTGGGATTTTGCTATGATGGTATTTTTCATTTGCGGACGGGTTAGAAGTTTATGCATTGTTCTAGACTGATGGATGAGATTTTTTCAGTTATTTTTAGTCACATATCCTGTCTCGGGCTTATTTTTTTTCTCTGGTGATTGTTGGACGAGTTTTTGGCTACTGATGATGCCTTATGCTTGAAGGTTTTGTTCATGGTCTCTTGATGTGTTTGTGGTCATTATGTTAAGACTTCTCCCGTATTTATTTATTGATTGCTCGTGGGTTTGCCAGGTTTGGGTTCATTTTCAGCGGATTTTAGGTATGAGAGATATTATTTTTCTGACCCCTCATGCTTTGCTTCTTCATTGGTGGCGATATGCCCTTTCTTGGAATCATCTGCTGGTCTTTCTGCCTTGTTTTATTTTATGGCAAGTATAGAAGGCCCGTAATGCTTTCCAGTTTAATTTTCAGTGTTTCTTTGTTGATGTGGTTATCTTTCAAGTGGTATCAAATCTCAAGTTTGCTAGTTCCGCTTTTGGATTTGAGCCTTCCCAGTGGAGAGGGGTTTTTGGTTCTCGGATTGCGTAGGGTTTGAGAGTTATAGCTCCCCTTAGGAGGCCGATTTGATTAGTTTCTCGAATGAGGTTACCTCCTGGGGTTGTGAAACTGACTTTGGATGTTTGCTCTAGGGGTAATCTAGGATGGCTTCTTTTGGATCTTTTCTTGGCCGCTAGCTGATACTTTATGTTGAGCTCATGGCTGCTTGCGAGGAGTTAGAGCATGTTGCTTAGCTTAGTTATTCTGTGCTTGAGGTAGAGTTGGACTCGGCTATGGTTGTTTTGTGAATTCACTTTCAGGGTCTTGTCTGTTGGAATTATGCTTATTTGTTACGTCGGATGTGCTTTTTGATATCTTCTTCTCCAATTCTGGTCAGGCATGTGCTTCATGAGGCTATTTCTGCTACTAATGTAACACCAAATTTCCATAATTTAAAATTATGGAATTTTAGTTTTTATTAGAAATCATATACGACATTATATGTTAAAACCATAATTAGGATTCATGGGAAGTAATTCCGGAAAACACTTATTCCTCCCATAGTTAATAAGGTCCTAAGACTCCCTGTAAAATAGTTCGAATTTATTAAGAAATAAATAGTTTTGAAAATGTTTTTGGTATCAAATCTTCTTGAAAAATTTACATGAGATACCCATGGATGTTGATAACTCTATGAAATGAGAGTTATCATGGCACTTTTAGACTTAAATCAATAACACTTAGAGAGTAAATAATGTATTTTTTATTACATTTTTGTTACATTTTGCATAAACAATCATTTTAGTTCAGTCTTTATAAGTTTTGCTTGATTTAAAGTAATTCGTGCTTAAATTGTGTACATAATTGTAGGTTTCCAGAAGCTTATAATTTATGGAAGAAATGCTGATGCAATATGCTAGTAAAGATGGAAAAGAACCTGGCTACAAAAGAATTGAAATAAATCTGAAACAGTGTAGTTGTTGTGGTTGTTGTTGTAGCACCTATTACTGTAGCAAATCTGGAACAATTCTGCGCGGGACACTTGAAGAATTGCGATCTGCAATTTTCTAAGCTGACTTATACGCGACCTAGGATTCTGTTTACCCTAATTTTCAGTATAAAAGGAGAAGCACACCACATGAAACGACGGCAAAGAATTAACATTGAGAAAATCAAGAGGAAAAGAAGGAAACAAATGGAATTCAAGGGAACCAAGTCTGCATCAGTGAAGAAATTAGTAGAGTTATTTGGATTTAGTCTTTATCATCTTCTACTTGTTCTTTTCTCTACTCTTTGGTTGGACCAATGTATTTCGTGACCATTAGTTTGATGTTTGTTTTTCTTTTTCAAAGCATGAACTAAACTTGCTTGAAGTTGAGTGACAAATACTCGGAATGAGTTTTTGACTGTTCTTATGAGTTGTTGTGTGATTGCTATAGCATTTTACTCTAGTAGCTATTATTGTTATAACTATTATTTCGGTTGACCACCTATTTAATGATTCAAGTTAAGATAGAGCAGCAAAAGAGCCTGTCTTAATGGATAATATTAGGGTAATGCTTGATCCTAATTTGAGTTTCTTGGATTAAGTTTCACTTGAATCCCATAAGGGCTATACTTAAAGTTAAGATTTGTGAAGAACTAGACATAGTCATTCACCTTGTAGGGTTAATAGAATGGATGTTAAGAATGCTATACCTATTGTAGAATAGCAACTGGTCATTGTTAGGATACTTAAAGGTATGGGTAATCCAACATGCGACAGCTGAGGATGCAATATAATTCTGTCCAATGTAGTAGGAATTGTTGTAGTAACTGATGTTAATCTGATGAAAAGCGGTTAGCCGATAAAGAGAGTTTGATCATTCAACTACTTTATTTTCAATTGATTCTTTTACGCGATTCACTTAGTTTATTTTTACTATTGTAATTATTTGTTTTATTCCTTTATAATTGTTCATTTCAGTAGTAAACAACTTTGAATTTATTCATCTTGAAATTAAGATAAGTGCTGTTGCAATTGTTGTAGCATTTCTAGTAACATCAATCCCTGTGGAGACGATCTTAAATACTTATCACTTTATTACTTATTGGTACACTTGCACATTGGCATCACTAGCAATTGAGTTTAAAATTAACCAACAATGTCCAAATTAGTTCTATAAAATATTATGTCATTTTGATATTTAGATTAAGAGTTAAAATTTTAAGAATCAGACTTGTATGGGTATGAATTAGAAAATTAGGTTCTTATAATAAGTTCTTAATAGTTATATCTTTTAATAGTTTAAGGTGTTGGAGGTGTTTGAGGCTCTTAGAGGCTTAGAAGTGTGTTAGATTAATTCTTTTATCGAGGTAAGTAACTTCGTTCTTAATTTACTGGAAATGTATAATTATTTTGATACTATTATAAGTATATGTGTTTTTATACTTCTTAAAAAATTAATTAGTTTTCATAGCAAATTAGTTTACATAAATGTTTTCAAATATAAAAGTTATGTTATTTTCTTTATAGTTTTAAATAATATTATAAACGCCTTTAAGTATGCAATTTATTTTGCTAAATGATTATCTTTTATGAAATTGTCTATAAAATATTATAATGGAATTTATTTTGCAAGACTAATTCATTGTTAAGATCTTTTATAAGTCTTATGAGAGTGTTTTGATCACATATAGAGATTATTTATGATTGTTCGCGAGCCGCTTCTTAGAACTATATTAGGGCCACCTCTCGAGGGGTCAGAGTGCCGCGAAATGCCACATATAGTACAAAGTGCCACGTGCAAGTCGTGACGTATGGAATTAAATTTGAATATTTTGGTTCATTGTCTATAGTTATTTTGAACGTATTATACGATTTTGATAACTCTATGAAATGAGAATTATCATGACATTTTTAGGCTTAAACCAATATCACTTAGAGAGTAAATTATGCGTCTTTATTGCATTTTTAGTTACATTTTGCATGAGCAATTGTTTAAGTTTAATCTTAATAAATTGATTGTGTTTTAGATCACTTTGTGCTCTGATTATGTGCATGATTGTAGGTAACCAAAAAGTTCAAGTCTCATGGATGGAATGCTGCAGCAACAGACTTGCAAAGATGATAAAAGAACATGATTGCAAAAGAAATAAAACAAGTCTAGAATAGAGAAGATGTTGTAGCCATTGCTGGAGCAATCCTGTAGCAACTGCAGATAATATTTCACGCGTGTTAACTGACAAAGCAGCGACAAGCACAAAAAACTTGCGACCCAAGGTTTCCAAAAATAAGAGACACGAGGCCACATGCTTTTGGTTGCCCTAATTCCAAGATATAAAAAGAGCACACATGAAAGAAAAGAGAGAGAACCGACCGTCATTCGAGAAAAATCACAGGGAAAAAAAAAGAAAACAGAGAATAAGAAATAATTGAGGGCTGCAACGAGGGATTCAAGGAAAAATGAGGAGAGATTGCAAGATTTAGCGAGAATCAAATTTTCATCTTTAGTTTCTTGTTTTTACTTCTTAATGGGAATATATTTGATGACTAAAACTAGTTTTGTTACTGTTTTATAGCATATCATGAACTAAACTTTGTTGTGGTTAAGTGTTAAACTATCTTAATGGTTATTTAACTGATATATGTGTGTCTTTGAATCTGCTGTAGTATTTTGTCTTGATTTTACTTATTGCAAATCCATATTTCGGCTGACCACCCATTTAATGAATACTAACTAAAAAAGAGCCTAAAAAAAGTCTGACTTGGTAGAATAAATTAAGATAATACATGGTTTTAGATTGAGTTTTCCAAGTGGAGTTAATCTCAATTTGATTAGGGACATGCTTAATCTAAGATTAGTGAAAAACTAGACATAGTGATTCACCTTGTGGGGCAATTGAAACTTAGAACGCATAATGTTATATATAATGTTAGCGTAATAACTGGTCATTGTTAGGGTGTATTTAGATATAAGATATCTAACAGGCGAAAGATGAGGATGCATGAGGGATTCTGCCAAGTGCTATAGTAGAGACAGTAGTAATAGAATCTTAATTGGAAAAATAGTCAATACCATTGAGTGAGTTTAACCACTCAACTACTCTTCATTGAGTACATCTCTATTTTTTATTTAAGATTTTTCTTATTGCATTTTGTTATTTGCATTTTTTATTTAACTAATTCATTAGTTTCATTTTATTCTATTTTAATTTAAATTGAAATTGCACTGTCAAGATTGTTGTACCAAAGCCAAATTCTATAACATCAATTCCTGTGGAGACGATATCAACGCTCATTATTATATTACTTGTTGTGTACATTTGTACATTGACACCTATAACAATAAAAATTACTCAACAAATATATATGTTTTGGACCAGTACTGAGTTTTTTGTTCTAAGTGTGCACACAATATTCTAATTTTATTTCTGGCCGGGTCACCAAAAGTATACGTGACATTATGTGACATGAGCTAACCTTTTATTTTCTGTGTATGTGTTATACGATTTGCTTTCATAATTAACTATCCTTTTGATATTCTGAATTACTATGAATTTATGTCATCTTATCGTGATATGTCGTTTTATGAAATTTATGAATTATAATATATGTTTTAATAAATAAAAAAGCTTACAATATTTTTTGTATCGATAAGTCCAATATGTTGGGAATGGTTTTATTTACCGAGTTGACGGATCACACCTCATCATTGCTTTTCACATATTAACTATCTTGTTGAGAGGTGTGCTTATCATTGGAGTTAGAGATTTATTTTCTTTTGCTAGTTGAATAAGAGAAGGAATGAACTCATTTTTCTTTTAAGTTTATTTATTTTATGAACTTGTAATTGGGGAGTTATGAGACTTTTGTTATATTTATGTCTTCAGAGAGATTATTTAGTGTAATTTGAGGCATTTCAGTTTGAGATTTTTATGTAAGGATTTTTGATTTGCAAGTAACCTCCTTTATCGCGTGCCCCACACGTGTTAGATTTGAGGTGTTACAGTTGATTTTTGGCCAATTGGGCATGCTCTCATCGAGTTAGTCGGCATTTCTTCTGTCCTCAGGATCTTACTGCAGTCTTATATGATATTTTTTATTTGGATGTGCAAGTTGTTCCTCATTTCAGACGCTAACATTGATGGCTTTCCTTTTCTTTTTGCTGTCTTTGTTTTTCTTTGTTTATTAGTGTCTATTTTTGTTGACTCTAGGAGGTTTGATTTATGTCCTCCTCCTTATATATTTACCTCATTTTTCTGATTTGTATTATAGGTAGGGGTCCTACCTAACCTCTTGGTGATTTTTAATTAAAAAAACATCAACTAGTCCTACAATAGATTAGAAAATCAAGGAAGGGTAGTTTTTAAAATTTGATTTTAAGAACCAGCTTTATATTTAATAAAATTCTATATACATTCTCTCATGTAAAATTGTAAAATTATCCTTATTTAATTAGGAAGTAAATTTTTTATTAAATTTAGAGAGATATTATTATAACCAAATACCAATTATATTGAGATAAAAAATAAAAAAAATAATGCTAGTTTTCAATTATTAATATAAATCATAAAAAATATTATACATATTTATAAATGTATAAAAAATTTTATTAAAAAAATTAAGTCCATTTTAGTCATTTATAGCGATTTAATAGGAAGATTTACTAAATATAAACAACTTTTTTGAAAATCCACAATTCGCTTAAAAATAAATTTTACTAGACGTTTGACTGATTCTTTTCATAACTAATTATTTTTAAAATACAGCTAATAACAATTACTTTAAAAGTAAAAGCAGTACCAAATTAGCCCATATCTAATAAAAAATAATAGTCGAAGGTTGATCCAATTTTAAAAAGTTAATGGAGAAGAACCCGACATTAATAATTGAGGATTAATACATTGAATTTGAGTCCAATACTAGTGTAAATTATATTGATCTTTTAAAATTCTTGTGTTATGTATTCATTTATAAAAAAATCAACAAATTGAATATACCATTAATATTCAATCACACACACACACATATATATATTTATCTAATAAAAAATAATCACAACTTTATAAAAAAAATCAACAAATTAAAAGTTTAGAATAGCAGTGAACCAAAATCACCAGATTTATGTCATAGCTAAGATGCTTCTTGAATATCAACTTATAGTCAAAATCTGAGTCGTTTTTACATTTTAGATGTCTTGATCATCTGAATGCCGTAACTTTAATCTTATTTGTGATTTTTTTTAAACATTCATTAAATTATGCTTGATGAAGGATGGAATAAAGGAAAAGCTAGATTACTTTTCCCACAATGTCAAGCTCAATAATTTATTCATTTTTTCTTTGCCCCTTTGATTCACCAAAACGTAGTGTAAGTGCAGCCATTTACGCCAAGATTATATGTGTGTGTGTGTGTGTGTGTGGCACTACAACCAGAATCATTTACATCTCATTCTATTGATCAATATGGGCAGCACATTTATGCCAAATATCTCGAAACTGAATATCGTTTAAAGTTAGAAGTTAAAATCTAACTTTTGCATATATGTGATCTGTTAATTCATGAGATCATTTACAAATGTGAGAGCAGCGGTTCGAATTTTTATAAACTCAAATTACTTCTCAATTAAGCATGATCAAGTGGAGCTAATTTATAATTTTTCTTTCTTCTGAAATGCGAGTTGGAGATACATCTCTCGAATATTTATGAGAATTATTTGTCTGAACTAGTACTTCAAAGAATTTAATGTAAAATTGTAGTCTCAATTATTTGTTTGATTATAAATATAAAAAAAACAGAGATCATAATGTTCTTCTTATTTGAGTTTTATTGAGATTTTAAAGATCTTTTATTTAGTGTATATATTTTTTTGATAATAGTGCATGGTTAAAATTTAATTACTTTTATACTTTTAGTTTGTTAATCAACAATCCACGTGAGTATTAATTACTCACTAAAGAATTTAAATCAAGAGAGAACGTTGATAATCACTTGATTCAATTCCTATCTGAATCAAATCTTTAACAACTTAATTTAATTTCTTAATTACTTTTATGATATTTTTCTTAATTATTTTAGAACTTAGAAATAGAGAGAATCTCTCCAAAGCCTTTTTCAGAACGAAAAGTAAACAGTAACTAATTGGCTATTATGTTTTCTTAAGTTTAACTGAAAATTAAAAATCAAATGATTCATGTTCGTGGCCGGCGTTTCATTCCTTAGTTCTTCATCTGAAATTTACAGTAATTTAGATAAAGAAAAGGGGAACTTAAGCTTGTATAGCATGCGTTTGGGACAGCTGCGCTGTCTGCTCCCCATCTTTTATTTTGGGGAATATTCCCCAGAAGCAGCTGCCCCAAACGCAGCCATAGTCTTAGAAAATGAAAATTTGTCACTGTCGCTATTCCCTAATCTCCTCGCAGCCAAAAAACAAAGGAAGAGATACATATATCAAACTAGCTGAACACAGCTAGCTAGCTAGGCAGTAGAAGAAGAAGGCCTTGCTATACGTGTAGGGTGATCATCTCCAGCCATGATTACAACAATTTTGGGCTCCAGGGCCGCCGGAGGATCTATCGCTTCCGCAGCTTTTTCATCTTTTTGATCACCGGACGATGACCCCGTTATCGATGACTTGTCGTGACAGCAAGCAAGAAACATTAAAGCAACAGCTATGACACCAAAAACCAGCAGCAGACCTCCAAACATGTACGGCAGCGGAGAGTTCCACTGCACCAGGCCAGCCCCGCTAGGCGCCGTTAAATTAGTTGCAACATGTCTCATTTTCTTTTCTCTCGAATCTTTATGTGCTTGCTAGCTTTGAGTATTCTAACTTTTTTTTTTTTCTTTCCTGAGTTAGAAATGGGGATTCATCAATGAATTTATATGAGTAACTTTGGATAATGCACGCAATAAGATATATGTCATGGCTACTTTTGTTTACATTACGCAAAAGTGACCTTAATTCTTTTGAAATCAATATTGTGGATGCTTTTGATCTTGCTTTTCACAAGCATGCATGTCGGTTGATTTATTTATTATTCAAGTGGAGGTGGTGAAAATTATGTTTTGATTCCAAATTAAATTCTCTAATGATAATTATTAATTAATGATGAAAGTGCCAAGAAGTGATCTAGTGTTTATATTGTATTATCCGGATTTCAGGATGTTGAAAATAATGTTTAATCGATTCGGATAAAAATAACTTATGAGTGAAAAGGCACCAAATTAGAGACCTTTCAGCATCATCCATTACTTAATTCCTCTCCCAGATTGATAGCCAATCATCGCGATATAAGTTTTTATTAAGAAAATATATTGATTTATGAGTAAGGATACAAGAAAACGGATTATTATTATTTTCAACAGAGTAGTTCCTAATCAGTAATATTACAAAATATCATATGACATTTTGTCCCTTTTTTTTTAAATTTTAACAATCTTTATTTTTAGTTAGAATTCTGACAATAAGGGAGTAACTAAATATTATGAAAACCATAGAAGGATAAAACGTAAAATTTAATTAAATTAAAATTACGAATATCTCATATGATATAATAGTTGTCGTATTACCTAATTCAAATCTATAAAGATAAAACCCATTTAATTTATTTGAACTTTAGTTAAAAATAGCATATGATCAAAAGGGTGATCCTTTGAAAGTTTAGTTACCGTTGGTAATGACAGTTTTTTTTTAAAAAATAAGAATAACATTTCTTTGATTACATGTATCGTTTTATAAAGT